>OU015768.1:19219209-19344412 GCA_907173295.1 Fagus sylvatica
TGAAAAATCTCTTAAGCAGAAAAGTTTTCAAAGAAAACAACTTGATTGATTGCAAGACAACCATATCAATTACGGCTGAAAAATCTCTTAAGCAGAAAAGTTTTCAAAGAAAACAACTTGATTGATTGCAAGACAACCATATCAATTACGGCTGAAAAATCTCTTAAGCAGAAAAAGTTTTCAAAGAAAACAACTAGATTGATTGAAAATCAAGAAGAATGCAAGACAACATGATAACGGGAAGAAAACAATTATGGCTATAAATACTACCCTTTCTTCATTAATTCATACAAGAGAAAGAAAAGAAAACATCTTTACATCAATCCATCCTTCTCAAGCTTATATTTTCAAATCATTCAAAATCCTTGATTGAAAATTTTCTTCAAAATACTTTTTGAGCCATATTGATCAAATCTTGATATACTATTAGAGTGAGCATATTGTGTACATTACTCTTTGAGAGAGCCTTATTTTGTACAACAAATACTTTGTTGAAACTTGTGAGTATTTTGTTAGGGTTTTGGTATAAATCCTAAGGAGTGAAAAGGATTTTTCACTCGGTGGTTACTCTTCACTGTGTAAGGAAGATTTGTAACGGTTTGATCTTCACCCGAAAGAAGATTGTCAAATAGTGGATTTGGGAATCCTCAAGAAGTGTTCTTGAGGCGGGGACGTAGGCGGGGAAGCCGAACCTCGATAACAATCATTGTGTTTGATTCTCTCTCTCTATCTCTTACATATTCAATTGCTTATATATACTTTTGCTAAATTTCATATCATATCTATATTGCAAATTAAATTGTGTTCTTATACTTGTTTAATCAATATTTGCAATTTGAGGATAGTCTTTAATTCCGCATTTAAATCGAAAAAGTTTGCATCAACCTAAATCACCCCCCCTCTTAGGTTGATATTTGGGTAACAGATTTATGTGACTGGGCAACGTCACCCTCCTAAACAACAAAAGGACGAAACTGAAGATGCCTTCGTCCTTCAACTCGAAGATTGGGATGGTGTCAATCATCAGATCATCACTTGGCTCCGCAACACCTCCACTCCTTCTGTTAGTATGGAACAGCTAAGGATGTGTGGGATATGCTTGCTTCTCGATATGCTGGATCAGATGGTGCTCGAGAACATCACCTCATGGTTACTTTATATCAGCTGCACCAGGATCTAGGTGAGCGCATCACTGCCTTCCATAGTCGTATGAGGTTTCTTTGGAATCAGCTAGCTGCTTCTGAGCCAGTCATTAGGTCCGCCTCCGATGCCAAGCTTGTCAGTACACATCGAGAGCGTCTCCGTCTTCATCAGTTCTTAATGGGCATTCTTGATGACTTCGAGTTTGTACGCTGTTAGTTGCTTAATCGTTCTCCTCTGCCCACTGTCAATTAAGCTGTTAATGATTTGGTCCATGAGAAAACTCGTCTGAAATCTCATCGCTCCTCTCAGCCTCACACAATGGTTCTTGCCACTCCAGCATCAGTTGATTCCACTATCACAGCTTCGCCGAGGGGTCATGATAAAAGGCGATCGAATCAGAAGAATTCTCATCTTATTTATGCCTTTTGCAAGAATCGCGGTCACACTATTGATCGATGTAACATGCGTGCTCGCATTCTTCAGCGCTCTGCAGCTTTGACTGCCTCTAGGTCTGTACCATCATCCGATGCTGCATCTTTTGATCCTGTCTCATTGACTACACCTACTTACAGCATAGCAGATCTACAAGCCCTCTTCAGTCAGATTCAACCTCCGTCTTCCAGTGCATCCAATCCTGCACTTTCTGTGACACCAGGTATCTCTTTTGAATGGTTCTTAGATTCTGCCTGTTGCAATCACATGACGGACAATCCTCACCTCACAAGTGCCTACACTCCTCCTGTCCTACCTACTATTACCACTGTTGATGGCTCCGTCATGACTGTTAGTCATATCGGCTCTATCTCTACCCCCAACTTATCTGTTTCTGATGTTTTTTGTGTTCTTAAACTATATCTCAATATTTTATCTGTTGGCCAACTAACCGAGCTTGGTTTAAACCTGTTCTTTTTTTCTCGTGGTTGTCTTGTGTAGGATTCTAGGACAGGGCAGATCGTTGGGACCGCGCGTAAGGTTGGACGGTTGTTTGAGCTTACTTCCCTTCACTTTCCTTATTCATCAGTCTCCGCACCTGTTATTGCTGCTTTTGCCTCCATCGAGTTGTGGCACTCTCATCTAAGTCATATTTCCCTTCCTTGTATTTAAACCTTAGTATCTAGGGGTCTATTAGGTTCAGTTTCTTCCAGTCTATTTGATTGTATGCCATGTCAGCTCGACAAACAACCTACTTTACCTTTTAATAATAGTGAGTCTATTGCGTCTGCAACTTTTTATCTTATTTATTCCGATGTATGGGGGCCTTCTCCTGTTCCCACAGTGGGGGAGTCAAGATATTTTGTTATTTTTGTCGATGATTTTTCTCGTTACACTTGGATTTATTTAATGAAAAATTGTTCTGAAGTTCTCACAATATATCGTGATTTTGCTAAAATGATTCAGACTCAGTATTCTAAAGCTATTAAGGTATTTCTCTTTGACAATGCACAAGAATATAGACAAACTGGTTTTTTTACTATTTTTAAACACTATGGAACTATTTTTCATACCTCGTGTGCTGGCACCTCACAACAAAATGGACGAGCTGAACGTAAACTCCGTCACATCCTAGATACTGTTAGGGCTCTCACCAATGTAGCCTCCACTCCTATCTCATTCTGGGGTGAAGCTGCTTTCACTGCAGTGTACACCATCAACCGATGCCCTTCACCTGTCATTCAAAACACAATACCATATGAACGGTTGTTTGGCACAGCTCCAAACTACAGTCTACTCAAGGTTTTTAGTTGTGTCTGTTTTGTTCTTCTTCAACCACATGAGCGCACTAAACTTCAACCCCGTTCCCAGCTATGTTATTTTCTTGGCTATGGCCTCGAAGAAAAGGGGTACCGGTGCTATGATCTAGTCGCCAAGCGTCTTTGAGTCTCTCGGCATGTGGTATTCTGGGAACCCAAGATGTTCTATTCCTTACCTTCATTTTCTACAAGTAATTCTGATTCTCAGACTGATCCTCTACCTGATCTCTTCCCTGAGATTCCTTCTCCTTTTGCTGAGTCAGTTAATCCCATCTCCGACGAGTCTCTCCCTGCTGATCCCACCTCTAATGAGTCTCCTACAGCCGATCCTACCTTCGACGAGTCTCCTCTCTTTGCCCCTGCTACGAATCCTATCAACACTACTGCTTCTGAGCCCCGTCGCTCTCATTGGGTAAGTACTCTTCCCTCTCATCTTCGTGACTTTCACTACTTTTCTGTCTTTGCCACTTTACATGAACCTCACACCTTTCGTGAGGCCTCCTCTAACCCTTTATGGCAGCAAGCTACGAAAGAAGAATTTGATGCATTGCTTAAGATAGGTACTTGGGATCTGGTTGATTTTCCACTTGGTAAATCTGCTATTGGTTGCAAGTGGGTGTACAAGATCAAGACTCGATCAGATGGTACTGTTGATCGCTACAAGGCTCGTCTCGTTGCCAAGGGATTCACTCAAGAGTATGGCATTGACTATGAGGAGACATTTGACCTAGTGGCTCGCCTCTCCTCTGTTCGTACACTTATCGCAGTTTCTGCTTCCTGACATTGGTCACTTTTTCAGATGGATGTGAAGAATGCATTTCTTAATGGAGAACTAACTGAGGAAGTCTACATGCAGCTCCCTCCTAGTTTCTCCCATCCTTCAGGCTTTTCTCACAAAGTGTGTCACTTACGTCAGGCACTATATGGTCTTAAGTAAGCTCCACGAGCTTGGTTTGCCAAGTTCAGCTCCACCATTTCTCAACATGGTTTTTCAGCTAGTGCATATGATTCAGCTCTGTTCTTCCGACGCTCAGATCATAGTATTACCCTTCTCTTGTTGTATGTAGATGATATGATTATTACTGGTGATGATGTGCAAGGCATCCAGGATCTTAAGCACTTCTTTGGTCAGCACTTTGAGATGAAGGATCTAGGTCCCCTAAGTTATTTTCTTGGTCTTGAAGTCTCTTCATCCTCCAATGGTTACTATCTCACTCAAGCCAAGTACACATCTGATCTTATCTCTCGAGCTGGAATCACGGACAGCAAGATAGTTGACACACCCATCAAATACAACAATAGCCTGAATACTCATGATGGCGAACCACTTCCTGATGCTACCCTCTACAGACAGTTAGTTGGGAGTCTTGTTTACCTCACTATCACTCGACCGGACATCTTCTATGCCGTTCACATTATTAGCCAGTTCATGGAGGCACCACGGTCTCTCCATTATGCTGTTGTACTTCGGATTCTTCGATATTTGAAAGGCACCTTGTTTCATGGACTTCACTTCTCATCTCAATCGTCGCTCACTCTCCAGGCTTATTCTGATGCCAACTGGGCAGGGGACCCTACCGACCGTCGTTCCACTACTAGGTATTGTTTTCTTCTTGGTGACTCCCTCATCTCTTGGCGCAGTAAGAAACAATCTGTTGTTGCTCGTTCTAGTACTGAGGCAGAATATCGAGCACTTGCTGACACCAGTGCTGAGCTCCTTTGGTTACGTTGGCTTCTCCAGGACCTAGGCATTGATTGTTCTACTCCAGTTCTGATCCATTGTGACAATCGTAGTGCCATCCAAATTGCCCACAATGACGTCTTCCATGAGCATACTAAGCATATTGAGATCGACTGTCACTTTGTTCGTCATCACTTACTACAGGGTACTTTGCAGCTCAGTTCAGTGTCTTCTCAGGACCAGTTAGCTGACATATTCACCAAACCTATGCCTCCAGGGCATTTCCGTGATCTTATTTCCAAACTCAAGTTGGTGTCTCTTCACCCAACATGAGTTTGAGGGGGGATGTTAGAATATAAGCCCAATGGGTCTTAGGCCCAATACATTGTCTTGTAGAGCACTTTTATTACTTGTGTATTATTCACACCTCTGCCTATATAAAGGCTTTCTCTTGTACTATATTATTCACATAAGACAATACATAGACTTTCAGTCTTTAACAGTAACTAGTATACAAACAAAGAAATTTAGCGTGGAAGAAACCTAGTGTGTTTAGGCCCAATGGCGCGGTGGCTTAGAGGCTTGGATCTCGGCTTGGCTTGGTTGGATCATGGCTCAATAGCTTAGAGGCTTGGATCAGCTCAGTGGCTCTATTTTATTTTATTTTATTATTTTTCTTTATGGAAACAAGTGAGGCGGAAACCTTTTGTTCAAGTTCTATGCCTTTCTCACCAAACTTTTTGTTCAGGATTTATGCCTTTCACACCATTGTGTTTCCCACTTTCTTAAAAATTTTTTTTTTTTTGAGTGGCTTGCTTTCACTGTTACTGCAACCCACATAATTATTTTTTTTTTTTTTCCCTTTTATGATTAATTAAATTAAATATACTAACCACTTAATCTTTAATTAACCATTTAGAGCATTCCCATCCGGGAAGCTAAATTCACATTTTAGTTAAATTAGCTACTACCAAAGCTAATAAACACACAAAAACCCCTCCCATCTGGTCCTTTACTTTTGTTCAAAAAATACATCATTACTACAGTACTCGATAACAATACTGAATATATACTGTTCATGAGAGGTAAAGTTATTCTATTATTTTTTTTATTCCTTCTCTCTTTCCTCTCTCAGACACTCTCCTCAGCAGAAATTTCTCTCTCGCATCTCTCATACGCTGAAGTCATCTTAGGGGTCTAGGTCGTCGTTGTGGGCGGGAGGGTTTTCTTCGTCGTCGTCGTGTTTCTGTCTCCGGTTGATTTGGGGCTCTCTCTTTCACTTCTTCCATTTTGTACGGGTCATGTAATTCTTGGGTTTGTGTTTCTGCCAGTGTGGGTTTAGTGGTTGGGGTTTGAAAATAATGATTTGGGGCTGGTTGATTTGTGTTGTTGGCGTGGGTGTGGTTGATTTGTGTTGCAGTGGATTTGAAAATAATGATCTAGTGCACCTGACATATCATACTATCAGTTTTCAATAAGGTCTTCCTTAATCTTGAGAAGTGGTTCTCTCTTCCGCTATATGCAGCCGAGGTTAGCCTCTCCCACCCCCTAATATGGTTTCATGCACAATAAAAGGAGAACAAAGAAAGTGAGAAAGTGAGTGAGTGAAGCTATTGAGTGGCTTAATGCATCGGTAAAAAATAAAGAGTTATTTCTTAAGAATATTAGTGATATAGTTATAGATCAGAGCTATAGTTTATTATGGTATTCCATCGTAGGTTCAACTACATCAAAGAAATGAGATTTTTTCAAAATCATGTTACTAGCAATGGTATTATTCTGAAGTAATTTTGTATTTCCTCTATTGTATTTGTATTTCCCAATTTGATTATAGTGGATTAATTGAGTAGTATAATTCCAGCATATATATCTTCATTTTATTGTTGTATTAATTGGAAGTGACCATATTCTCCCTACAATTCACTTATGCAAATACTATAATTTCAAATGGGTGTAAAAGCAAAATACTAAATTAGTATTTGGTAATAAATATTGGGTGGTGTTATTTCCACACCCCAATGTGTTATTTCCACACCATTAGTGTGGAAATAACAAAAATTGAAGTGAAATACCACTCCAATTTTTGTTATTTCCACACTAATAGTGTGGAAATAACAAGAATAAGTGTGGAAATATAATTTCCCTAAATATTTATTAACTCAAGAGACCAAATTTGTCAGGGCCGGCCCCGAGGTTTGGGTTGCCCAAGCTCGTCCCGATGTTGGTTGCCCATTATTATTAAATATTAAAAAAATGCAAAATCAAGGTTACAATGTGTTTTTTAGCTTAAATTACATAAAAAAAAAAAAAATTGTAATTAGAGTATTCTTCTTTTCTTTTAATTGACTTATTCATCAAATACAACTATACAAAGCCGTATAGCACTACACTACGTACTATATCAAATCATGCCTTTATGAGCGGGTCCGTTTGGATTAGCGGTTTCAAAAAGTACGGTTTTTGAAAAATTGTGATTTTAAAATGTGCTTTTTGAAAATACATTACTTAACTATGTTGTTAATGTTATCTTATCATTTAATGTAGTATATAAATGTTAATAATTACATTAATATTAATAATAATATTATTATACTAATAAATTCATAGAAAAAATAATCACCACCTATACAAAATATGAACCAATACTAGTATACAACGTAACAAACATTTCTGTCTAATCCCTATTAAAGAAATTATTTTAATCCTAAATTCTTTAACTTTGTTTTTTTGGTTGCTATTTGTTAGCACACCAGCCACCCACGTTTGTGGGCTTAGGTGTTTCCAGACAAAAGTGACTCTCCATGAGTCACGTGTAGCCTTAGATGATCTTCTCAACAAATGAGCTGCAAACTCAAATACAATTATACAACTATATTATTATATATATATATATATATATATATTTTTTTTTTTTTTGCCGTGTGGTTGCCCCTATGAGGGGGGTTGCCCTAGCTCAGGGGCTTGCTGGGCTTACCCCTAGGCCGGCTCTGAAATTTGTGTATTACTTAACAAGACTAAAAAATTAATTGATTCTCAAAACGCATGCAACTATCTAATTCAAATTCTTACCAAAACCAAAGGCGAAAAAATGATATATCATTTTCATAATTATACTACAAATTATAACATTAACATTGCATCGCGCAGATTCTCTTCTGGTTATATTAAATGGAGCACATTGTTCAACCTCTTCTGCTGCGACCACTTTCAAAGTCGACCACCAAACACAGACACTGAACCTGGTTCAAACTAGAAGTGAGATTTTCACACTGTATTCTTCTCCCACATTTTTATCTCAATATGTTTTCACGTGCAATATTACACATAAACACATAAAAGTGCAATTTTACGCATATGGTTTTCATGTGCTATTTATATTAGCATGAAGTAGAAATTAATACAAAATATGAAAAATATAAAACAAGAAAATAGGGGGGCAAGCATCTGCAAAAATAGGGGGGGCTTGAACAACTCTCAAAGCTCCCCCAGTGTCTATTTTTCAAGGACCAACCAGCCAAAGCATGGGGGGCAGAATTAGCCCCCCTACATGAGCTCTCTTTTGTATATATATATTTATAAAAGCTGTATATTACAACAGACGTGATAACCAAAACTAAGATAACTTACAAATACAGAGAGCTATTAGCTTCTAGTATTTGAACTATAGTAGAACTCTCTCTAACTCTTTGAGTTATCCAACAATTGTGAGTTGTTGATTTCAATTGGAATAGAAGCAGTAGAAGCCATGTGGTTCTCTTAGTGAGGCTGATCCTTTTGCTTGTCTAAATCATTATTTATCTCAATACCACTGTTATTGAACTTGTACATAGCTTGGTGAAATAACACATAACTTCAATGCAAGACCCAAATTAAAGAAACATTGGTTTTCAACCAAATATCAATCTAACTTAGGTTAATGCTGTTAGAATTGGGCTTCCATTAATTGGGTTTTTATGTTTTCCTGAAACGGGTTGGATGTGACTCAATTAATTTACTTGAGGGTCTAATAGTATGTTGTGGTCATATTGAGTACTGGGCCTTGGTACTCATTATTATTGGGCTTGTGCCTTAGTCTGATGTTGAGGTAGAGTGTAAGGTTTTAAGCCTTATCCATGATGGATGGATGTTTAATATAAATAAAAAATTAGGTCCCCTCTCCACTCCTAATGTTAGACAAAACTCTAGTTTTCATACTAGAAATTATGGTGGCTTGCCCCATCGAGAGCCATCTTGAAAGTATGGGCATGAAAAGAAATACCTGCCAAATCCTTGTGCCGAGTGTGCATATTTTGTGTCAATTGATACTAGTACACCACTCTGGAACCCAGTTGAAGAAAACGATTCTAGCTTTGTTGTGGGACCGACGTTCGATTAAACACATACGGGTAAAATTGATAACTGAGTAAATTTTGACTTCACCTGTCAATATAAGTGGCAGTGTACTTAATTTTGCTAAATGGCAGTGTACTTAATACTCTGCACGAGGTATTGTAAGTTTATAACCTAGGCAATTCTGATGCCTTGACATGTGGAACATTGGTCTAAAGGTAACAGCTTTTGGTTAGAGTTTACAATATATTCAAAGCTGAAGAGAAATTGGTCAGACTCTAAATACCGTGTGGGTTAAAGAAACCCATCGAATTGGACCCGCATTGATTAAGAGCATCTTCAAGAGCTCTCTGTCCGGCTCTCTATTTACACATGTAAAGAGTCAAAACGAAGAAATGATGTTCTAACAGCTCTTCAAATTACTCTTTAAATTGCCAAAATATTACAGTAGTTTTTCACAAATGAAAAGCTACCGTTCATTATTCATCGAATAAAAAATTGTTTAAACCAGGCCCTTTTTAAGTGTTTTTTTTTTTTTTTCATTTTCACGATTTTTTTCTCTCTCTTCCTTTTTTTTTCCTTTTCTCTGTGCTCCCGTTTTCATCAAACCCAACCGGTAGGTCGGTCTGGTCTTGTGTTGACGGCGTCACTCGCGGTGGAGGGGAATACGGCGTTAGGCTCGCGGTGGAGGAGCTGCGGCGTGGGTCTCGTGGTGGTTCGTCTTGTCTTGGTTGACGGCTTGGGTCTCGCGGTGGAGGGTGGTGTGGGTCTCGCAGTGGAGGGGGCGACGGCGTGGATCTCGCGGTGGAGGGGGCGAGGCATCAGGCTCGTGTGGAGGAGCTGCGGCGTGGGTCTCGCGGTGGGTCGGTCTGATCTTGTGTTGACGGCTTGGGTTTCGCGGTGGAGGGGCGACGGCGTGGGTCTCGCGATGGAGGGGGTGACGGCGTGGACCTCGCGGTGGAGGGGCCGATGGCGTGGGTCTCGCAATGGAGCTCGGTGGAGGGGCTGACGGTGGTTGTGTTGATTTTGACTTAATAAATAATGAATAAAAAAGATGAGGAAATAATATTTAAATGGGAATAGAGAAAGAATAAAGAGTTTGTTGAAAATGAAATTACTTAAATTAATAGAGAATTGCTTTTTTCTCCACATGTGAAAAGAAAAATGAAGAGTCTTACTGGAGTTGCTCTAACAACCACAAAAAAAAGACTTGGTAACTTTTTAACTTAAATGTTTCAAGTTTGTTAAAACTCTTTGTTGTATTCATGGTCACATGCTAAGCCTACAAATGATTTAATACTATTTATGTGATATAGGCTTGTAGAATGTTTTTTTTAATAATTAAGAGATTTTGTTTATATATGTGTTCCAATATATTTTTGTTGATCATATTCTCATAATATGTTAGTAAATGATTAATTAATCATGGAAGGAACACAATAAATAAAATATGGGCACGTTATTATTTTCGGTTGGGGACTCTTTGAATTAAGATGGGTGACACCACCAAAGTGGGTTGCTCAATGAAATTCATGGAGTTATCCATGAAAGCTTTCGGGATGTAATTGTTGCTATAAATTATTGCACATAATCACCTACCCAAAAGGGGTTATTATGTGTTTTAATTTGAAGGCAGTGTTGTGAAATTGAAAAGGGAAGTGAAAAATTATTCGAAAATTTTATTCTTATCAATTGGATTATTGTGGAGGGTTGACTTATAGCATGTTACAATCTCTTCCTAAGGAGAGTTTGTGATGATGCACCTAAGACCTTCCTGAAAGGATCCTTTATGCATGTTCTATATAATAAAGATTAATGCCCATATTGTAAAACTAACACTTGTATGCCATCATTGCTCTTATAGCCCCTTGTGTGTTCTCTGTTAAAATATGTGAGAATTGTTATTAGGAATAATGATGAGTGACTTATTAGAACATGGGAAAATTATTTACATACCAAGTTAAAAAATTTGTTCTATGTTTTTATAAATTTAGTCACTTTAAAATTTAAACTGGCATAGAACTCATGATAAATTCTATGAGTATTAAAGAAAGGAAAATGCATAACAAAGTTTGTATCATTTTATCATTAATGTTGTGTTTAAAATTTATTCAATCTTCTAATTGAGTGATTGGTTGATCAAATTTTATAGAATGATATGTTTGCAATATTGCTGCATTTGCGATATGCTTGGATTTAAGCTAGCATTGAATAATTTAGCAGTATACATTTTGATATACTTGCATGTATCGACAATTTGCTCACAGTAAAATTTTATGGTCAATGGTTGATATGAAATATCAATGTATTTTACTGCCTACATTTTTACTGTAATTGATAATTATAATTCAGACATATTGTGAGCGCTAATATCATAGAGCTTATTTTCATAATTGGGGCTCTAACCTTTGCCTAAAGAAGTGGTGCTATTATTTTGTAGTAAATATATAGTGATTGTCATAAAAGTGAGTTAATCAATCTGGTAAGATCACTTTTCACTTGTTTCATATTCCTTATATGATATTTCTGCAATAGTATTTGCCCTTAAAGCTCAACTATTGAAATTTTTTTTGTGCTAATAAAGCATATGCATTACTTCCGCTGTATTTTGAGGCATAAGATTTAGTTGACAAATTTTACCTGTCACAATAAAGTGATGAAATCTTATTGTCTTGTTGTTTATATATTATATGTGTAATTGAGTTTTACCAGATAAATATGTTATAGTTTTCAAACATAGAGTCTAATTGGTTGATTGTTACTTGTGATTGTACATACTTGTTTCATACTATAGCCATGATTTGTTGGCAAAATTTTAAAGATGGCATATAGCACATGTATAAACTCTGGAAAATTTCTGCATGTGATAATTTTCCGTGAAAATGTCTATCGTAATTTCTACATAAGTAAATGTGTCAAAATTGATGTTCTTGAATAACCGCAAATCATGAAGAAGATTACGTGACTGTTAAAGTTTTTTTAATGCAAAATGTTGTGTAACTGTTAAAATGTTTTGGAGACATGTTTTGGTCATTATCATATATCATTTATGATATTTATGTCTCATAATGGTGAATATATGCATGCTTGATTGCTTTTACGATGATTAAAGTATAATGGCTTACTGCTCCAATTTCACCTGATCTATCTTATCCTTAACACTGCCTCCTTAACATAAATAATATCCTTAACACACCTCCTATAACATAAATAATATATAACAATGACAAGCTAATCACTCACTACTATTAAGAGGAACCCACACGATCACATACCTCCAAATGAGATTTATATGTTTAGATTGTACCGTGGAAGCTGGTAGTATATGAGATAGTTGTGTCATGCTTAATGATTGCAATATTTGATTAAACTTATCCTCCAATTTAGCAAACTTGACATTCATTTCCTTACTTATTTCATCTCTTATGCCTTTCTAACTCCTTTTACTCTCTTGTAAGGTCATCCCTACAACACTTAGTACAACCTTTACCAGTTGAGGTGGAGCCATACACATCTTTTTCCTTAATGCCAATACTCATGCCAATAATACAACTGTGGCATGGTTCCCCAACCATGTGTCTCGAAGGATTTGATCATCATAGATTTGTGTCATTGAGTAATTATAGGCAGATGATTTGTGAGCTTCAGGTAGAATTCCAAGATCAGCAGGATCAATAACCAACGTCGAATTATGAAGAAAAAATGAAAAGGACTATGCTTACCAAGACAAAATTAACACGTATTAATAGATCTCCTTTCCAAGAAATGGGGCAAAAATGGCAGAATATGCAACAAATTGCAAGAGAAAAAACTATTATGGCCACAACCTGTACAGATGGGGAATTAAAAAGGTATCAATATTTTCATTGTCCAAAGAATGTCACATAGGTATATTTCTATCCCATTAGATACCATATATAACCATCTTTGAAAAAAAAGAAAGAAAAGATAAACTATTTGTCCATTTTTTATAGCTCAAGTTACAAAATTACCTGAGAAGCAATAGTGGTCTTAAGCTCTGGATCTCCTCCAAAAGCACCACAACCCAATTCCCAGTCACAATCCCAATTTGTTATTTTCATGGCCCAGACTCTAACAATCTTCCCCTCATAATTTCTGATCACTTGATTTACAGATTTTCCTTCAGTTGTTTTTTATCCAATAAAACATACAAAAAATAAAAATAATCTCAGCCAAACCATTTTTGGTTGACAACAAGCACCTAAAGCCAAAACAACAAGATTTTAATTGAAGGTTCAAAACTATTCCTTTCTTAGATAATAAATCTAAATCTAAAATTGGAAGCTTAATTTCTTTTCTTTCCCTACCTTTTCTCAGCAACCAAACAAACTTTAATTTAACTCAAAAAGAAAATTATATGAAACGACGCATTTTATCATCAAATAAATTACAAAGAAGAAATTCTTAAGAAACAAAAAAATCTTCCAACCATATAAAATCACAAATTCTCAGAAGAACCAAAATTCTACAACACACGCATAAACACACAAGGATCAACAAGCAATTCAAGAAATACACACGTATATACACATACATACAGAGGTGCAGATTTCAAGGTCTTTGACTCTCACTCATCTGACTTGCTTTCTATTTCCTCACTGTAGGAAAAAGTTTAGGTTCTGAGGGTTTACCAAGCTCGCTTATTCTTTTCCTCTATCCAGGGTCGGCGCTGTGAATTATGAGGTCTTGGGCGGTGAAAAAAATGAAACCTTCTATCTTTAAAAAAAAAAATCATTGAAAAATTACTCTATATACGGTTTCTGCTACAAAATTATTAATTAAACTTTTATATTCAATATTTTCTAACAAATCTTGTTCGATAGATAATATGACTAATTCATTTAATATTTCTTATGACATAGTTGATCGCAAGTAAGATTTTTATAATTTTAACTTTGAAAAACTTCTTTCAACGGATGCGACTGTAACAAGTATAGTCAATAATTAATATTCTATATGCAATAGATGTATTTGGAACAATTCAATTCCTTGATAAAATTAAGTATATTTGTCGCTGTCTCTTTTTCTTTTAGTAAAATCTCTTGTAAGACTTTTTAAGTCTGAAAATAAATCAATATCATCAAGATCAAAAAATTATTAGGTTTTAAAAAACCTTCAAAATTAACATAATACTTTTTCAAATTATCATAATTTAGTGAAGTTAGCTTCTTCACATCAAATAAATACAAAAAATTGTTCTCATACATACTTGGTTTAGAGAAAAAAATTATTATTTGGCTTAATTTAAAGGATTTTTTTTAAAAAAAATATATGAGTTTTTTTAATTTTTGTATATATAAATATATTGAGGCCTTTCAATAAGAGTCTTAAAAAAATTTAGATGAGGCCTAATTTTGAGATGAGGCCTAGGACAGTCGCCCATCTCGCTCTTGCCCAGGGCGAAGGTTATTAAAATCCCGATTCGAATCTTAAAATCTTACGATTTTATGATTCAACATTATGAAAACGATTCGAATCTTAACTGAATCTTAAAGGTGGTAGAATCTTAATAGAATCCCGATTTGCTTCCGATTCTATACGATTCTACTGCACAAGGTTTATTCGGATTTTTTAGGTTTTTTTTTTTTTTTTTTTTTTTTTTTTTTGGGCCTCCAATGAAAATTTAGCTTGTATTGGGCTGATTTTTACTTTTTAGTATGTTAGTAGCCCCCCCTTTTTTTTTTTTTGATAAAAAGTAGCCCGCCCTTTTTTTTTTTTTATAAGAGAAGCCCACCCATTTTAGTATGTTAATGTTAGTACTTAGTAGCCCAGCCCACTAGCCTGCCCATTTAATAAAAAGAAAGGCAAACGGCAAACCCTAAAAGTCTAAAACAGAAGTGGAGACTGGAGACTGGAGAGAGTGAGAGTCTGAGAGACCGAGAGAGTAAGAGATTCATAATCTTAGTGATTGTGAACTTGAAAATGAAGTAAGAGATTTTGATGATCTTTTTTGCTAAGTGATAAAGATAAAGAAATTTATAATCTTAGTAATTGTGAATCTTGAAAATGAAGTAAGAGATTTTGATGATTTTCCCATAGATGATTTAGATGGAAGCAATGACATTTATGGTGAAGGTCTCCCATTAGAGGACAACATTCATCAAATCAATGATGATCTTGGTTTTTAGATCTTGGTTATTCACATTGAACAATAAGTAATGTGTTACTTTTGTCACAAAATCACCATTGTGGAAAATGGTTGGGAAATATTTTGATTTATGTAGTGTTATTATTTGGAACATTATGTATGTTTGTGGTTATGTGGTATTAAAACTTGGAACTTGAAAGTTTGAAGTTTGAAATTTGTCATTTGGTATTTAGTAGTTGATGACTTATTGCATTTTATAAATTTTATGCAAAACTTATTTATTTTTCAATGATTCTTTAACCTATGTTATGAATTATAATTATTTATATATTTTTTATTTACGGAAAGTAGAATCTTACGATTCACAATTCGATTCTACGATTCGATTTGCGAAACCCTCCTAACGATTCAAGGTAGAATCCTGATTTTTATAACCTTGCCCAGGGCCACGGCTGCCTCTATCTCCATATCTGCCATGAAAACACCATTAGACAACATGAAAAAACAAAATAAAATAATAAAGTAAAATAAGTATGAAGCCCAACAAATGTTGATGCAAAACCAAAAGTTGAAGAAAATGGTGTCTTTTCAAATGAATAAAATCACATCAAATTAAACTTAAATCATAACATTTCAGAAAAAAGAAAGAAAGATCACTCCGGCGTTTTTATCTTCTCTCTGTGGGAGTCATTGGGACTTGGGAGCAAGTAAATCCATTGAGATTTGAGCCAAAACACCAAATAGACCTATGCCTTTTAGTCCCATACAACTTTTTAAGGATAAAAATGTAAATTACGTATCCACATACAAAAGGCAGATGTGAGCAAACGAAAACTTGCCTTGTTCTGCCACCAACTACTCATTTGATCATGGCCTTTCAATTTACTTTTAATTGAATCCAATGGCCGAAAGCAAATAGCCCTATGTGCATGCATTTAAAGATACCCACACAAAAAGAAAAAAGAAAAAAGAAAAAAAAGAGCGAAAAAGGAAATAAAAACTGTAAAACAAAATCAATTGCAAAATAAAATCACTCGCTCTTTATTATATATATATATATATATATATATATATGGAGTTCATTTTTTTTTTTTTTTTTTTTTCCATTGAAATCTCAGTCATATTACATATATGGATGTATTGCATTGCAAAAATAGCCAAAAAAAAAAAAAAAAAAAATTTCAGCGGCAGATATGAAACTTTATCGGAGAAAATCCCGAATCAATGACTTGTCCTTTCCGATTTTATCAACCATTGCAAAAAAGGTGACAAAATATTCCATTGAAGATTACTACCACATGAAACTTAGGTAACATCTAAAAGTTTGTTTATTATATTTATATACTGTAGCATTTCATTTACAAAGTTTCCAAACTTTTTCCACTGGAAATAACAACTTGAAAGGAATGTTGAATCTCAAAGTTTTGTAATTATAATTTTTATATTCTAGCGCGTTTCCTTTACAAAGTTTCAAATCTTTCCAAAAATTATTACAATTAAATATTTTAATGTCTAAATTCTAAAAAATTCATTTATATATATATATATATAAAATATATATATATATATATATTGATTATTTTCTGCGCATAACACAAGTTTGCGACTACTTACAAATAATAAGAGAGGATGGATTCAGTGGTGAATCAAATCACACTACAATTAATTTCTTAAAAGTAGAAGAGACACTTGACGAGAATTCCCAAAAAGGTCTCCTTTCTTAATTTTTTTTTTTTTGAGTTTGATTACACATGTTCTTTTGCACATAACTCCCACCTTTTCGATGTGGGTCCAGTTACAGACTTTCCTCTTTTGTTTTCCATACAAGGAAATCATTCTCTTTCTAACTTATCATATGGATGGGACACATACCTTTTAACATGTCCTACCCGCCAGCCAGGCTCAAATTGTCAAAAGAATGGGTCTAGGTTGTGACCAGTCAAAGGTTCAAACAGTCAATCTGCCATATTTTGGACCGGGCCTAACTTCCATTATGCTCGAACCTTGTAGATTTTCGCACTTGCATATTCTATCCCCTCCAATTGTCCCTTAAATCCTTGCTTTTCTGATTCATGAGATAGAAGGATTTGACCAGCCTGTCTTAAGAAAATGTTGTCTGTTGTTCGGTCGGTCATAATTTCGGTTAGAATCCAAACATAACCCTTGGTTCGGCCCATTGATGTGGTTCTGTTGAAGAGCTTTTAGGAACGTCCTGTGATTTGATCCATCGTTATAGTTCGGTCGAGGAGTTTCAACACGTCCCGTGATTCGGTCGTAATAATGCATGTATCGTCTATTGGGGGTTTCCCAATTCTTGGCGGCTGATGTGCATGTTGACATTCAATCGTCAGTTGTCATGTCTTTTTAGATTCTCAAAGTAATCTCGCCCAAAGATACCTTGGGAAACCAAATGGCGTAACGCATCAGCATTCAAGTCTCCACCGGTTGGAAACCGGTAGAGACCCGATTGCCCATGGTCCCCACAAAATCTATAAAAGGGGATGACCCCACTCATTTTGTTATTGTCCCCTAATCTGAGAAGAGGGAAAAAAGCCCTTCGTAAACCCTTCAGTGATTCTCATTCCTCTCTCTTTCCCTCATGCTCGGGCCAAACTCTTCCCTCCTTTAAGTTCTCTACTTCTTTCCTTGTCTACATTTTTTTCATTCTTTTAGTCTTCGGTCTCTCACTGTCGGTCTTAAATCATCGATCATGGGTCGGTTTTCCAAACTTGTCAATATTGTAGAAAAAATAGAAGCCTTCAAGAGGCAATACCACTTTCCGGAGGATGTTCATCTCCGGTACGTCTCTAAAGACGACCTAGCCTTACTTCAAAACGTTAATCTAGTTCTGCCCATGGTCGCCATAATTGAAGGCGGGGTTAGGATTCTCATGCATCCTTTGTTAATAAATTTCCTCAACCATTATATGCTAAGTCCACTTCAATGTGCCCCTAACGTTTTTAGGAAAGTGATGGGCACAACTATGCTAAACGAGAAACTAGGTTTAGATTTGACTGTCCATGACATTAGTTATGTATATAAGATTCAAAGACGGGGAAGAACCAATATACTTTAATCGCTCGCAACCTAGATTGGAAACTTGTAACCAGACTGCTGGACTCCAGTAAAGGCTGCGATCTGGATTTCCTTGTAGTTACGGGGAATTAGTGTGACCCTCTCTTCAGTTGCCCCATAACCTCTGGGATACTAGGTTTTCACCATTGCATTTAAATTTGAATATTTCTCGCATAACTTCATCACTATAGCATGACCTGCATCACTTATTTCAGGTTTTTTTTGGAACTAATCCTCTTTGTTCTTTTCTTGCAAATAAGGAGTTTGTAAAAACCGAACATAGAGTTCATCGATCGGTAAGCTATGGAGTACATCCTTAAGAAAGTGTGCTTTGTAGACGCCAAGGGACACCTAAGATCGGCTCCTTTGTTGTTAGACTACATCCCTTCCTACAAATCTTTCCAAGATGCCCCACGAGTTCGGGATCTCCGTCAGGTGGCCGTTTCAGTTTCTCAACCCGGCAAAAGTGATGCCTCTATAATAGCCGCTACACCCACGACCGGTCGAAGATCTACTTATACCGTGTCCCTGCAAGTTAGATCGATCGAGCCAAACGAGTCTGGTCCTAGCAGCTTGAACTCCAAAGTAGGAGTAAAAGCTCCGATCGTAGCCTTTCCCTCTACTTTTCTTCCCACACCAGAAGGCGTGGTTAAGGGTATCTTGATCTATAAGAGAATCATTGTTTTGAGCTCGGTGTTGGGGCCCTTCAACACCCAACTGGTCATGGATCCCATAAAAAGGAAAATGAAAAGGAAAAGTGGATGAAGAGGAAGGTAGCAGTCAAAACCATCGCCCCATCAGCCCAGGTGAACCTCATCAATCTTTAGTTTCATCAAAACCGATGAGGTTTTCATCGATTCGGTCAACTCGTAAAGGAGAGGATCACGTCCCACACAAATGAAAGCACAAATCTCATGCCTCTAGGAGCGGTTTAAGGGAACCTTGGGCCTGCGAGTTCACCATGGATAGGCGTCATGGTGGATAGGGACAACTCCATAATGAAGAACAAGAATGGCCACGGTGGGCAAGTGGCTCATGCTATAGGGAAATCACTCATGCTCCTCAACAACATAGAGTCTTGGCAGAATGATTGCACCGAACGCTTGATAGAGAACCTCAAGTGTCACTCAGTCCTAGTGAGTAAGCTTTATCTTTTTCAATTCAATGTATTTCTTTCTTTTGCTTCATTGATTAAACTTCACATATCTGATGTTTTCTTTCAGTCTGTTTAAGGAATATATGATATCGGTTCGAGAATGTCTGAGACTGAGCGTCGCTTGGGGGAAGTTGAGAAGGAGGGCGCTTCCTTGTAGGAGCTTAAGAAGACAGTCTCAACCAGAATCCGGGCTGCAGAGAGCATGCAAGAAAACACCTAGGCAGCCCTGAAGATGGCTGAACGTCAAGTCAGAGAGGTCGTGGATGATCTTTAGGCAAGTTAGGATGCCAATGTTTGTCTTAAGATCGAAGTTCAAGATTTGAAGGTCGAGTTCTTAGCAGTGCAAGCTGCGGCCAAAAAGGCTAACGAGGACAGGCAGAGCTATTATGACTAAGGCTTTAAAGATGCCAAGAACTCTCATAAATCTCAATTGGGGAAGGAGTGTAACCGCTGCTTCTTGTTGGGGTGGGATGCTGCTTTGGATCATTCTAATCAAGATGATGCTTCAGAGCTGTATGATAAAGGCCAAACGTTGCGACCGTACACAGTGGCGTCGACCCAAACCAATGAAGAATTATCTAACCTTGAGGGTGATGACCCTCAAAATTTTGAAGAATGAAGAGTAGAGGACGTGAATGAACTAGAGGAGGATGACGACAACGTGGTTGATGTCACTGATCTTTAGTTTTCCTTTCTTTCTTTTGTAACAGTAGACCGATTTGTTTTTCTTTTATTTTTGTGCTTCCCCACTTCCCTTTTAGTGAATGGGGACAAATTAAAAACAATAATATTATGTTTATGATGTATAGTAACTTAATAGTCACACCTTGTTTAATTTTTTATTTGTCGCCAAATATTTTTGTCCGACACTTAAATCGGATTCGGTTTGACAATTTGTTTTTCCAAAATTTATACCTAACAACTAAGTGCCAAAGAGTTTTGACCAAAACCTGAGTTAGGATAGATCCTTACACTTGCCAGTCATCCTGGTCCTTAGCGCTTGGGAACCTTAGAAGTTGACTAAAGCCTAAGTCAAGTTAAGATTAGGTCCTTATACTTTCTAGTCATCCTAATTCTCAGCACTTGGGAACTTTAGAAGTTGACTGGAGCCTAAGTCAAGTTAGGATTTTGCATTTGCCAGTCATCCTGGTCCTTAGCACTTGAGAACCTTAGAGGTTGATCGAAATTTAAGTCAAGTTGAGATTTTACACTTGCAAGTCATCCTAGTCCTTAACACTTGGGAACCTTAGAGGTTGACCGATGCCTAAGTCAAGTTAAGATTTTTGATTGCAAGTGTAAGTAGAAAGGGAAAATATGGTAGCATTTATTTTAGTTCTTTAAGTTACAAATAGGATATGATTTTTATCATTATCTCCTCTTTCCCCCCATTTTTTTTAAAAAAAATAATAATAAGAAACTAGTGTACTAATGGAAGTGTTTTCGAAGGTTGTTAATGTTCCAAGGCCATGGTAGTGGCGTGGAGTCCATTGCTTCAAGGTGATAAGCGCTCGTTTCGGTGACTGACCGCATAGGATACGGTCCTTCCCAATTAGGACCAAGTTTACCGTCACTTGGATTTCGGGTTTTGTTAGATGCCACGTTGGTCACCTCTTCTTCTTGGGGATCGTTCGAATTCTCAAAACTTTTTAGGGTTAAGAACATAGGAACAAGGAGTCGCCACTTGGTTTATTGGTCCAATAACCATAAATATGACTTCATGCACAAATGACTAGTCTTGAGCTAGGTCCGGAGCAAAAATATGTCTTGGGAATGTGTTAGGCATCCAAGAATGCCCAACCTAATGGTTGGCCTTCCTCTATATTACTTGATATCTTTGAAAGACCTTATTAGAAAATCTCTAATCATACAAAAACACTTAAACCTAATTCTAGCACAATCAAGAGACAAACAAAACATGGCATAATGTTCATATTGAATCTGAAGAAGAAATCTCACCTTGAATCCAACTCTCACCAAGTTATAAGGTTCATCCCCACAACAACATCGGTTATAATTCTAACCTAGAACACATGGTAATTTATAGAACTATTCTAATAAATAAGAAACATGGCATAGCTCATTGGAGCGTGATCAAACATGCAATAATATAAAGATGTAGTTATTCTAACAATCAGACATTCATGGAGGTTGGTATGGCCTATTAAGGAGATCCATACCTAGCCTCTAAAGGGCTTGTTGCAATCTAGCAATTCACCGGTCTCTCAGACTTGATCTTTTTGGCAAGGTTTGTGTGTTGATTTTCAATAAGAAAGGCTTTGAATGCCTAGGTTTGTGATTGGAGTTTCGTGAGAAAGGGGTTATCCTTCTAGTACTTTTTCTAGAGAATAACTACTTGCTCAAGAACTCTTCCTCACTACCTTCTTCTAAACAGGGCTTCGCTTTTATAAAACTATTCTTCTCTCTTCTAATCTAAGCTTCGACTTAAGTAGAGTTTCGCTACTCTAGGACTACTTTTTCCTACTTCTCTATATTCCATTATACTAGTGTTTCTTGGTACTTTCAGTGTTTCTATAGAGACTCTCCAGAATGATTTGTTTGTGAGGTATGAGGCTCATTTTATTGTGGTAAAGAGACTAGGGTTTGCTTGAAGAAAGGGAAAACTGACCTATTCCAGCAAGAAACAGCCATTCTCCATGAATTAGGGTTTCTGCCTGGCGGCACTAGGCCTCTTCACTACTGACGTACACCACATCAAATGGGGTGCATGCCACTTAGGTCAAAAGGCAACTTCTCGAACTCGTTTTCTAAAACTTTCAGGGTGGTCTTCAACATACATTCGCCTTATGAGAGATCTTAAATTATCATCACTGAGATCGGGGACCATGAATATCAACTGGTACAAATTGGGGTGTCTTCACCTTCCTCAATACTAAGTCACCTTACGGGAAAGATTTCGATCGTACATTCTTATTATACCCCTTCTTGAGTTGTTGTTGGTATGAAGCCAACCTAATTAAAGCTTGCTCTCTTCTCTTGTCCAACAAGTCGAGTGCTTGAGATTGCATGAGATCATTCTATACGGGATCCCATTCAGAGGTTCTCAGAATTCGAAGCTCGATCTCTAATGGGATGACTGCTTCTGAACCGTATGCCAACGAAAAAAGGGGTTTCTCTAATTGATCAATGTGATGTGGTGTGGAAAGTCCACAGGACGCTTGGTAGCTCCTCTACCCATCTTCCTATGGCATCCTTAAGCCTTTTCTTAATGCTATCAAGCACAGTCTTGTTGGATGCTTCAGATTGTCTATTACTCTGTGGGTATGTAGGCGTGGAGTAAAATATTTTAATCCCAAGCTCGGCGCAGTATCTTTTGAATGGCTTGTTGTTGAACTGTGTGCTATTATTTGAGATGATCGCTCGAGGTATGCTAGACCTCATAACGATGCTTTTCCAAACGAACTTAATGGAATTTGAATCTCTGATATTGGCCAATGGTTTAGCTTCCACCCATTTCGTAAAATAGTCTGTCACAAAGATTAGCCACAGTTGGTTACCAGTCGCTCTTGATACCGGTACGACACGGGACACGATATGATACGAAATATGGCAATACGACATTTCTTGAAAAACTAGGACATGACACTGCGGGGATATGGAAATTAAATAATTAATTAATATTTATTTCTAGGTATATTTTATATATTTTTAGGAATAAGGTATATTTATTTTAAGTTTTAAAAACAAATAAAAATCATTAAAATGCAAATATATGCTATGGTTAACTAACCCTTAAACAATAATTTAATAATAATGTAATACTTACAGGTTTATGAACAAACAAACAAAAAACATCACTAAACTGCAAACATTTTTTTTTTTTAATTTTTTATAAAACACTAAACAGTAAACATATTACACAGCTTTATATTAAAAAGAATATATGGACAATATGATATGGTAAATTCTATGGTCTACAGTTAACAAAACATACTACACCGATAAAACCCATTGGCATTCACAGAGAGTAGAACTCTCTAGAAACAAAAAAGTAAATGGAAAAAAAAAAACCAAAGGGAACATAAAGGGGTAAGAGGAGCTGACGATGCACAAAGCTTCTACAAATCAGATTGAGGTCCTTTATAAGTTGCCGATCTGACCGGGACGATTGTCGAAAAGGTGCAAATGGACTGTTTGGTCGCCGATCTGATCATGAGAGAGCAAATTGATGGTCAATGGTGCGACGCAAAGTGAGAAAGCGAGAGAAATTTGCTTTCAAGAAGCAACTCAGTGATTTTTTTAAATTTTTTTGGGTTCAGCTGTGTCGCGACTGTGTCGTGACCCGTGACCGTGTCCATGCCGTGTCAAAATTTAAAAAATGTTTTTTATTTGCCGGACACCCCATGGACACGCATGCAGCCGTGTTTGAGGAGTGTCGGTGTTCGAAACGTGTCCGACACCGACACACGACTTTTTTTGCCGTATCCGTGCTTCATAGTCCCTCACTAGGCAAAAGGCTAAGGGCTTACCAGATGGTTTAGCTCTCATGTGGGCTGATGAACCAAGGGGGAGAAGCGTTGGCATTTATCACACTTCCTAACATATGCCACGACGTCTTTCTGCATGTAAGACCATCAATACCCTTGAGTCAGTGCTCGGTGAGCCAGTGATCTGCCCCTTGTGTGACTTCCACAGATTCCCTCGTGGATTTCAAACAACAGGTCTGGTACGAGGTCTAGGTGAACACATAGGAGGTATGGTCCTGAAAAAAGACCGTTTGTAGAGTCTCAAGTCTTTAGACAACCAAAAATTTGAAGCTTTCCTTCTAATACCCACCACCTCCTTTTTGTCTTGTGGGAGGGTCCCATCTTTTAGGAAGAAAATATACAGGACTATCCAACAAGGGTTGACTGTTATGGAATGGATGTGGCTAGCATGTTTATCTATACTCGGACTCTTGACGGCATCGATTGAAATGTGGCGTTTTAAGTCAGCGCTTAGGACCGAGGTAAGGGTAGCCAGGGCGTCGACACAACTGTTCAAGTTTCGACCGATTTGGGTGATTTCTACTTTGTCGAAGTCACCGATTATCTCCTGAGTTTTGGATAGGTAGGGCGTCATGCGCTCATCACTGGCCATGTAGTCCCCACTAAGTTGATTCGTCACTAACTGAAAGTCACAATGCTACTGCAAGTTCCGAGCGCCAAGAATTTTTGCCGAATTCTGTCCTGCCAGAACGTCTTCGTACACAGCCTTGTTGTTGGAAGCTTGGAAGTCAAGCCGTATTGATTTCTCTATGAGCGAACCTTCTGGGGTAATGATTACGACTCCTGCCTCTGCTCTTTTGGCGTTGGAAGCCTTATCAACATATATTTTCCACCATATTGAGTCATCAATCAAAGATCGGTCGGTAGTCGGTAGATTTAATGCCCCCTCTTCGGGTGGAGGGGGGTAAATTTTGCCACGAAGTCGGCTAGGACTTCCCCCTTGATGGTGGTCCTCAATAGATAATGAACATCTAGAGCGCCTAACTTAGCTCCCCACTTGGATATTCGACCAGTGAAATTGGCTATTTTAAACATAGCCTGAAGCGGGTGCTGTGTAACTACGGACATGCATGGTTTTAAAAACCAGACTGAGGAGAGAATCGGAAAAAGAAGTGGTTCCCGTATCACTGGTCCGACCGAGATCAGATCAGTGACCTCATAAATAATTTAATTAATAACTTTAAAATTAAATAAATATATTATAGGTTTATTAATAAAAATATTTGCTAAAAAAACATCTAAAACATTTTAATAAATTTTATGTGAGTTTTTATATCTTATGTTAGAAAATAAAAACTATAAACTACAGCCAAACATATTAATATTACAAAATATAATGGGTACTCAGAACTTGAGTTTAGCAGGTGGACATGGCGTGGGTTCAAAATGAATAGAGTCTAGCCTTAAAGAAAATGAATTGCATGAGGCTTATTAGAAAGTGGGCCAATGGTTTCTTTAGGTGGGGGGTAACGTGTAGTTCATAAAAAAAGTGGGGTAATGTGTACATCTTTAATGAAATCCCACTAACCAATAAGAAAATGCCACCGCACCCCTATCTCCTCCTTTTCCTTTTTATCTTCTATTTCATAGTTTAACCAATTCTTTGTAAACAACCATCAAAGCATCAGAGCGCTTTTGTGCTTACCACATTGTTGAACACAAACACCATCTTTAATGGAATTAAATAATCAATCTTACATTAGTATGTGTTGCAAATCCTTCTCACCGGTGACTTCCTTTCTCTGATTCTCTCTCTCACTTTTTCTTTCTTCACTCCGGTGCCATTTCTCCTCACCAAGATTTCTCCACCATTATTTTTCTCCTTCATTCCGTTCAACTTTATAACTGATTGGATCGATCCGGTTAGCAGTTATCCCAATTAAACCGCCGGTCACCAATTTTTTATTCTTTTTTGTGAATTTCCGGTTTTTGTAGATATCCTAACTGGTATGGTGACTGGTTCATGGTCAAACCGGTTAAACCGGCCGGTCCAATCCGGTTTTTAAAACCATGCATACATGAGATGTGTTTGGAAGTGCTGTGATAGCTTCTTTGTTGCCGTTACCAATGCTAGGCCAATCTTTTCAAGGGGGTAACGCGTTTCGGGATCAATCATTGTTTTACTGGTGTAATAAACCGGGCATTGAAATGTATTGCTCCGAATAGCCGCGACATCATCACCTCATGCATCAAAATGACATTGCAACTCCTTAGCCTCTTGACGGCTAGCACGCTCAGTCGACGCCTCCATGGCATCGTACTCTTCATCAGTGTCTAGAGGAGTCGTGGAGTACACAACCGCATGACCCTTCCCTAGACGAGAAGAGCGATGCCTACGACCATCACCTCCCGAAACAGACATCCTGCAAGAAAATTGCAAAAAAAAAAAAAAGGACAGTATGCCTCACTAGAGCAAGGACCCATTTTTTTTTTCCAAAATTCTCTACATGCACCTACATAATAAGCAATAAATTTTCCACCCCATGACATGCATCTACATGCAAAAAAAATATATACAAAGATTGCCCCACATCACCTGCACGCACTCACATTATCCACCGTGCAGCATACAAAGCAATAAAAATCCATCCCATAACATGCATCTACATGCCAGTATGCATTCACCAAAAAAAAAAAAAAAAATTGCCCCACAAACATTTGCATGCACCCATACGACCCACACCGCAGCGTAACAAGTAATCAAAAAGTTCACCCCACAACATGCATCCAAATATACACAATCCAAAAAAAAAAAAAAAGCTTCACATTATTTGAATGCATCTACATCATGACAAAAAAAAAAACAAAATTTCCAGCCCACGCATCTACATCATCCATATGACATCAAGCACTTCTTACAAAAAACATATAACCTTCCTATTTTGCATATATTCTACATATTAGCACACATCATGAATATGTCAACATTTTGCATACATACAAATAAATCATGCATTTTTTTTTCTTTTTTCTATGTGCTCATACGCACACTAGCATGCACACATGCACATGTTTGTGTGCATATTTGCATTTGTGCACTTACGTGGTATCAAGTGTGAAGAAAAAAAAAAGGACAAAAACATAGTGCAGCGCAAACAAAAAAGTGTGCACACGTGGTACTCAGTGGCGTAGCCACCTTTAAGGTAGGGTAGGCTGTAGCCCAGCCAACTTTTAATTTTTTAAAATTTTTTTTACCTATATTTAAAAAAAAAGAAAAAAAGAATTACCCTAATTAGCCCAGTCAAATTTTTTTTTTTTGCAATTAGCCCATCCTATTTTTTTTTTCTGGCTTCGCCCCTGGTGGTACTCAAGCAGAAAAATACAAAATTAAGCCTACATTACAAATGCACCGAACAAAATGAAAAAAAGACAAGAGAAAGTGCAAGAGGATTACCTGGTTGAAGCGTAGGCACAATCTGATGGGCAAACGGAACTCTGGATTGTGACGAAATGAGCAAAAAAGCAAAGAAAAACTAGAGAAAACGGATAAGAGAAGTCGGAAAAAATGGGGGAATGAAGACGGATATCGGAAATAGGCCTTAAAAGGCCGACTAAGTACCTCACACACCATGGAGTTGCGTGACGTAACACGGTGTTGCGTCACGCAACACTGTGTTACGTGACCAACTTTTGACCAGCCCAGTCCGGCTTGGTTCAAGTACCTGTGAACTTTTCACCTCTCGTACTGTTACAGAATGATCCGTACTCTCACGATGGACTGAGATGTGATCTTTGGAAGTACGGTGTGTCTGACAGCGTCACGTGAAGAGAGAAAATTTCAAAAGACACTACGAGCTGACAGTGGACACGAGAACTGAGAAAAATCTGATTGGGTCAAAACTAAGTAATTCTATTCTTTGTTCGACACTTCATGTTCCAAGAAACATCTAACAAAGAAGGGCTACTGTCATAACCCTATTTTAACCCTCAGGATTTTCTTGGATATACAGCACGTAAATCAAGGCAACTCGATCGACTTGAGAATAGGCCGAAATCACCCAAACATGATAAAATCCGCCAACCCAAGACCGCGTCTCAAGGATGAAGGGATTTTATGAAAATTGACCAAGTTTGACCAGAGCCATGGTTGAGCTCCGTTAAGAATTGTTCGACTCATTCACCGTCATTTGAAGGAGCATATGAAGACCTTCAGATTGGTAGTTTACGAGCTTAAAATAGATTTGAAACGATGAAGTTATGGCTAAAACTGCGAAAAATGGCCCGACGCTTAGTAAAATTTTACTAAGTATTTTGACAAAAAGAAGACCCATTTTGAAGCTGCCTTTGCGCACAAAATCTTCTTGGTCCACACTTAGTAAAATTTTCAAACTAGACAAGATTGCTTACAACTTAGCTGTCTCGATTCATCAAGAGCATCTCTGAGTTGCCCAGAATCTTCATTGGAAAACGAATCGCCAACAAGGAATTCACTCCGGCTGCCCTTATTCCGAAGACCGTAGTTTCATGACCAGAACTCAAACCACCGCAAACTCTATACCATTATAAATTAGGCATCGTAAGCTTTCCAGAAATACCAAAATCGCCTAGATTTGACATCGGGAGCTAAGTCAACCAAAAGCGGGAAAAACACCGAAAACATGCACAAATGCTGGAAATTCGCCAACAACAACTATATGGCTGAAACCACGAAAAATGGCCCAACACTTAGTAAAATTTTACTAAGTATTTTGACAAAAAGAAGACCCATTTTGAAGCTGCCTTTGCGCACAAAATCTTCTTGGTCCACACTTAGTAAAATTTTCAAACTAGACAAGATTGCTTACAACTTAGCTGTCTTGATTCGTCAAGAGCATCTCTAAGTTGCCCAGAATCTTCATTGGAAAATGGACTGCCAACAAGGAATTCACTCCGACTGCCCTTATTCCGAAGACCGCAGTTTCATGACTAGAACTTAAACCACCGTAAACTCTATACCATTATAAATTAGGCGTCGTAAGCTTTCCAGAAATACCAAAATCGCCTAGATTTGACATCAGGAGCTAAGTCAACCAGAAGCGGGAAAAACGCCGAAAACATGCACAAATGCTAGAAATTCGCCAACAACGGCTATTCACATACCATCATTGGGCACAAAATCTTCTCGGTCCACACCAAGTTGATCCAAAAATAAAGTACCTTTTTGAAGATGGCAAGTTTATCTATGACGTGGTTTTCCCGGTTCACAAAGAGCATCTTCGAGCTAACTGAAATCTTCATAGAAAAATTGGAAAAAACAATACTTGTGACAAAAATCAGCCCAAGTGCAAAATCAGAATTGCACAAAATCAGTCTTGTTGGAAAGAAGATAATGCAAGCTTTCCATAGACACAAAACTTGACCAAATCCTAGCACGGGAAGACCTCCAATTTTCAGTCCAAAAAAGGTCAATCGAAATGGCCGAAATGGGAGGAAAATTGGGGAAAACTTCAGCACGAAGTAACCAGAAGCAAACCTGAGGCAATCATGCAACATCATGATGTGTGACACATCACCATGATGTGTCATGCAACTCTATATTGCGTGAAAAAACTTATAAATAGTACACTGATTTTGAGGCAGAGGGGGGCAAAAAGAATTAAATACTTGGTGAGGTAATGCTGGTGTAAGTTTTAGTCAGTGTCGATTTGAGAAAAAACATCATTCAAATATAGAAAACGAGAGTGAGATCGGGTTTGTTATCGCCCTAATCCAAGCCCGGTTTCAAGACCGCCATTAAAGACTCTCTCAGATTCCGGGACCCGTTTGGTTCAAGTCCGCCATCTTGACGTCGTAGCTCCGTCCAAATTCCAGGAAGCTGAACCTATTTTCTAATCACTACGCGGGAGCGCCGCCCTATTTCCAATTTCCCTGCTAGGTAAAACTTAAACCCTAGTTTGGTCGTTCTAACTACATTGTCATGTTTATAATTATGTCATTCCTAGAATCATCATTCTAGGTTTGTTTTTCAAGCATTTTCATGGTGTTCTTGCATGATTCACTTTGTTTATGCATTCAAACCCTAAATTCACTTTGGACATTTTTGAGCATGTCATTATACATACATAAATCCATAGAATCATATCTAGGGTCATCTTGTATAAAACCCTAGATTTTCATTCCTAGGTTCATCTAATACTCTTGACTGATTCTTGATGTGATTTTTGGTATATGTATATCCATTTGCATAAAACCCTAGATTAGCATACTTAGGTCCATTCACATGAAACCCTAGAATGCATGTCTAGGTTCATTCTCATATTTTGAACATCTTTGAATATGTCTTTGTGTTTCTTTATGATTGTCACCCATAAAACCCTAGCAAGCAGGCCTAGGTTCCTTCATATATTTGGGTATTTGGAATGTGCATTTCAATACAATATCATTTGAAAAGAACAAAGTTGCATTTTGGTACATTCACATGTTATTGAATATGTCATATCATAAAAACTTAGATTTACATGCCTAGGACCATTTAATGATTTTGGCATGATATTTGCATATTCACATAATATTGCATAAAATCCTAAAACTATATCTAGGTCCATTTTGCATGAAACCCTAGAATCACATATTTAGGTTCATTTGCATGAAACCCTAGAATCACTTATCTAGGTTCATTTGCATGCAAACCCAAATTCTACAAAACACTAAATCCATGATTAGGTCTTCTATAGTTTTTTGTCATGTGGTTTGCCCATATGTTAAATGATTATTTTTAATTCATGATTTAATCAAAATATTCATATGCCATTTGGTTTACCCTTATGTTTGAATGTTTGTTTAAATCCCTCATTTAAATAAAATGTTCATGTGCCATGTGATTTGCCCATATACTTTAATAAATTGCGCATTGTTTATTTATACAAGATATTTAAATGAACTTTTCCATGTAAAGCTTAAAAACATAAACGTCATACCATAAGCAATACAACACACTATGGATTGGTCCACCATGACACGGGGTTTAATACATGTTTAAATGCACGATCATTGACACATGTAAAGAATTCTCATGTGTTGTTTTCTTTATGGAATCACGAAAAAAAAAAAAAAAAAACACACTAAACAATGTTATTATTACCTTCGTTTGTGCCTACAACGAATCTCAAGAAATCCTAGCATGTGCAAACATGGATAGGGAACTCGGACACATTCTAGGACCGAACAAATAAGGGGAATAACCAAAAAATAAAAGGCTAATCTGAGCCGCCATACAACGGACCACTTTTCCCTTGCAACCTAAGGGTAAATGAGGTTTTGATTGTGGCTAAACCAATTAACTTTGTTCTGGTGAACAATGTAATGTTAGGGTTTCAAGTGCACCCTTACATTGTTTCACTAAAAACCCTAAAAGATACAAAGATAATCAAATGGAAACAAAGGATAACAAAACTGACCGCGTCGAAATACGTGCATCACCAATTGATGTACGCCCGACAATGTCAGGTTAGTTGTACCTAATAAATTCAACATTTGCTTGATCAAACACCATGAACACATGGAGGGAGGTAATCGTCTTCGAACGGATGGCGTGGGGTGCCTAACACCTTCCCCATGCATAATCAAATCTCCGAATCCATCTCTGGTTTAAAACTCGATCTTTAGCATGTCTTAATCAAGATAATTAAAACCAATTAGACATAGGTAACCAATCACACCTTCAATTTCCCGATGATTAGTGGTGACTCCAAATCTCATGTTTTCTCCTCCTCATTTCCATGTCCATGGATATGCCAGAGAACACACACACACAGGCATGTATTTTTATAAGATGTTCACATCACACACATAAACAAATAGCGAGATTATGTCGAGCCCAATGGGAGTCGAAGTCGGATCATTGCGACGATTTTCCAGCATCGATAGTGAGAATAGTAGGAAATATGGAGAATACAATTCAAATTTTAAATGTAACCAAAATTTTAGGTATTTGAATTTTATGATATTCCACATCTGACCCTATTATATGAAATTTTAAAATCTTTTTGTAATTTATGTATAAGGATATTTTATTACATTTAAAATATATGAATAATATGCTATGAGTTTAGAAATTTTCAGATATAACCTTAATTTTTTTAAAAAAATATTGTGAATATATATTCTTTTAATAAGGGTACTTTTAAGAGAGTATGAATGTGGAAACCAAGAGAATGAATCATATGAATAGTAATAGATTAGTTAAAGACTAAGGCCTGTAAAAAAAATAAAAATAAAATGGTAAGTGTTGTTGATTACTACATAGGTGAAATGAGTGTTGTTGAAATTATGGGCAATGAGTGTGGTGACATTTCATCCCAAAAAGGTTCTAAACATGCATTAATAATTAATTGAATTAAAAATCAAATCAAAAAACACTTAAAAATACTAACAAACAAGTCTCAGAATCTTGAAGTCATTGTATTGAAAATGATACGCAAAACCAATAACTATAGTCAATGGTTAGAAAATTCTTAAACTTTCTTGGATTCTACAAATATATTATATATATTGTGACTAAAATTTTCTCATAACTAGATAGGAGGACAAATGCGTTACATAAGTTACCTATGTAGTAATCAACAAAGGGGATTTTAGTTACAAAAAAAAAGGGCGGGGGGGAAGGAGGGGGGGCTGATTTCGAACGTAGAAAAATGAGTCAATGTTCTGTCACAATTGGCTTCAATTTGTTCAGCCCAAAGATTTATTTCATCCAACCCAGCCCAAACCTGAACCAAGTCCAACAAACTTTTGTACAATTCGGATTGGATTTGAGTTCCAGCCCGCCGCCTTGGTTCCAACACTATTTTTTTTTTTTGATAATTCGAAGAAATTGATCTCTCTCTCTCTCTCTCAAAATCTTTGGATTATTTTTTGTTTGAGCTTGTGATGTTTGCATAGTAGGTATAGCCTTCGAATTTTAACAATTTTCATGCACAATTTAAAATTTCTAGTCTTAGTTTGATTTTGAATATAATTGACTCAAATATTTAACTTTTATTCGCAGCATAATTTAATTGTATACTTTTTTATTTTATTTTATTAGTACTAATGCTACCAACAATGCTTTCCGGACTCAAATTCGTACCCCAAGAAAATATTGGCAAAGTAAGTCCCATTATTGAAGTATATGAATATTGTATTTTATTTGTTATTCAATTTTGGCTTATTGTCTTTCAGATTTGTGTATTTTGGTATTATTAGACACATAATGATGATAATTCGGATGATAATTCTATAAAAGAGAGAAAAAAATCTAGTAGTAGAAAGGAAAAACAATATAGGAGTAAAGAAGATTGCAGATAGCTTGTGGCAAATAAATCACAGGGTCCACAAGATGTTCAACAACATCAGTGTATTTTTATAAGGAAAGAATTATTTATTTGTGAAAAACTAAAAATGTGGCATTTTTCTGCCAAGGAATTGACTGCTTCAAAAAGCCATATTTTATAATTACGTATACATTATTTGTAGTTATTTTCACAGTAACAATCAATATATACCTAGAACATAGTAAAATCTAAACTTTGGTCTTCCAATAAGCATGTTTAATAGTAATATATGGCACATGCAAATTGATGGACTTAAAAAAATATTTAATTAGAACATGTTGTCATAAAAAAGAATCCAAATATTAGTAAAATGATATGAAATTTTGGTGCACAACATACATCATTATTATTCTATCAAATTACACCAACATAAACATAATCATTACATAACAATGTACACATGAAAACATGCTTTTAGGATAACACTTGCCATTCCATTAGACATAAAAATGATTTCAATAACCATCTATTTCTATGTCTTTGGAGTTTTTGTATGTGTATTTAAACATTGTTCATTCTCTCACGTCAAGTAGCAGATTTGCAACTAATCAGACATGGATCGACATTACTGCTTTTGATAGGATGGTTACTTTTATTCTTATCAATTGCTTTTCTCTACAGAAGCGACAAAAAACAAGTTTGGTGATCAATTAAGAAAACATCTTGAATTTTCTTTACCGATTTCAATGCATCCCTATCACTATGCCTAAATTTGTGATTGTTAGTAAATAAGATTGTTGTCAGCTGCATCTTTATTACTGTGCTTAACATTTCTGATTAACTGTAAATAGAATTGCAATTAGCTGCAACTCAATTACCATTCCTAAGATTGTTATTGCTGGTAACGAAGATTGTAGTCAGCGTATGGCAAATAAATCACAGAGTTTACAACATGTTCAACAACATCATAGTATTTTTATAAGAAATTAATTATTTATTTGCGAAAAACTAAAAATGAGGCATTTTTTTTGCTGAATTGTTTGTTTCAAAAATTTATATTCCATAATTATGTGTACATTATTTGTAATTATTTTCACAGAAACAATCAATATATACCTAGAAACATAGTAAAATTTAAACGTTAGTCTTCCAATAAATATGTTTAATAGTAATACATGGCACATGCAAACTGTTGGTCTTTAAAAAATATTTAATTAGAACATGTTGTCATTAAAATGAATCCAAAACTTAGTGAAATGATATGAAATTTTGGTGCACAACATACAACACTATTATTCTATTAAATTACACCAACATAAACATAACAATCAACAAGAATATATACATGAAAGCAGGCTTGTTAGCCACAACAATGGCCACAGTCCAGTAAATTCAAAGTCATATTTAATTAAGAAATTAAGATATATCATAAACAACTAATGAAATAGGTATGAGCAATAGAAATTAAGTTTCTTACAAGACTTCATTTTACTCTTTGATCACACACATTCGTCTGTCACTCCCAATTCGCTAGAATTCACATTCTACCCATTTCACCCATGGCTTCCCAACCACCAATGAAATAGAAAAGTGTTAAGTTCAACCAAGAGGAAAGAGGTGAGTCATTTGGACTGGGAAAATGTAGGGTAACACCTGCAATTCCATTAGACATAGAGACGGTCTCTATGTCTATGTCTTTCGTGGCTATGGCAGCAATGGTTGCGTGAGCAACAAATTATTTGTATTAAATATCAGTAAGTTTTGGTATCTTCTTTGTTCCATTTTCTTATATTTTTTAAATCTATTTTATTTACACAACGTTGGACTTTTTTTTTTTTTTAATTCATATGGGTCCTATTGACATTGTTATCTATCTTGTTTATTTTTTATTTTATTTTTATTTTATATACCCATTTGATTAATCTTTGCATGTGACATTGTTCTCTATGTTGTTTGAATTTTGTTTATATACCAATTTCATTAATCTTTGCATATATGACATTGTTGTCTATCTTGTTTGAATTTTTTTTAATATACCCATTTGATTAATCTTTTGTATATGTGACATTGTTGTCTATCTTGTTTGAATTTCCTTTTGGGTTGTGTGCTTATGACAAGAATGTAGGAAGTCTTGTTAATGTTATTTTGTAGATACTAATCAAATATTTAAATAAAAGCTAGTGTAAATTTATCATCACCTCAAGTGCATACATGTCAATGACTTTTATTTTAACTAGTCGCAAACCCGTGTTATGCACGGGAAAATTACTAAATATGATATATTAAACAATATTAAAAAAATATTAAATTATTTAAATTTTTGACTCACTCAAATAGACTTAGACCTGGCAAAATCTGACCCGAACCCATTTTCCGACCTGAACCCGAAAGAAAATATGGGTATGGGTAGAGGTTTTTCGACCCGGGAACAAAGATGGTGTCAACCCGTACCCGACTCGTAAAATGATGGGTCGGGTCGGGTCAACCCGCTGGTCACATGGGTCGACCCGTTTTCAAAGGATTTTTTTTTTTTTTTTTTTTTTTTTTTTTTTTTTTTTTTTTTTTTTTCCGGAGTCTATATTATTATGTTAGGAAATAAAGTATTATGAGAGTTTTTTTTTTAATGATTTGGAATTTGACTATTATAAAGGTTCACATAATGCCAATTAAAAAAACAATTCTTAAATTAAATTTGTATTTGAAATAGGCTAGACTTAACCAAATCAACACACAAAATTAGATGTTCTTTCTTGGTAGAAAGAGAATTGCAATCTATTTTCTTAGTTTTATTTAATATTTTAATGGCACACGCTCTTTTGAGTATTATTATAACAACATTTACTTCTGAATCAACTTTTAGCATTTGAGGTAAAATTCTTAGTATCAATCTTGTCTTTTGCCAAAAAGTTTAGAAATTTTGATTTGCACTTAAAGTTAATTAAATGGATTTGAAGATAATATTTAATCCATTAATAGAATAGCCATATTTATTAACTTTTAAATATTTATTGACCCATTTACATTGTTACTAAAGTCATATTAAAATTTTGTATTGTAAATGAAAATATTAATGAAATTACTCACCAACTTGAGGTGCAATTTTCAAGTATAAATATTTTCACTACTAAAACTACTACCAACTTCGAGTAGATTGAGGTCCAATTCATATTAATTTATTTAGTTTTTTTTTTTTTTACCAAACATATTATGTTTTATTCTTGAAACTTTATATATATTGTCATCTTGATAGGTAATTTAATTTAATTTCATAATTTTCATGCGACTAATACATCTAAGGAGGTTCAATTAGCAAAAAAAAAAAAGTACATCTAAGGAGGTTGATAATTTGATATGGTCTATGACATCTAGTATTTTTTTCCCATATTCTTTTATTTGTGAGTGTTTTTGTTTATGTGTTCTCTTATTTGTATTGAAAAGAAGACAAAGAAAACTAAATGATAATTTTGGACTATAGGATTAAGTTTATTTTCATTTTTTATATATGTATTTTTTCAAGTGTAAAAATACGGGTCAACCCGGTTTTGACCCGACCCTTAAAAGACCGGGTAAGGGTCATAGGTTGTGCAACCCATTTAGGATGACCCGTTTTTTTACCTGAACCCGCATGGGTCGAACCTGAACCCGATTGACCCGACCCGTTTGCCAGGTCTAAATAGACTCGATAATGTAAAAAATAGAAGAAGAGAGAAAATAGAGGAATTTAGGAGCAAGCCATTAAGAAGGATAGTCATCCTTTAGGCATTTGATGAACACAAAACAATAAAATAACGATCATGAATCTCCCACCAATCGATGACTTATGTTTTTATAGTTTCTATTTAGTTTGGATGATGTGTACAATTGTGAAAGTATTAACAAAAAATCAAACGTCTTTGGTATCAAATTATACGTTGTAAAAAAAGTTAGGGAAGAGAGAGATAAATACTATGAATGAGAGAGAGTAAAAAAAAGTTATAAATTATGTTAGCTAACCTAGAGGCTTAGAAATGATTGGTTTATTTTTAACCCTTAGATCTATTGGAAATCAATGGTCTAGAAAATGTGTAACTCTTATGAAGTTACACCGGATTTAACTTGAACCCATCTCATAAAAGTTATGATTAATGTAGTGAGTAAATATTGTTCTCTTTTTATTTGCTTTGTATAATTTTGACGTTGGAATGTTTTAATTTTGAGTGTCGAATGCTTAGACTTTGTTCTTTTGGCATGATATAACTCTTATGAAGTTACACCGGGTGTAACTTGAACCCATCTCATAAAAGTTATGATTAATGTAGTGGATAAATATTGTTCTCTTTTTATTTGCTTTGTATAATTTTGACGTTGGAATGTTTTTAATGCTTGGACTTTGTTCTTTTGGCACGAATAACTATTTTTGATGTGAGATTTTTATTTATTTATTATTTTTTTAGCAATAAATAAGTGAAAGTGTGAAAATGTTAAAATATTAGCTAGATTTATGATAATTCAATTTCCACAAACTTTTTTTCCTTTAATTTGTGGTAGTGTGGTTGTAACGGTGGTGGTCGAATGGGTGGTTGTGAGCAGTGATTAACTAGGTGGCTGAGAGGGCTAGAATATGATGAAGCAAGACTAAAATGGTGATTAGGGAGGTCATATACTCAAGGAGTAATGGAAAATTATGTCCATAATGTGTAAAATTTGTTAAAAAAAAAATATATGGAATTTTAATTATTTCAATTTAGTCCGAATTTTAAAGTATTTTAGTCATAAATTCAAAAAGTCAGGACTAAATTGAAAAATGGAATCCCTTCTATTCTATGTGTCTGAGTGACCTTACCTTAAAATCAGAACTTTGATAAGCTCTAGTACTTAAATTCAACTAGGATCAAGAGCTAGCCATAATGCTCTGCTCATTCTTGAAGTAGTTTTCTGGGTCAACCTCACCTTTTATAACTGCTAATCGTTTGAAGTTACCTTTGAAGTACTTTTCACCCCAAACCTTGGCTTGTGCAAAGGTTCCAACAATATTTATTCCTATATCCAAATCCCTATAGTTGAGATACGCAGCTCTTGGGTTTTTGGAAACAAAAGTAGTCATGAAATAGTACAGCTTGTTAATCCAATCCAAATGCTTGACCTTTGTCACATTACCCTCCTCATTCCACTTGCTGTAGTACTGTATGTTGAACAAGATTCCTGCTCTATGAGGGAAAGGAGTTTCGGATGGCAAAATCTCACTCATTTTTCCACCATAAGGAGTCCAAATCATGATGCCCGCTTCGCCTATTTGCATCACCTTCCATATAGCTTCTAAACCAGTTTCAGAAATGGGGTTTTTCACATAATCTGATTTAGCTTTGAAGAAGCCCTTGTTTAAATTATGGCTCCTGTCCAACAAAAGCTCTATAGACTCTCCTGGTTTTTCACCATTCAAGTATAGTACAGATTCTATCCAACTCATTTCCTTGCAATTCTCAACCTCTAGACCCAGTTCAGGAAAACTCTCTTCCATCAGTGGCATTAGTTGATCAATGGTTCCAAGAAACAAGGATTGGAAGCTAGCCCGGATTGTTTTTCCACCATTAGCATTTGTGCCTACAGTTATGATTATTCTTATGGTTAATTCTTCTTGAAGCTTATCTGCAATTTGTTGCCATTTATAAATCAATTTGGTTGCACCCTCTTCTAGAGTCTTTACCACATTGAAGCCAGTCACTCTAGGAGGAACAGGAACCAACCTGATCTTCCATTAAAGAATGACACCAAAGCTTGCACCTCCACCTCCTCTAATAGCCCAAAAAAGATCTTCACCCATTGATTCTCTATTAACAATCTCACCATTAGCCTTAACCAAGATGGCATCCACAACATTATCAGCAGAAAGACCAAATTTTCTCATCATTTCACCCTGCCCACCACCACTGAAATGGCCACCAACGCCTATTGTTGGACAAGTACCAGCTGGGAAACCAAGCGATGAGCTCTCTTTGGCAATTCCATAAAAGAGTTCACCGAGTGTAGCACCCGCTTGAACCCATGCAGTTCCTCTTCTTAGGTTCACTTTAACTTTCCTAAGGTTGATAAAATCAACGATAACAAATGGGGTTTTCAATTTGTATGAGAGACCCTCATAGTCATGACCCCCACTCCGAACTCTAACTTGCAAGCTATGGTTTTTGCTACAAATAACTGTAGCTTGGACATGAGAAGGGCGTTGAGGTACGATGATATATTGAGGTTTTGGTGCCACAGAGGAATTGAATCTGAGGTTTTGTATAGAGTATTGGTGGATAGAGTCATATGAAGGAATGGAAGGGGTATAGACCACTGTGTTTGTAGAGGGGATTGGTGGAGAATGGTAGGTGTGGATGCTAAAAAATTTCTGCACAGGATGGGCCACGTATTAGTCCATGGACGGGCTAGACATGGGCTAGATTTGTGTGTGGGGATGTTGAGCCCAAAACTCTACACCAAGTGCGGTAGATCACCTGATGGCTGATGGTGTATTCCCCCTGGTACTCTTTGATCCACCAGGCCGCAATGCTCACATAAGAGGTTACGGTGGACTAATGAAACCAATGCCGCAGATCAAAATAAGCTAATAATTTTACTACCACCAGAACACTCAATAATCACAATATAGTGGTAACAACACATATATTACAAACTTGCTTACTGACAAATAGAATCGATCCCATAGACTGAGATTTAGTACAACAAACTCAAATCTCCAATAATCCGTAATCAATGGCAGCAAATACTATACATATGACAAGTAGTAAAAAGTCAAGAATCAGTGCCGTGGACCAAGAGGTTGGGCACAATGCACTTAGCTTTCTCCGTGACTTGCAAAAAATAAGAGCAGATAATAGAAATGTGATAAATCATGGAACTTGGGAGATTTGGGAGTAGGAAGAGAATCATTTACTGTGCAAAACGAACATGAGTCAGTATTAAGGGTTGGGTTAAGTGTTTGATGTAAGTTTTCTGTTGTGGTAGACTACAAGTACTTCTAGTCTACCGTGGACTTACGGGAAGTGCCCCGTGGACTGTTGTTGGTTAACTGTCTTCCTGGAGCTTTTGAAGTCAGCTCTTGTGGAGGAGTTAATTTCAATCTGAGAATTTTTCTGATCAGCCAACCAACCCCCTATCCCTTCTTCTCACCCCTATTTATAATGGTGTTTATGTCTAATGGTTTGATTTGTTATCCCCTTCATCATGAGAATCATTGTTTAACCAAGAAATAAAGGGGCGGAGATTTGACAAAGTTTTATTTTTGAGGTTGAGCTGATGGTTTTCATCTGCCGCAGATCTGATTTGATCTGCAGTGAACGACGGATTTTTAGGCCATTTATGAGGATGGAAGTGATGAGCATTTAATGCTTGGTAATGGGCTGAAGTAATTAAGATGACTTGACTAACATACGTTTTGCATTAATTAAATTTGATCTTACCATTTTTGGCATTATCCCCCAGCAGATTAATACATTTTCTGTTGTGGCAGATCAAATAAAACTTGAGTAAATTGATTCCCCTACCTCCAAACCATTCTTCCTAAGTTCCATGATGGGGAGGAGCAAGGACCACTGGAGTGCTGGGTTGTGGTGGTCGCTACTCTTGAGTGGTGGTAGCCTTGGTGGCCACGGCAAACCTCTCAAGTCTTTTCAGTCCTTAATTGTTACTTTTGTTCCAAATGGTGCCACCGTAGACTACTCTGTGACGAAGTCCACCGTGACCAGTGGACAAAGGAAATGACCAGCTTGCCTTTCATCATTTCTCATTTCAGCTGGTATTGATTTGGGCGGCCATGGTAGATCTCTTAGTCTTTTCGGCCATTGTCTCATCTTCTCCGTCACTTGCTGCAGCTGGCGCCGCCGCAGATCGTTTTGTGATTAAGTTCGTTATGGAATGCTGGGTAATTCACCGTGGACCACTGGACAACGTGGAGGACCAACCTCCTTCATCTTTTCTTATTCTTGGTTGGTGTTGCGGCAGACCATTTTCCTTGGTGTATTTTCCATATCTGATGGCTAATGGAGAAGACCAATTCTTCACTATAATGATTCAGCCTTGGGAATCTGATGGTGTCTTGGAAATGTTCCCATTCACCGCCTCGAGCACCGTGCCAAGAGATGAAGGAAAAATGGCTTTTCCAAGACAACCATTTTCCCTCTTCTTTTTCGAATCATTTTGAATTCTTTGATGTTGTCTTGGCAGACCTAGGCTTGAGGATTAAATGGGTTGGACTTCCCTTTTTCTTTTAGGCCTTGGACTTGGTTGACGGCTGAAAGCCATTTCTTCTTGTATTTTTGGCCCCCGTGGACCACTGGGCTTGATGGGCCTTGGACCCCTGGCGGATGGGTGTTGGACTTGGTCTACCGTGGACCGAAAAAATGGGTCTCTACATTTAGCCTCCCGAGCCCAAATCACATGTGATGTGTGGTTTGGGTGAGTATTCAGTGGAATGTATGCATCCATGCACGTTGTAGTATTTCTTTTCCCTCTCTTTTTCTTTTGTACGTGGGTTTCTCATTTCATGGGAGTTGTGGCAGATGGGAATGTCAGTTACTGGAACTGATATTCTCTTTAACTCCTTCTCTCTCTAGTATCTCTTATCAAGGCCATCATTAAATCCTCTTAGGATTTCGTGAATTGAAGTACCAACCACCAGCCCCCTGAATATTTATTGTAGCCCTTATACATATATATATTACTTTGGGTTTTCAAGAGAAAGGAAAGAAGAGTTTTAGAAGAAATCTTTCTCCCCGATTTCCTTCTTCTCCTCCATTCTTTGTGCTGTGAAATTTTTTTTTTGTTGGCTCTTTGCTGTAATCATGGCTTCTTCCTCCTCCACGATTCCAGTCAGCCCTTCCCTTCAACCCAGTACAGGCGAGGGGTTGGAGACCCCGTTAGCGGTACCAGCGGCGTCCACCGAGGCAGTGGTGGACGCCCTAGTGGCTCCTCCGATCGTTTCAAGCGAAGCCACGCCCACGGCCCCCTCTTCCGTTTCTGGTGAGACCGAATATTTAAGGGAGGGGTTTGTCTTTCCTTTCATTGACCCCTGGTATGCGAGTTCCCCTTTATTTCCCCCTAGAGCTTTGGCTTTTCCTTTTCCCGTGGAGGATTGGGATTGGACAGTGTCAGGATTGGAGCCTGCGGTAGATCAAGCTTGGGTCCTAAACCTTGACGAAATTTCTGAGTTGTTGATTCAAAAGGGAGACATCCAGCCGGTCCCTATGAATTTCGACTTCCTCTGTACGGCATCCATGGATTGGTCCCATTGGGTGGACCGGGAAATCCTTGATTCTGACTTTTGGGATAGTCTGCAGAACGCTGGTGTCCATTGGTCCATCTTGATCTCCAGGAGTTGCAATATGTTTAGGGATACTGAACCACTCCGTGAAGTGCTGAAGAGATGGTGTCCTTCGACACATACTTTCTTCTTTTCTTGGGGGGAGCTTACACCAACTCTGGAAGATGTGGCTAACCATTGGATGCTCCACATCCTTGGTGAGCATTCATTTTCCCATATAAAGCTGTCTACGGAAGGGGAAGAGACTGCAGCGGCTTTGAGGAAACAGTCGTCCACCAGACTGAGTGGTTTGCCTTCATTCTTTGTCCACCACAAGGATGCTTCAGTCTGCCGTGCTGCCTTTGTGTTATATTGGCTTTGTAAGTGCACTTTTGGTAACTTTCCTTGCTATTCAATAAATACTGCTTATATTCCTTTAGCTATTAGAATATCCACCGGACATTGCTTTCCCCTCGCACCCTTGTTCTTGGGTCACTTGTACTCGCAACTGGACTTGCTCCATGATTGTGAGGTCGAAGGTGATTCTTCTTATATCTTGTCTGCTGCCTTCAATACTTCGGCGTTCCAGACCTTCTTTTGGGAGCATTCAGTCAATTATCTCTTTGCTGCGAAGGACAAATCAGTTGCTTGGGGTAGGTTTTCTGATCTACCACGGGAGTTCTTAGACCGCTTCCCAGATTTTAGGGATAACTTGCCCTTGGTCTACCGCTGGGTGGGTCTAAAGACTCGTGATTATGATCTGGTAGACGCTCTGGATCATGAGGAGAATGTTCTGTTCAGGCCGTATGGGGATGATTACCCCGGTTTTACTTGTGCCTCCGTTTTCAGACGGTTCTACCAGCCAATTTCCTTGATTCGTGATTTGAAGGTTGATGATTACCGAAGTTTATCATACTTGTCCACCGTGAACCCAGGCTTTCTACCAGTTTTGTCTGCCATAGGTGTTTCTTTCATCCCTTATTGTCCACAGCAAGTGCAGAGACAGTTTGGGCTTGACCAAGGTGTGCCTGTTGGCCCACAGGAGACCGCGATCTGTGTTGCTGATCTGACAGCTTTCATTAAGAGCCATGCATTTGCTCGTTGGGGAGGCGAGACCAGCCGTGTAATGGTCCCTAGTGGACATAGGCTCGGCTTCAATATTTCAGCCATGAATGCTTATTGGCAGCATTTTACTCAATCTATGGTAGAATTTGTGAATGCTGGTAGGGGTGATAAGACTCCCATGTCTGTCCACCACAAGCCATTGGTTTCTAATCCTTATCTTGCTCCTCCCTCTCAGTCCGCCATATCTTATGCCAATAGTCAAAAACTTGGATTTGCGGAATGGGATGAAGTCAGAGGAGGTTGGGTTGCATATACTATACATCTGCTAGAGAGCTGGAGGAATTCTGTTAATATTGTGGAGGATCGGCTCATAATGCCTTCTAAGGGTGGCAAAGGGAGCAAGAGGGACGCTCCCGTGGACCTGGCCGTTGAGAAGGCATCTAAGAAACCAACTCCTTCCATTCCTTCCTCTAAGAAAGCTCATTCTAAGAACACAAAGGTTGGGAAGACAGGTAAGTCCACCCCCTTAGTGTCATCTGCTGCAAAGGAGTCTACCACAGCTCCCGTGGAAGAACCAGTTGAGTCTACCGTTGCACCTTCTAAGAAGACAAAGGCTGGGAAGAAAGGTAAGTCCACTCCCTTAGTGCCATCTGCCGCAAAGGAATCTACCACAGCTCCCGTGGAAGAACCAACTCAGTCTACCGTTGCTCCTTCTAAGCCCAAGAGCGTGAGTGCGAGTCCTTCTAAGAAGCCAAGCAAGAAGAGTGTTACTTCTCGTCCACCGAAGGGTCAGAAGAAGAATAGCGTCTCTTCTTCCTCCCCGGATGAGGAACAACCATCTGCGGTATCGACTCCTTCGCCTTCCAAGAAAAAGAAGTTTGTTGCTCCCCTCTTTCCTCTTGGTGCTGCTGGTCGTACAAGGAGTAAGAGTGGTTCCAAGGTGAGTTTTTCTTGCTCCTCTTTTTTTTTTTTTTTTTATATAGCCTTCACTCCACCTTTTTCTTGTATTTTCTCATGTTTTAGTCTGCGGCAGGTAACACATGGATCTGGTGGTGGTGTGGTCGTTGTTGAGGTTACCTCTTCCCTTTTTTTTTTTTGTATTTTCTTTGGAGTTGTGTTCATACTTTCTGACTTTTATCATTTGTTTCTTCTCCAAGATTCAAATGTGGCTGCTGATGATGTTATTGTAAGTCCTTTGGTGAAGGATGCTCCACAGACTGCTGCCATGGATCAGGATGAAGATTTAAGGAAAAGCGTGGCAGACAGTTCTGAAATTGGTGCTGAGTCCATGGGAGAGGGTTATTCTTCTTCCAGTGACTCCTTCTTTGATAGTGCTCCAGGTTCTGTACCTGAAGAACAAATAATGTCTGCGGGGTCTACCGCAAATGATGATGACATGCCTGGAGCTGATGATTCAAGTATGGGACCTGCTTACCCAATGGAGGATGACTTAGCTATTGTTTCCCATGCCAGCCATGGACGTGATGATGACAGCACGGTGGATGCTGACATTGACCCTATATCTTTTTCAGTATCGCAGACGGTTTTAACTAGCAGAGTCACAGGTATGCTTCATTCTTTCATTATTTCTTTGGGTTGTGTAGATAAGGAGCATACTCATATATATATCCTGCGTATTGCGTATTGATCTGTCGCAGGCCCTGATGCTTCCATGTCTTACATCATGGAGGGGATTTCTCTTTTTGGCGCTACCCCTAGCATTAGAGCTATTCCGGCTGGTGGTTTTGTTATATCAGCTAATCGCCTTACTAGCGAGGCTCCTCCAGTTGCTGGTGGTGCCTTCATACCTGAGGAAATCCGTGCGCAAGGTCTCATAGAGAGTGAGTCCGTGGTGGACTTGGGAGTTAGTACCGCAGATCACAGTGCTCAAGTTGAGGATGCTGGTGTTTCTGCGGCAGACACGCTTGCTGGTAGTGATCACTTGGAGAATATAGGTGAGTTTGAATTTCTAACATTTTCTCTCTTCTTTTTAGTAGTTGAGTGCTATATATGGAAAAAATTCCATTTCACATGGGAATTTCTGTTCCCGTAGACTTGATTGTCATTTTTTTGAAAAATTCTATTTTTCATAGACTTGGTTGTCGTCTTATGAAAACTTTCATTTCGCAGACTTGGTTGTCATCATTTGAAATATCCTGATTCCACAGACTTGGTTGTTGTCATGTGAATCACTTTGATTGTGTGAGCTTATTAGGTATCATATGAAACATTTTGATTTCACAAACTTGGTTGTTGTTACGCGAAATATTTTGATTTCATAGACTCATTTATTGCCATATGAAATGTTCTATTACCGTAGACTTGGCTGTCGTCTTGCGAGAGATTTTGTTCCATAGACTTAGGTGTTGTCTTATGAAAGATTTTATTCCCATAGACTTGGTTGTTGCCTTGTGGGTAATTTCTACTTCCATAGACTTGGTTATCATCTTGGTGGAAGATTTTTTGTTTCCATAGACTTGATTGCTGCCTTATGGAAAATTCTGCCTCCATGGACTTAGTTGTCGTCCTATGGAAAGTTTCTGTCCCCATGGACTTGATTGTTGTCCTATGGAGAAATCTCTTTTTTTTTGTTACCATAGACTTGATTGTTGTCTTATGGATATATTTCTTTTCTTGTCATAGACTTGATTGTTGTCTTATGGAAGTTTCTGTTCCCATGGACTTGGTTGTTGCCCTATGGAGAGTTTCTGCTCTCATGGACTTGGTTGTTGTCCTATGGAAGATTTTTCTAAATTCGATTAAGTTATGGGAGTCGTCCCATAGACTTAACTGAATCATGAGTTTGCTTGGTGCAATTCCATTGCTGATTCAATCGATTTTTTTTGTGCTTCTTCCTTTTTGTAGGCATGGATGATACCGTACATATGTCGAAAGATACTGGTGAAGTGAGAATCACCGGTGAGATCACAACTGTTAGTCCACCGCCAAGACCCACTGTTGAAGCCGGTTCAAGCGTTGGTGTTGGTAGTTTGTCTAGTAAAGTTGCTGACTTTTTAAAGGAGTTTGATAGGAAGGCACCCAATCCTCACCCCGAGCAGTATTTTTGGCATTTCAATGGGCCTTTGGTGCCCTTTGGTAATTTTTGGGTTCCAAACGATTGCTCGCCTTATTTGTTGTGGTTGTCTGCAGGACGTAGTGATTTTACTGCAGACTTCAAGCTTAGCACTGGCCTTGGTGGACCCATGTTATCCCTTCTCGGCAGTGTGTTGGCTGCCATGAGCGAATCTAGCCTTGAAGATGTGACCAAAACTCAGATTCTTGCATGGAGGAGTGTCATTCAAGATCTCATGGAAGTGGGATTTAACTTGGGATTCTTGATCGAGCGTCTGCAGCAGACAGCCCAGTGTTTCTTTGGCAAAAAGATTTCAGATGAGGTGGAAGCACTCAAGCACCAGATTGCCCTTTTACAAGACTCCTTGGCTGCGCTGACTGCATATCAAGATGAAATGGTGTCCACGGGAAGGATGATTCTTGGGACTGAGTGCGGTGGATCATTCCTCGACAGCCTTCTCGATTGACCGTTGTAATTTTCATGTTTATCCTTTTTGTGGTGACTATGTTCTAGTCTTATTTTCAAACATTTGTATTTACGTTTTGTGGTGACCAAGTTTTGGTCTTTCTTTTGGACAAATGACCAAGTTTTGGTCTTTTTGAATACTCATGTTCATACTTTATTTGTGCCAAGCTAAATTTGTGAATTTAATCATGATATATCTAATCTTATCGCTTGTTTTGTAAAAATCTTGAGATGAGAGGAGGGTTCTCCTTTTTTTTTTTTGTAAGAAGCATGTGGAAATTCTTCGATTTCTTAGCAAAATATAGACATTGCATGTCATGATTCAATAATAATACAACATGGTTCAAATTGTTCCAAGACAAAAGATTCAAAATACTTGACTAATAAAAGTGCAATCTTACGAGTAATAACGCTTCAGCCATTTTCCGTTGATGGGATCTACCAGAGTCGTGCCATCTGCGGTAGATAGTTTATAGTATCCACTATCATATGCTTCACGAATCAAGTATGGCCCCTCCCAATTTGGTGAAAATTTAGACGGCGAAGGGAGACCCCTTCTCACATGATCCACTGTTCTCAGGAGCATTTGACCCTTAGCAAAAATTCTGGTCTGGAGCGTTTTCTCATAAGCATCAACAAGCTTCTGGTGGTACCGTAAACTACGGACTTGAGCCATCTCTCTTGCTTCTTCCAAACTTTCCAAGTCTGCCACTCTTGCTTCAGCGCAAATATCAGCGTTAGCTTCCAAATCCATCCCATGCAAAACCCTTGGGCTAGGCACTAATAATTCCATGGGAGAAATAGCATCAGTGCTGTAGACTAGGGAAAATGGGGTGAAGCTTGTTGTTGTTTTGGTTGATCCACGGTAGGCCCATAATGTGTCTGCCAGATGAGAACTCCAGCCTTTTCCTTAGTTAAACACCATTTTACTCAAAATACGCAAAATGCAATTAGTTGCCTCGGCTTGTCCATTGCCTTGAGGATAATAGGGCGTAAATCTGCAGTGTTTGATTTGATAATGCTCTAAAACTTCTCTAACATTCTTACTAACAAAAGGGGTACCATTATCACTAATGATTTTGTGAGGGATGCGAAACCTTGTGATAATGTGTTCGCGGATGAAATTAGCCACGGCTGCACCAGTTGCCTTGCGAAGGGGAATGGCTTCAACCCACTTTGAAAAGTACTCGGTGGCTACTAAGATCCAGATGTATCCACCAGAAGATGGGTTGATTGGTCCAATGAGGTCTAGCCCCCAAGTGTGAAAAGGCCATGGTGTTGCCATGTTCTACAGACTGGTTGGATGTGTGTGAATGAGATTAGCTTGAAGTTGGCAAGTATGACAAGATTTCACGAAGTCTGCCGTATCTTTCTTCATGGTTGGCCAATAATAGCCAAGAGTCAACAGCAGCTGGTATAATCTTTTCTTGCCCTGATGTTCTCCACACTCTCTGAAATTGGCTTCTTTCATCACGGTTTGAGATTTTGCCAGACTGAGGCATCTTAAGGGATCACCGTGGAACCCCTTTCGGAATAATATGCCTCCCTCCACAAAGTATCTTGTGGATAACTTCTTGAGTCTAATTGCTGCTTGGCTGGTTTGCGGTAGAATATTCTCAATGAGGTATTCGAGAAAAGGGGTGCGCCAATCACTAGAAATAAATGTTGCATAAATCTGATCGGATTCATGCTGATGCTGACAGAATGAGCACTGTTCTTGTAGAGTGGCTGCCTCCTTACTCATGCTGGGCCAGAAATAACCCAGACGCTGGAGTCTACGGTAGAGATTTACCCCATCTCTGAATTCGCAGCACTTCTCGTGGACTTCTATTAACTTCTTTGCTGCCTCTTGGAGGTTCACACATCTTGCTAAGACTCCTCTAGGCAGTCTACGGTAGAGATCACCAGCAATCAACACATAATCTTTGAGCACTTTCAGGTCTGCCACACCTTCAGGTGAAATAAGCTTGACTTTTATAGGCGTCCGTCAGTCTTCAGCATCAAGGTTTTGTTCTTTGAATTTCTCTCTCAGCAGATCAGTGATAGGCATACTTCTCTTATCAATTGTGACATCTACCTTTGACCCTTCAAATGAAACTTGGGAACCCAAGGTTGCGAGAGCATCGGCGTACTGGTTTTCGCACCTCATGGCATGAGAGATTTCAAAAGTGTCAAACTTTTCCTCTAATTTCTAGGTTAAGGCACGGTACAATGCTAATGATGGCTCTTTAAGGAAGAACTCACCCTTGGTTTGGCAGATTATAAGGTTGGAGTCCCCAATCACCCGTAGATGCTTTATCCCCATTTCGTAGGTAATGGTCAGCCCGGTTATGTAGGCTTTATATTCTGAGGCGTTGTTGGAACATGAGAAATCAAGCTTGAAAGACTTAGCTATAGTCTCTCCATCTTCTCTTACCAGTACAATTCCAGCCCCACTTGAGTTAGATGTTGAAGAACCATCAAATTTCAATGTCCATGTTGAGTCCACCAGATCTGCCAACAGAGCTTCTCCCATTCCCCCCGGTACTTCATGTGAGATTGATGAGCTATCTTCTCCCGGAAATTGTGCAAGGAGGTCTACTATGGCTTGGCTCTTAATTGCTGTAGGCGTTTCAGTGATTATCTCAAATTAAGACAATTGCAAGAGCCATTGAGCCAGTCTGCTAGAAAGGACTGGCCTGTGCAGTAAACTCCTAATTGGATGGGATTTAGTCATCAATTGAATTTTGTGGGCCAAGAAGTAGTGCCGTAGACGCTGTGATGCGTATATTAAGACCAAGCATGCTGTTCAGCCCCCAAATATCTTGTTTCAACGTCTCTAAGTGCACGGCTGACATAATAGATTGGTCTTTCGGTCCCATCTTCATCTTCTTGGGCCACTAAGCCCCCAATTGCTTCATTATTAGAAGCCAAGTACAAACGCAGTGGTCTACCAGGGATTGGAACATACGGTGGGGAGCTTAGTCATGATCACTTGGATTTTTTCGAACGCTTGCTAGCACGCCGTGGACCAAACAAAGGGAACTCCTTTCTTCATCAAGGGCGTGAATACGGCTGTCATTGTTGCTAAACCAGGGATGAATCTCCTAATGTAGGACAATCTCCCTAAAAAGTTCTTCAATTCCTTGTGAGAGGTTGGTGCCTTCATGGTTGCTATGGCAGATGCCTTGGCTGGATCAACATCAATTCCACGGTTGTGGACTAAGAAGCCTAGAAATTTTCCAGCAGACACCCCAAAGGCACATTTAAGGGGATTCATCTTGAGTTTGTAGAGTCGGCATCTGTCAAACACTTTTCTCAAGATTCCAAGATGATCTTCCCTTTTCTTAGACTTCACTACGATGTCATCCATATAATCTTCAATTTCTTTGTGCATCATATCATGGAACATGGCTGTCATAGTTCTTTGGTAGGTGGCACCGGTATTTTTGAGACCGAAGGGCATGACGGTGTAATAAAAATTGCCAATTGGTGTGCAGAAGGCAGTCTTTTCAGCATCTTTGGTGGACATGCGGATTTGATTGTAGCCACTAAACCCGTCCATGAAGGAAAACATGGCATGACCGGCAGGCTGAATCGATCAATAAGTCCATGTTTGGAAGAGGAAACTCATCCTTTGGGCATGCTTTATTAAGATTTCGAAAATCAACACAACACCTAATCTGCCCATTCTTCTTTTTTACCGGCACAATGTTTGACAGCCACCGTGGATGTTGAATTGGTTTGATGAAACCAGCAGCAAGTAGTTTTTTCACCTCTTGTGTAATTTGTGCCTCCACTTCCGTATGGAAGGTTCTCATGGGCTGCACCACAGGTCTGGTACCGGGCTCCACATTTAAAGAATGAGCCACTAACCCCGGGTCTATCCCCGGCATCTCATCATAATCCCAAGCAAACACATCTTTGTATTCATGCAGCAGATCAATCAAGCATTTTCTTTCTTTGATAGATAAAGACATACTAATTGATATGGGTTTGCTAACATTAGGATCAGCACTTAAATTAATTACCTCAAGTTCTTCTTTGGCAGTCATGTTTGGTTCAGCTGTGGTGGACTTCTTTCCCTTCATCGCCGTAGACTCTGTCTAGTCTACCATAGCTTCTTCAGAACTCATTGCCGTAGACTTCGTCTGATCTACCACAACTTCTTGGGGATTCATTACCGTAGACTGTGCATGGTCTACCGTAACTTCTTCAGAGCTCATTGCTGTAGACTGTAGTTGATCCACCACAACTTTTCCAGAATTTTCAGTCTGTTGTATCAAATGGCATGAGGGCTGCAGACCACCCTCTTCAGATGTGGGACCCTCTTGCTGTGGGCAATCAGGCCCCACGCACCTTCATAAGCGATAGACAATGCGTCCATTGGGGAGCTGGACACGCACGCATTGTGGTGGACTCCCCTGTTCAACTTCACGTTCCTTCCTTTTCTTCTTTCGTTCAAGCAGCTCCCGTAGATCAATTTCAGGATCATCTTTAATATCTTCCCATGCAGGGAGTGGTGTTCCACATGGTCTCACAATGGATGGTTCTCCCGTGGATGCTAAGTCATCATAAAGAGCCGCTTCAACGAAATGAGCTTCAGTCTGATCGAAGGGGCAGGAATTTGCAGCTATGCGGATTGGTTTGCCATTGAGTCTTCTCTTGACACATTGATGGTAGGTGGATGACACCAATTTGTGTTTGTGCAGCCAAGGTCTACCGAGAAGCACATGGTAGGGAGTTTCCGCATTTACTTCATGAAATCGTGTGAGTGCCACAATCAGCCCCACTCTCAATACAAGCTGTACATGCCCCATTGTATACTCAGTCACTCCCCCAAATCCGGTCACTTCCATGGGAGAGCCTTGGATCTTCTGCTGTGACACATTGGCAGCCTGAAGAGTGCTTAATGGAATGAGGTTTAGGCAAGAACCAGTGTCCACCAGAGCACGTCTGACTTGAACATCTTTTACTACCGCAGACAGGTAGAGTGGGCGTCTATGGTCCGGGTATTGAACCTCCATATCTTCATCCGTGAAGGTTATGGCATTTGTAGTTTCCAAGAAAGCACGGCTAGCATGAGCTTCTGCCGTGAAGCAAGTGGCTCCTGATTCTGCCGCTATTGTGATAAGTGCTTCTGTTGCTGCATTTCTTGCCTCAGGTCCGAATCCCAGCTGGTTGAATAATGACTTGAACTTTGGACTCTTTTGTAGAGTCCTAACAGCTGCTGGTACCAAAGAGGAACTTGCTGCGGCAGACTCTTCTGCCTCCATATCACTCACGTTCCCGTGGATCACTACTGATACTACAGCTTTGCCCTTACCCTTGTTGTAGTTAGGAAAAGGTGTCTTGTGGACCTTCTGTTGTTCTTCTGAGAGCTGTAAGGTACCATCTTGGATTTTACGGTTGACCTCCCATCTAAGGGTTCGACAGTCCACCGTGGGGTGATGTACGTATCTATGGTAGCGGCAATACTTGGGATCTTTCTGTTCTTCTGCAGTGGGTTGCTTGCTGGTCTTTGGAAGCTTGATCACTTGATCTTGGATCCACTTATAAAAAATGGCCATCATTTCTTCGGCTGTGAAAGGTAACGGAGGTGGTTCCTCATAGACCTTTTCTGTTGGATTCTTTCGTTTGGTACCGCTAGGTGTGGTTGCGGTAGACACAGTGAGAGTCTGCGGCAGACTCTTCTTGTCCCTGCCTTTTTCAACTTGAGGCTTGATTGAAATGGCGGTTTTTCTAGCCTTTTGGAGTAGATGGGCGAACCGTGTGATGTCCAAGTTCTCCAAATGGGCACGAAATTCAAGTAGCATATTGTCAATGCATACCTCGACTAGCTCCCCCTCTTGATACTTCACATGACAATCCAAAGACACGTCCCGGAAGCGGTGGATGTACTTCACTGGGTCTTTTCCAATCTGCTGCTTGGTGCCATGCAGATTGACAAGGGTGATCTTTTCCTCAACATGAAAATATTTGCTGCAAAAGCTCTCTACCATGTCTTCCCATGTTCTGATGGACCCAGCAGGCAGCACCGTGTACCAAGTATATGCTCTATCCACCAGGGATTTTGAGAACTCCCACAGACAGAGATCACCATGTGCAGCAAAGGGTCTCATGGAATCCAGGAACTTACTGATATGTTCCATGGCGCTCCCTTTTCTTCCGTCAAACAATGCAAAAACGGTTGTGTCATATTTCTCCGGGTATGGCTCTTTCAAGAGCTCGATGGGATAAGAGGGTATCCTCACAAAGTGTCTACGCTCATTCGGGGGCCTTTCTCTTTCTTGTTTGAGTAAGTCTGCCACATCAGACATAGTGACAAACGGTGTGTCATTCTTGTTGTGAGACTCACTTTCTTCGTGGTTGCGGTTGTCATTCTTATTTTGGTGGTCCTCCTTGTTGCCGTTGACTTCTCTCAGCTATCTCAAAGATTCAGCAAGTTCCACTTGGTTCTGCTGCATTCCCTTTGATCATTTCGAACATCAATGCCATTTGATGTGGTCCACCAACAGGGATTTCTCCACCACTAAGGACTTGTCCGCCATCGAGAGCTTGTCCACCACCCAAGGGATTTTCTCCCCCGAGTGTCTGTCCACCACCTTGGGCGTGTGTCTCTCCCATGGCATGGCTGTGGCCTTGAGATTCTACTTCAACATGAGAATTAGCTACTGAATTTTGTCTGGTGGACTTTTTAGGCGGCATGGTTGTAGCCCCCAAGTACTGTGGATCAGCTTCAAAATGATGAAATAAGGGAAGATTGCAACTCAACTCCCCAGTGGAGTCGCCAAAATGTGGACGCTAAAAAATTTCTGCACAGGATAGGCCACGTATCAGTCCATGGACGGGCTGGACACGGGCTGGATTTGTGTGTGGGGATGTTGAGCCCAAAACTCTACACCAAGTGCGGTAGATCACCTGATGGCTGATGGTGCATTCCCCCTGGTACTCTTTGATCCACCAGGCCACAATGCTCACATAAGAGGTTACGATGGACTAATGAAACCAATGCCGTAGATCAAAATAAGCTAAAAATTTTACTTCCACCAGAACACTCAGTAATCACAATATAGTGATAACAACACATATATTACAAACTTGCTTACTGACAAATAGAATCGATCCCATAGACTGAGATTTAGTACAACAAACTCAACTCTCCAAGAATCCGTAATCAGTGGCAGCAAATACCATACATATGACAAGTAGTAAAAAGTCAAGAATCAATGCCGTGGACCAAGAGGTTGGGCACAATGCACTTAGCTTTCTCTGTGACTTGCAAAAAATAGGAGCAAATAATAGAAATGTGATAAATCATGGAACTTGGGAGATTTGGGAGTAGGAAGAGAATCATTTACTGTGCAAAACGTACATGAGTCAGTACTGAGGGTTGGGTTAAGTGTTTGATGTAAGTTTTCTGTTGTGGTAGACTACAAGTACTTCTAGTCTACCGTGGACCTACGGGAAGTGTCCCGTGGACTGTTGTTGGTTAACTGTCTTCCTGGAGCTTTTGAAGTCAGCTCTTGTGGAGGAGTTAATTTCAATCTGAGAATTTTTCTGATCAGCCAACCAACCCCCTATCCCTTCTTCTCACCCCTATTTATAATGGTGTTTATGTCTAATGGTTTGATTTGCTATCACCTTCATCATGAGAATCATTGTTTAACCAAGAAATAAAGGGGCGGAGATTTGACAAAGTTTTATTTTTGAGGTTGAGCTGATGGTTTTCATTTGCCGCAGATCTAATTTGATCTACGGTGAACGACGGATTTTCAGGCCATTTATAAGGATAGAAGTGATGAGCATTTAATGCTTGGTAATGGGTTGAAGTAATTAAGATGACTTGACTCACATACGTTTTGCATTAATTAAATTTGATCTTACCATTTTTGGCATTATCCCCCAGCAGATTAATACCTTTTCTGTTGCGGCAGATCAAATAAAACTTGAGTAAATTGATTCCCCTACCTCCAAACCATTCTTCCTAAGTTCCATGATGGGGAGGAGCAAGGACCACCGGAGTGCTGGGCTGTGGTGGTCGCTGCTCTTGAGTGGTGGCAGCCTTGGTGGCCACGGCAGACCTCTCAAGTCTTTTCAGTCCTTAATTGTTACTTTTGTTCCAACTGGTGCCGCCGTAGACTACTTTGTAACGAAGTCCACCGCGACCAGTGGACAAAGGAAATGACCAGTTTCCTTTCATCATTTCTCATTTCAGCTGGTACTGATTTGGGCGGCCATGGTAGATCTCTTGGTCTTTTCGGCCATTGTCTCATCTTCTCCGTCACTTGCTGCAGCTGGCGCCGCCGCAGATCGTTTTGTGATTGAGTTCGTTGTGGACCGCTAGGTAATTCACCGTGGACCACTAGACAACGTGGAAGACCAGCCTCCTTCATCTTTTCTTGTTCTTGGTTGGTGTTGCGGCAGACCATTTTCCTTGGTGTATTTTCCATATCTGATGGCTAATGGAGAAGACCAATTCTTCACTATGATGATTCAGCCTTGGGAATCTGATGGTGTCTTGGAAATGTTCCCCTTCACCGCCTCGAGCACCGTGCCAAGAGAGGAGGGAAAAATGGCTTTTCCAAGACAACCATTTTCCCTCTTCTTTTTCGAATCATTTTGAATTCTTTGATGTTGTCCTGGCAGACCTAGGCTTGAGGATTAAATGGGTTGGACTTCCCTTTTTCTTTTAGGCCTTGGACTTGGTTGATGGCTGAAAGCTATTTCTTCTTGTATTTTTGGCCCCCGTGGACCACTGGGCTTGATGGGCCTTGGACCCTTGGCAGATCACTGGGGTGTTGGACTTGGTCTGCCGTAGACCGAAAAAATGGGCCTCTACAATAGGCAAAGCAATGAAGAAAGCTAAGTCCATTTATAGTTTGATAATTTGCGGATGAAACTGAGAACAAGAGGGAAAACTGAGAAAATAAAACAACGAATGTCATTTTTTCCCTACTGTCCCATTGATTCTGATCAGGGGCTTTTTAATTTATAATATGATTGGTTTCTAACATCCTATGGGTTTTTTAAAATGTCTCTTTAAGACAATTGAGTACTGTTTTATAGCATGTGTAACTGGAGTGCAAAGCACTTGAAACTGAAAACTCCTATAACATCATCAATGATATTAATCTAAAACATGACTAGGATCGGCTTAAAACAGTTAAATGTCACTAGTGAGAAATTCCTAGTGAACAGTTTTTTCAACACCATTAATGATCTTATATGGTTCAGCAAGTTGTCATCCTAAACACATAAAAGAAAGGAAAAAAATTTAAGTCATCTATCTTGATAGCAAGGAGTTTTGGCTTCTTGTAGAATGCACTTAGGAGAATATGTTAGTATGAAAGTGCAATCGGGTGTATGAGAGTTTCCGGCTTGGAAAAAAGAGTTTATGTGTGAAACAAAGTGAAGAAAATATATTGTAAATGATTTTATTATAATGTATTTGTTCGAAGTTGATCCTATGTTTTTTCACTTCATGCTGAAACGATTTTCTATGTAAATCTTTTTATTCTTGTATGTGGTTGATTTATTTTTCTATTGTTTTATGATCTTGGCTTAGTCATTTTAATAAAAATATTTTTTGGAATTACTTAAAGTGATTTATTGAATTCTAGTTTGTGGACTAACAACCTTAAAATAAATATATATATATATATATATATATAAAAAAAAAAAAGAACATGTGGTATTGAGGGTGAGTGGAAGTGGGATACTGATGAGTGGGTTTTTTTTTTTTTTTTTTAAAGAACTCTAGTGATGTTAGACGTGTGTAAAAGAGCAATTATAGGACTTGGAATCTTACTTATTTATCCTAATTTCATTTATTTTGAGTGAGAGTAAATTAATGGATCTAAGGGTATTTTTGGCAGTCCCTAAAAGTGAACATGAGGAGAAGGAATCCTCTTAATAGAAATAAAAGAAGAAAAAAGATAGGAATTTGATGCAAATTGCATCAAATTTATTGAAAGGAAATAAATCAAAGTACATTGTTCGTGTAGAAACGACATACAAGGCCACCATAATAGTAAAGAAAAGATATGCATGGATGTTAAAATACTGGAAATCCTATAATACTTTTGAGGTTATGTCTAGGGTAGGATAGTGGCAGGGTGGTCCAAAGAGGCTTCAAAGACCTGTTTAACCCCCACCAAGTATTAGTTTAATAGGTTCAACATAGTAAATACTATTTATAACTTCATCAAGATACAAAACTAATTAGCATATTAAAATTTGAAGACTTAAAATTTAAATCAAAGCATTCAAATTTCAAACTCATACATAGTTTTTAAATCTCCAAAAAAGTCAAATAAAGAAAGTTCATACCATAAATCTAAGGAAATACTATTGAGGCTTATGATATTATCTTCCGTTTTTTTTTTTTTTTTTTTTTTAAACTTATGATATTATCAAATAAACATAAAACGTTCTTCTATGATTTAAATATGATTATTTTGTAATTTTAATATGTTTAGTTACTTTTTTTTTCTTCTAAATATAAGATGTGAAAACTCATATAAAAGTTTTAAAATTTGTTATATATTTTTTTTATATATTTTATTAAGTACAAGATTTTAGCATACCGCATCTCTGTGTTGAAACAAGGAGGGGGTGGGAGGGAAGGTATTTAAAAAGGCTGGTCTATGAACTGTTCTATGCGAGGAAAAAAGATCGGGTGGGGACAAAACACAAAATCACACAACAAAACTCTAATTCAAGAAAAGCTGAAACAACGAAACTCTAATTCGTCTGCTCTTAAGATTGAATTGAACCAACTCAAGTCCAAGATCCAAACTCTTGGTTAGTTTTCTCTTCATTTTCGAACTTCAACGCTTTCCTTTTTCAGTTTTTTTTTTTTTTTTTTTCTTTAAATAAATTTTCTTCGGTTTTGTTTGGGTTGCTAAGATAACTTAGCAAGAGAAAAGAGAAAAGAAATATATAGGGTCAGTGTCACTCAGTAGGCCTTCATTATTATTATTATTATTTTAATTCTATCTACGGCTTTTACAACCTATGAATTTTTTTTGTTCAAAATAGTTGGAGAAGCTTTCTTTTTTTTGTTAAGAATAAGTTTGATCCATGTTTATGATGTTTTATGTCTTTTACATGTTTTTTTAAACGAAAAACAGTGAGATGGGTAACGGTGCATAACAGAGCCAATCTCAGGTGGGTAAAGTTTTAGTTTTCAAACCACGAATAGATAATGTATAAATAGGTCAAACCACAGGTGGATAAAGTGTACTTATCCCTTTATTAATTTATATAATTTAAAAATCATTAATAAATTATTTATGACATCACTAGTTCGACGAGTGATCTGACCTCGGTCCGACTAGAGAACCTAGAATCACTCCCCTTTTTGGTTCTTTGTCCGGTTTTTAAAACCATGAGTAAACCCCAAATTGATGGAAATCATAAAGTAAAAACAAATAGAAAAATAGTGGACTCCCATTAGTGTGTTAATCACTTGAGAGAGAGAGAGAGAGAGAGAGAGAGAGAGAGAGAGAGAGAGAGAGAGAGAGAGAGAGAGAGAGAATACAATGAATGTTTAATTGTGTGTGTAATAGTCCTATATATAATAAAATTGTCAAAATAATGCAAATTGTCAGCAGTTACAATGTTTGGGCATTGTAGAATAATTCTCCTACAATTACTCAACTCTCAGTAATTGTCAATAACCGTTAAATTATTATTAGCAGTTACTTGGATGTTTCTCTCTTCTCAAGGGAATAGCCAACCACATATAGGCTATGCTATGGTATATGAGTGTCCACACTATTATGGTGTGATCATTTAAATACCTTCATCTCTCACTTGATCACACTATAAAGTGAAATTGCATGAGCTAGTTGGCATGCTAACCTGATACCAATAATAATGCCCCATATCAACTCTCATTTGTATAAACCATACAGATCGGCGTCAGAAGATGACTTGATCATTGTGTGCACACTTCCTTGTCACGCATTCTGGCCGCACCTATCTTCATACATTATCACACCAATATTGTACTCCAGTCGACTTTCAAATCACTATCTTTCAAGTGACTAGCATCAATCTTTATGAATGGAAAAAAATAGTCCATACCCATACCATCATTGGCGACTTCAGCCGCATGTATTCAATAATACATCAACCTGTACTGAACTTTTCATTAGGGCTAGCTCAAGGCATTTTGGGGCCTAAGGCGATAATTTTAAGTGAGACCTTATTGAGGAACAATAATTCAGGCGATAGTTTTAAGTGTAAGTGTATGTAGGAGATTAAGAACGTACACGGAAAAATCTAAACAATCTCAAATAAAAAGTAAGATAAAGTAAAGTGCAAAATCTACTAAGATGGAGATTTTAATTTATGGACAAGGTTTGGTTATAAACCAGTTTGTAGCCAGTTTGCTACAACCCACTATGTGACAACTTATAAGACCATCCACATGTATTATTTAAAGAAGTCACATGACTCATTAAATAGGTCATGTGACTAAAGTACACGTGAATGACTTTATTAGTTTACACGTGAATGACTTTATTAGTAAGTTGTAGTAAGCTGGCTACAAACTGGTTTGTAGCTAAACTCTGTCTTTAATTTATTAATTAAAGAGAAAGTCAAGTGACATAAATTTTGTGTCACAAATTTTGCAACTTTGAAGTGGCAAGCAATGAGTGCTAGACCATCACATTTAAAAATATGGGGTTTAGTTTGTCATAATGTTAAAACTATAGGGATTTTTTTTTTTTTTTTTACATTCCCCAAAAGATTTTATTAGTTTATAATTGAGATTTTTTTTTTCCAAAGATTATACTCTATTTTATTTTTATTTTTTTGGTGGCCTTGTTCCACTTGGGGGCCTTAGGCCATAACCTAAGTGATCAATGGGTTGAGCCGGCCTTGATTTGTATGAGTACTTTCTAGGTTTTCCTCGAATGACCTTATTAGCATCTTTCACTAACCAAGCGTGGAAATCACCCAGATCACACATGATGCATATTAATAGACTTTACACTCATGTGGTCTCTGACTTCCTTTTCCCGTTTGTGTTCTCTTGCAATTGTACATGACCAATTTATTTACATTGCAAGAGCTGCATCTGATCGTTTTCCTAGGTGTTCCCAGGTCCATCCGATCTTGCAGAACCATGTAACTTGACTGAATTACTTCTCAGTCCTGTTCTTGCTACATGCACTTTGAATTGGTTCAGAGTCAATCCATTGGTCATAGGATCAGCCATCATTTTAGGTGAGGGAACAAAATAGACTTTTATTTCCCCCTCTTTTTTAAAAAAAATATAGTTTGCTCCCTAAGTGTGAAAAAATTTGGGGAAAAATATACAATTAATTGGTGTTAAGTACAATTTGTACTTAGGGGTTAAATTGGATATCTTTTAAAAACCTTGATAGTTTCTATCATTTGCTCAAATTTTAGAGATGGTTTATGCATTTTACCCTAATACTTGAAAATAAATGGGCATTTAGGACTTGTCCTAATTAATTTTTTTTGGTGAAAAGGAAAGAAATTGATTGAAATGAAAAGGCAAACAAGTACAAAGAACCTACAGACATGAGACAACAAAGAAGAATGTAAAATGGGTAAGACAAGAAACAGCCCAAGAACCAAAAAAGGCAAGAACAACTAATCAGACATCCATGCTTACCAGATAATCTAAGCACTACCAAAAAAGAATTGTGCTTTTAATTTCATTTCTCTATTCAAACAAAAAACCAAAAAAGTATGTGCTTTCCTAAATCTACATGTATTGTGTATTTGTCTCTTTTGTTTCAATTAAATTTACTGATTTACCCACACACACAAATTCTAAATGAAAGTAGTCTGTCTCACTCTTGGAATCGGAATAATACTTCCCAAATTAGCAATTGAATTAAGAGACGTAGGATCAGATGGTTACATGGCAAGATCTGAGTCATTAATAGTTATCACATATATATATATATATATATATATATATAGATGGGTTCAAATTATATTTGATGTAACTTCACAAGTATTACACCTTTTTTAAACCTTAGATTTTCAAAAAATCTAACTGTCCAAAATAGATGTCGTTATAAAATACTAGCCTCTTCACACGCGCTACGCACGTGTTCAGAGGCTCTTCCTTTTTATAACAAAAAAAAAAATCTATCATGTACTTAGATAATTTTCTTTTTTATCAATATATTTTTTTCATTCATCCTATTTTGGGGTTTATGCAATTATCCAGTATATGTTATTGATAGCAACATCTTGCACAAACAATGATGATATAAAATTAAAAAAAAAACCCAAAAACGAAAGGAAAAAAAAAATCATAATCTGTAATTGATTTTCAATAACCTATTTTTATCAATTTGTTTTTTACGCAAAAAAATTTAATAAAAATAAAATTATTAACAAACGCTTAATTAGTTGGAAGTTGTTCTTTATTTTTTATTTTTTGGTCACATTTTACACTTAGCTAATTTATACAATAATTGAAGAATTTTATTTGAATTAGAACTCTACATTCTTAACCGGATTTATTTGATTCAATTTTTTTTTTCATGGTAATCTTATCACACAATATGACTTTTATCATATAAATTTTAGACCATAATTTATCTTATTTGCTATTTTTTCACTTTTTTTTTTATCGTTTATTTTTTTTGCTTGTGTACTATTTTTTTTTTGGTCGTGAACTATTATTTTTTTTCATGTGCTAATTTATGGTGTGCTAAATTTCTTTTTGGAAGTTGTTCTTTTTTTTTTTTTTTTTCACATTTTCACTTAGCTAATTTATACAATAATTAAAGAATTCTATTTGAATAAGGACTCTACTTTCTTAACCCGATTTATTTGATTCAATCTTCTTTCTTTACTTTCTTTCATGGTAATCTTATCACATACTTTTATCATATAAATTTTAAATCATAATTATCTTATTTGCTATTTTTTTCACTTAATGCTTTTTGTCCAATAACATAAATGTACTACACCTTCTATATAATGAGATTCCACAAAAGAAAAAGTAAGCTTGCACATGTATATGAAATCCGAATAAAATTATTTCTTGTATAAATTATTTGATTTTAAATAAAAAATCAGTTAATGGGATAACAAATTTAAATATTTTTATTGTTTGTAAAATTGTACACATGCTTTTTCTTTGATTCCATAAACTCATATCAAAGCAGACAATAATTTTTTCTACCTCCTCATTAAAGACAAAGAAAGAAGTTGTACCGCTTGCATCATATACAATTATCGAAAAGAAAAAAGAAAGTTCAAAATTAAAAATTAGAAGGCCAATGTAAATATTACACCTATTGCAGAAAAACCCCTCTCTAGGTCAACCATGCCCTGATTTAGCTCATCTTTCTTTTCATTCTTTATTTATTATTTGTTTTCTTTCTTGGTAATACTAATACCCCTAGCTTTCCTTTTTATTTTTGGTTTGGTTTTGTGCACTATGCGAGGGATCTTAACCAAATTCTCCAATTCTCACCTTAAACTCATCACTAAAGCACACAACAATTTCACTACCTTTTGCATTAGAAATTCCAAATACCATTATCTAAAAGAAAAAAGAAAGTTCAAAATTATAAGTTAGAAGGCCAAATGCAAATATTTCACCTATCATTGCATCAAATTTCTCCAATTCTCAAATTAAACTAAACCCTTCATCATTCCTGTTTGGCACCCTTGACACCAATACCTAGATCCCAAAGCCTATCATTCTTTTTGCAAGTTTTGCGAGCCTCAATACTTTTCTCAAAGCTAGAACTACATCATCTAAAAATATATGATGCAATATAATATATTCATGTAATCTTACATAATTACATGTTAAATATCAAGAACATGTAAATGACTTCTCCAAATCAAATAAAAATTTTAGAATTGAGAAAATAACATGTTTGTGTCATTTATTGAAATAAACATTTAAAACCACTTGCCAAAAAAGTGAACACTTTTGCTTGCACATGGCCAATATTCACATAAATTGCACACTTTTTTACAATTTAACTAATCCAAGATCAATTGAAAACCATAATAGGCCATTTATTCATCAACATAAACTTGCAAATCAATCACAACTTTCAGAACAGATTTATTACAGAGTAAATGCATTTTCTTATCTCAAATTACAGCAAATTTCTATAACGTTTAGCCACTGCTTAGCAAAAAAAGAAAAAGAAAAGTGTAACACTACTAAATTGTACATCTGCTGCTAATGCTACATTCCTTAAGAAGAATACACTTATACACTGATGTAAAAATTTGGAGCCCATTAAAAAGGTCAAACCTTGTTGTAGTTTGGAGGGCTTCAAAGGAGGATAAGCATCCCAAATTAGCTACAAATAAGAACATAAGAATTCAGATTTTCAGCCATTTGAATACCAATTCTATGCATTAACTCACCCATGGTATCCAAAAGCATTGCTATTGCTTATTCTTATACAAAACAACACCGCAAAAAAATGAAAAGAATTATTCCCATATTAAGTTTTACAACCAGAGAAACCAAAAAAAAAAAAAAAAAAAAAAAAAAAACAAAACCTAAAAAAAAGAAAAAAAGAAAAAGAAAAAAGAGATACGTGAAGTGCCTTGACCGTTGGTTGTCACCCTCCAATTTGATGCAAGCTATTTTCACTGCATGAAAACATTAAATTATAACAGTTCATAGAAAAAAAAATAATAATAATTGAGAAGCAGAAAATTTTAAAATTTAAATAAAATAATGTAAAATCACCATGTAAAGAGAAGAAGATGAAGATGAAATTAAGGAGAAAAAAAATGAAAAAGAAACCTGGAAACGTGGAACAAATGAAGCAAAGAAAGTCTAAGAAGAAGTTAATAGTAGTTAAAAGTTTGGCCAAATTACAAATTACATCCTTTAAGTTTGGTCAAAGTTCAATTCAGTCCTCTAAGTTTTGACCGTGTCAATTCAGTCTTCTAAGTTTCATTTTGTTTCAATTAATAAATTTCCTTCTATTGCCGTTAAATTGCCCCGTTAGTTTTCAATTGAATTGATTTTAAACTACATTAAAACCAATTAAACAAATACCCACAGTAATAAAACCGATTTAAACAAATACACACCACGTCGGAATCCGAAACAATCTTGATTTCTGGCCTAAATCTCAACTGTTGCTTCATGGGATCGCCGACAAAAGCATCTGGTAAGAAACACTAGTTACCAACTAAACATTCAGTTGGTTCTTTCGAAAAAAAAAAAAAAAATTTAAGAAAAACGCTTTGTTTCTGACCTGGGTGTGACTCACTTTGAGTTAGCTCGCCTCCATGGAAGAAAAAGAAGTAACTAGCCGAGAGTTCATGCCTGCAAAAAATGCAACTGATTTGATGGAAATTTGGGTTACTAATTTATTGGATTTTTATTTTTTAAACTATTGGGTACTGGGATGTGAGTAATGCTCCAAAGAATGTTAAGGAGATGGAAAAATGGGTGGGTGAGTTATCCACCGAGTTGTCTCTGGTTCAGATCAGAGTGGAGGCCAGAACAATTTTAGAAATAAAGGTCTCACATATATTGCCAATTGGTGGAGTTTTGTGATTGAGCTTTGGGGTTTTATGGCGATATTAATTAAAATTGTGAGGATTTGGACCTGTATTTTTGGATATCGCGAATTGGGGATCAACTTTTGGAGATCGTTAGACTATGGGTATCGCATAATTGGGAAAAAACTTTGTCTGGGCATTTGTTCTATCGGGTGTATTAAGGGTATATAGTTATGGGTATTTGTTTAAATCGGTTTTACTATTGTGGGTATTTGTTTAACTGGTTTTACTGTAGTTTAAAATCAATTCAATTGAAAAAAAAAAAAAAAAAATCAATTCAATTGAAAACTAACGGGGCAATTTAACGGAAATGGTTGGAAATTATAAATTGAAACAAAATGAAACTTAGAGGACTGAATTGACACGGTCAAAATTTAGAGGACTGAGTTGAACTTTGACCAAACTTAAAGGGTATAAATTGTAATTTGGCCTAAAAGTTTTAAAACTTCAAAACTTAAAAATTAGTGAGATAGTGGAGACATGTTTGGATATATGAGAGAGTGGTTTAAGATTTTTTTTTTTTTTTTTTTACATATATATCTTTTGTGTGCTACTTTTTAATTGAATAGTAAATCTAAGAGTATTTTAGACCATTCTTATCTTTAAATTGCATGCGATAAAATAAATATTAATGATTTTTAATTCAAATGAGGGAAAAAAAAAAGGAAAAATTAAATGTGATGATTTTATTTTTCTACGTAATTTTTTTTTAATTCAAATGAGGATAGTGGTGCTAATTTTTGGGTTCCTTTTAAAATGGACACTAAATTTTAGGATTTTGAAAAATTAATATTTTCCTTATTTGTCCCAATTATTTCAAGTTATTTAACGTTAATGTGTGAGGGTATTTTAGTCTGTATACTAAAGTGGATATTTTTCTATATTTGGATATGACTATTTTACCCTTTTCACTAACACACATTATTATTTGAAGTCATTGATTAAATTAAGAATATAAGAAGATGTGAGGAGTATTTTTGACAGTACATTAAAGTTGACATGAGGGCATAAATCCTCTTAATAGTATTAGATTTATTACTTGCCGTTACCTTGATTCTATAGGGATATTTTTCCTCTCTCTTCCTTTAATGTACAGATAAATACTAAAGCTTTTTTTCCTTTATCCCTTTGGAGAGAGAAAACAAAGGGCTGAAAACTTTTAGAGAGAAAAAAAAAGATTGTTCGTACAACTCTCTTTAGAGGGAGGAAAAAACAGTCTGGAGTAAATAAAAACTGGAGCCTGCAAAATCCAGCAATCGTTGGCCCAGTTAATATCGCTTCCTCCAATCTTTCCAATTTGCAGCGAGGTACAACTCTTTCAGTTACACAATAGCCCTTGGTCAAGCAATGTTAACTGGGCAGCCATCTTAATTTGATTGATCGCCACATGGAAAGCTTGTTCAAAAGGAAAAATAAGTGAATTTGTCAAATAGATATTATAAGAGCTGCAAACATATACTTTTAGAAATTTGCACCCAAATTTGAGGACTGCCATTATGTTCTCATCAATGCCAAAGCACCTTCTAAAACCATACCTTCAAGATGTTACAAATTGAAGATGGATTGGTAACATTTGTCTGTAATATGCTGAATAAGAAAAGTATCAATAATATCTATATTCTCCAACTAAAGTGTTAGATGATGGTAATGTTCCTAATAAAGCATAGCTTAAAAAAGAAAAGAAAAAAAAAAAAAAAAAGAGGTTTATACAATCCTGTGACTTTTATAACCATTTGGTTGAAAATCAGAAGTGACATGGGTAGAGGAAGAAAGGATTAAAAAAAAAAAAACAGATTTGTTTTTATGAATTAAAAACTATCCGCATTGCAAATTTTTTTTTTCGGTTAGAGGGACGTGAGAGAGAGATGTGTAAACCTGAAGGAGATAAGAGAAGAGAGAGATATATGCTATAAATGAGAGAGAGAGAAAAAATGCTATAATTAGGTTAGCTGACCTGGAGGGTAATAAATAATTGATTTATTTTTAACGCTTAGATTTATTGGAAATCAATGGCCTATAAAATACGTAATTTTTTTGAAATAATACCGGGTATAACTTGAACCCATCATTAATGAAAATAGCACCAATAACATTTCAACCCTAGAGAGAGAGAGAGAGAGAGAAGATTTTGAAACAATTCGGTTCCAACCCAATTGATTTTCATCATTTTTGCGTGCAATGATCTTGAATTCGCTCTCAATGATAATCATTCATTTTTTGTTCTATTCTCCTTTGATTTTGTTTTTGATATTTTTTTTAGAGCATTTGGGAACCCTAGAGCATGTTTCTCGGTGTTTTTAAATAACTATTTTTCCGCACCTTCCAATACAGCTACCTTGTTATGACTTCACTCTTGTCACTAGCTCTGCCTTTAGCATCCCCCTCCTTGTGGTTAAGGTAACGATTTCGGGAATGGCCAGCTTCCATAGTGTGACGGGCAGTGTGTACAAGGATCGAGAATGAATTCACCATCGTATGGCTAACCAGTGATTACTAACAATTTTGGCTTCATGTAGACGAGTTGTAGCCTACAATCTGAACTGAGGAGTAGGAGTAGCGGCCAATCTACCTTATGACTAGATAGATAAATATTTGATTTCTGTGATTATTTTTTAACAGGAGTTATTGAATATGAAAAACTTGTGGAACGAGTTGAGGGCTTAGGTATTATTGGGAGAGACGAAGTAATTAATTGGAGTTTATCAAGACCCATGTTGCAAGCGTCTGGAATACAATGCGATCTTCGTAAAGTTGATCATTATGACTTATGAGTGTTATGACGAATTTGATTGGGTAATTAATTGATACCAGCACATGGTAGTATTGGCCTGGATATGCGTACTGGTGGGACTTGCAGATTACTTCTGTTGTCAAATAGGTTAATTTGTTGCGCAAGTTGAGAAATGTTGGCACAAACTGTACAAATTGGTCAATAAATATTATGCCTTCAATAATACAATAATACTGAGTTTTTTTGGTCAGTATTGGTGGCTATCTTATTGCTTAATTTTTTTTGGGTCAAAACTCAAAAGGAAATAAATTGATTGAAATGAAAAGGCAAACAACTAGAAAGAAGCTACAGACATAAGACAAGAAAGAAAAAACAAAATGGGCAAAGAACAACTAATCAGACATCCATGAGCACTACCAAAAAATTATTGAGCTTTTAATTTCATATCTCTATTCGAACAAAAAACCAAAAAAAGTATGACCTTCCTAAATCTACATGTATTCTGTATCTGTCTCTTTTGTTTCAATTAAAAAAAAAAAATTCTAAATGGATGAAAGTCGTTGAGAAAAGTCTGTCTCACTTTTGGAATGGGAATAGTACTACCCAAATTGGCAATAGAATGAGAGACGTACGATCAGATAGTTACGTGGCAAGATCTGAGCCGTTAATAGTTATCATAGATTCCAATTCTGGTCAATACAAGCAACGCTATATATATATATATATATTTATGTCCCTCTCCATGTGCAACGGTAACGAAAACAGCACCAATAATTTAACCCAATTGGTGTTTCTTCTTTACCTTCTCTCTCTTTTAATATTTCCATTTTTAGAGAGATATGAAGAAGAAGAAGATTTTGAAACAAATTGCTTCCAACCCAATTGATTTTCATCATTTTTGCGTGCAATGATCCTGAATTCATCACGCTCTCAGATTTCCGCTTGTTTTTGTAACTAATTCCAGAATCTTTCACTTTTTGTTATATTCTTCACCAATTGGGAACCCTAGACTAGAGTTTTTAAAATCTTAATTATTTAAGAATGAAGTGTAGTTCTTGATCATTCACGCAAAAATGGTGTGAGTTATGGGTTGTTATTACGAGGACGCAGGTATTGATTGTACAGGAATGGTGACCTATCTTTGATGTTACCAATTTTCACATTTCTTCAATGTAAGTTCAATTATTTATTTCTTGCTAATTGCTATCTATTTTGTTTAGGTTTCAAATTTTATTTTTATTCTTATTTTGCACGAATCTAAAATATGTAAATATATTGATTATCTAATGTTTAATGACATGGCACAATGTACGCTTTTAGATTCATGAAAAAATGGACATTTTTGTTTCAAAAGATAATGGAAAGAATCATAATACATAGTACACTTGTTTGGCTTATTGATCAATGGTGGGCAGTGATGAGTATCAGAGAAAGTCATACACCACTCTGATGGGTTTTTACATACATTTGTGCTGATAAATATCTTGCGCCGAATATTATTATCAATTGATTTCTACAAGAGAACTAGCTAGCCTCTATTTCTGATGCTTGCATTGAATTTTTGTGAACCTGTCCTTTTCTTTTGGTGTATGCTATCAATAATTATTAGCAAAATTCTAATTGGTGTATGCTATCAATTGTGTTTCATTTCTTAAATGGATTTACTTCAACTGACCATGTTGGGAATTTTTTCCATTTTGGTAAGCATCAATATCCTGAAATAACTTTATTATAAGGATTCTTTTTTTCCATTACCTAACTGTGGTGCTTTGAGTGAGAGTTTGTATGCTATGCTTAGTTGATTTTTCTTTATTAAATTTCTAAGGGCTATTAATTTGAGGTATGAATTACTAGAAGTGACTCCCATGAAACTCATAGTAGAGCTGTTAGGCTATATGTGGAGCCTGGTTTTGTCCGATCCGGTTTGGACCGGACCCGATTTGGAAGTGTACGGTGTTAATTGGGGGATTTTGTGAAGCTTGGTTAATGTAATATATATATGTGTGTGTGTTGCTTCAGAGTTGGGTTTCTTTATTGTTAGCCACACCAGTAAAGTTCTCCAAAATCATAGTGAAATTGCCGCAACTCCATGGACGTAGCCCTAGTGGTGAACCATGTAACTTTTGTGTTGTGTGATTGATTCTTTGTGTGTTTCTATTCTATTTTTTGCATCTCACGTTGTTCCTAGGAATTTTTTTAATTCCTAACAAGAGCTTCTAAAAACTTCCACTCATATGATTGTTCTACGAGTTTGACTGTCAAGTGATTTTGATGGATTTCTTTTGCTGCAGTCAATCCAGTTATGTCATTTAAAAAAAAAATTGGGATTCTCATATAGTATGTTCAAATTCAAATCAAAAGCATCAAGAAAGAGAAAAGTAGTTGGATCTTAAATATTTTTTTGATATCCAGACCTAATTTATTTGAGTGGTGTCACATTCTTGTTGGAGTGGCACATTATTTTGTTTAGTTGAAATCCCATCCCAAATTGATATATGGTTAGAAAAGTTTCATTTTCTAAGGTGTTTATAGTATGGGTGAATAACAGACAACTATGCTCTTATGGAATCTTTTATCATTAGTTTTACCATCCCTCCCTTTGCCTTCTCTTTTTTTCCCTTGGACTCCCCCTTTGCCCACCACTTTTGCTATATGCTATTTGTTCACTTTCTTTGGTTTTCATGCAAACAAAAGGCCTTCCATTGATTCATGTAAAGGAGCTAGAAAAAGTTAATTCAAGCATGCATGAAGAATTGATTGATTGGCTTATGGTGGGTGATGCTATTGCCAGGGTGATTTAGAAATGCAGAAACTATCCCTTCTTCCCCTGTCCCACCTTCTAGGTATTACGTTTATCCTGTAATCATTATGTATCTTGGTAAGTGGAGTTCCCTCAAATTGTAGGCCTTCTCCTTGTGACCTTCATAAAGGTGAAAACTGAAAAGTTTGTGACTTGTGAACACCTAGTTTAAACGGTAGGTTGCTGAATAGTACAAGTTGCATCTGATATGCAATTTGGTCACTACGTAGATTTTTATCTTGCCAATGCAATGAATAAACAATGGTTGCTATTGCTTCATGATGTGAATAATGATTCTGATAACAACCCTACATATCTTGGTAAGTGGACTGCCCCTCAAATTCTACATTCATCTTGTCAATATCATTTTAACAACCACAAGATCAGACCATAGGAGCAGAGAAACTTCCTTTCTCTCATTCTTAAATTGACCTAGGTGGGAGTTGGACTAATTAAATGCAAATGTGATAAGATCAAGGTAAGGTCAATGTGGGGGTAATTATACTATACTCCCGAAGTACATTAAATGCATACTCTCTCCTCTCACAAAAATCGTGGGTCCCGCTAATTAAATTCATGGTGGAACTCATCACTTCTGTGAGAAGAGGGAGTACGCATTTAATGTACTCCCGAAGTATTATATAATTTTCCACGATTCAATGCATGAGACATGAGATAACATTGACCAGTATAAATCAAATTTAGTCCAACGAACAATACGGTAGGTGAATGGGGAAAAAAAAGACAGAAAAGAAATAATATCTATTTATTTTCTCATTCCCATGAGACCAAAGGACAAAATTTCCACTTGACTAAGGAAGTCATGGTCCTTGGAATTTTAAATTTATTTTGAATAATATGTATTAATAATTTTGGACTGAACAAATTAAATTTGTACCAAACTTTTAAAATTTAAATCGATCCCTAAAATTGAATGTTGGCCTAAAAAAATCAAAAAATAAAATGGCTATTTAGCCCATATATGTGTCTATAGCCCTCCCTAAACAAAAACAAAATTAAAAATAATTTTTTATTAATAAAACAAAAACTTTTTTTTTTTCAACAAAAAAAAAAAAAAATTAAGTTTAGAGAGAAAACAAATAAGTTATGAGTTATGATCGTGTGTTTGGGATAACAATTTGATTGTTTTTTATATTTTGCATCCAAAGATAATATTGGGGATTTGGATGCTATTGTGTTGTTTGGTTTCACCTAAAGGATTGTTTAGGTGTTTTTTTTTTTTTTTTGTTAACAAGATGACTTTACAATTGAGTATCTATTTTTATGTAGCGATAAATTTTCAATTACAAAAATCAAATCAAAAGTTTAGTGAGCCAATAGAATTGTTTATTCTTAACTCATCTCTGGATACTCGAGAGGCTCATGAATATTTTAGAATTGATGATATTTGTTTATTGATAAACAAGTTTTATCTGGAAGACTTCATTGATCACGAAAAAACTACTTGAGATGATAGAACTTCATAATTATAAGCATAATGTTGTAAGCATCCGAACTTCAAAAAATTATTAAATATTTCCAAATTATACCAATAGCCCGCAAGGACTAAGAATCAATAGCTTATCAATTTATTTATGGTTGTACTTGTTTTACTATTGCAACTATGAAACAAACATGTTCAACTACGATTATTGTTAAAACTAGATTTCACAATAAAATGTGAGATGATTTTTTAATGAAATTTTTGTTTTGTATATTAGAAAGGTTTCATTTTGAATCTTTAATAGATTATAGAGATAATTGAGTTGAAATATTTTAAGAAATAGTTATTTTGGTCTCTTTTTTTTTTTCTTTTTCTTTTTTTTGTTACTATTGAGTATAGAGTATATACTACTTTTATTTCTTTACGTATTTCTTTAGTTCTGATTTTTATTATAGGCTAAATTATACACCCAAACTCCAGCTTCCTAAAAATGTAACCAGGTTCTATTTTTGTTTTTGAAATTTGAAAAGTTATATTTTAGTCCCTAAAATTTATAAATGTCTTTAAAATAATCATTTTTGTCAATATCCCACTAGAAATAGGTTGATGTGGGTATCGAAGATGCACATTTCTAATGGAATATTGATGAGATAATCTGCCAACATCAACATATTTTAGATACATCACACTTTATAAATTCTAAGGACTAAAGTAACACTTTTCAAATTTCAACATCTAGAACTTGACACTAATTTCAGGGACAATACGTATATGTCTTTATTTTATCATTTTATCCTTGAATGGTTAATTTTGTTTTTTCATGTTAGGAACCCAACAAAAAGAAAAAAAAATCTAGTTTACTCCCTCGACTCCAGTCAAAGGTTTACAAAATTAACTACAAAAAAAATTACAAGTTGCAATTATATATCACAAAGCATTGTAACAAGTCGAGCACTCAAGTCAATAATTTATAAAATAAACTAAAAAAATTACAGTTTTAAGGTTGCGCAAATCTCTATGGATAGCAGAGGCCGGGGAGCTTCATTTCTCACATTTCTTGGGCGGAACCAAAGAGAAGAAAACTTAATCGAATTGGACAAAAGCCAAAGAAGGGTTAGGTATGAGGGCTGTCATTGTCCCTTATTTTACTTTCCTAATACCAATACTATGTATACTAAAAGACTTTAGCATTGACTCATCAAAAAAAAAAAAAAAAGACTTTAGCATTGACCTTGTGCTTTATATCATGATGATCTAACAGCTTATGACAACACCAAGAAGACTGACTTGTTCATTCTTTATTCCTTCAATTGCAAAATGGGTAGTGGCAATCTTTCTAGGCTACTCTTGCAGAAGATCACATGCAGCTGCAGCAGAAGGAAACTTCATTTTGTGGCCATAAGAAAAGCTCCTGCAGATGATATAAGCCCAAGTGCTTCCCACACATTCCACACATCAAATTGGCGAGCTTCAGTGAAAGACAAGTTGGAAAATGACAATATTCCTGGAGAGACCAACTCTGTCTGCATTTACAAGGTCCCTCCAAACATGCTTTGGGTGGAGAAGAAGGCATATGAACCCAGCATTATTTCAATAGGTCCTTACCATCATGGAGAACAACGGTTACAAGCCATGGAAGACCTCAAATGGCGATACTTTCATCGTCTCTTTAATCCAGAACAACAGCATGGTGTCAAATTAGAGCCTTTGATGGACGCAATGGAAAAGTTGGAAGAGAAAGCTCGTAGCTGCTACAGTGATGAAGTCAGACTTAGGCTACTTAGCCCTGAAAGATTTGCCAAGATGATGCTTATAGATGGCTGCTTCATCGTGGAGCTCTTCAGAGAGCTCCAACAGAAGCAGAATTGGGAGTCTTCCTTCATCAAAAGGTGGATGCTACCAACTCTTCGTCGTGATTTAATCATGCTTGAAAACCAGCTCCCACTGTTTGTTATATGTAAACTTTTCAAGCTAATTACAAGTACCACTACCGAAACAACCCCATCACTGCAAAAGCTTGCCCTTGGCTTCTTTAATCCTCTTTTGCAAAGAGATCACTTGGGCATTCAAAAAAACCAGGAAGAAGTTGAAGGAAAGCATTTTCTTGATCTTTTCCGCTCTACCATCCTCCCTACCATCCCCTCGGACAAATATCCAGCACGAGACAAGCAAAAGCACATGATGCGCTCCATTTCAGAGCTAACAGAGGTTGGTGTGAAGATTACCGCTGCTAAAAATGATTGCCGTCCATTGGATATAAGCTTCGGGAAGTGGAAGCTGAATATGGGAAGGAAGCTGATGATTCCTCCTTTATACATTGACGATCATAGAGCCACTTTGTTTAGAAACATGCTGGCATTTGAGAAATGCCACCGGCTTTGCCATCCAGATGTTACTACCTACTTGTTCTTCTTTGATGGACTCGTTAACTCAGCTAAGGATGTAGGGCTTCTCCATTATAAAGGGGTCCTCCACCATTCATTGGGCAATAACAGAGAGGTGGCTAAACTTATCAACAATCTTTGTAAGGAAGTGGTCCCAGATATGGATGAGTCTTATTTGCATATGGAGGTGAACAAAACCAATTCTTACTTTAATACTTGGTATGCAAGAAAAAGAGCAGTACTAGTACACCACTATTTCAGCAGCTGGGTTGTAGGTATCTCAACTATAGGTGCAATCTTTGCTCTTTACCTGACCCTTATTCAGACAGCCTCTGGAGTTGCTAGTGCCCTGGATCGCTTGCATGACAACCACTTCTGTTCATACCTAAGAGATTCCATTTTACTACCATTTTCTGGTAAGCCTAGCACCTCAAATGGTCCAACTGCAGGTGAAGATGAATCAAAGGGATAGGTGTTGCAATCTTTGGAAATTTTGTTGAAAATGATCAATGTGACGAAAAATGATTAGTAATTTCATGTATTTACTTATAAAAATAAAAATATAAAAGCCCCTTCATATGCATTTTGAATTATTTTTGTAACATGGCATTTAGCAAAAACATGCACTAGTGTTACTTCTCTTGACATAATAAGCATGGCTCTTCTTGCACCTGAAATCTATGTAGTAGCAATCCTCAACAAATTTTTCTCTAATGGCTGATTTAATTGATGAGGAATCTAAGCAATGGGATCGTTCCAAATTTTTGGAAGCCTTTGAGTCTCAAACGGTAACAAAAGTACTTAATATCCATATTCCATTCAAAGACAAGGGCAATCAGATCTATTGGGCACCAAGTACAAATGACTGTTTCTCTGTCCAAAAAGCTTATCATCTTGATCCACATCCAATCCATAAAAACGGCTGGACTAAGCTTTGGAATTCATTTTAATTTACACTTGAGTTCGTAAATTAATTTTCAAGCCTTAGGTTATCTGTACATTCCATTGCACACTACAGCATCAGGAATTTGTGTTATGGGGTTTGAATACTGCTCAAGAAAATCATAACCTCCAACTTATTTCTTGAAGAATATGATGGTTTAGAGTTACAGTTTCATTATATCAGGCCCCCAACCCAATGAATCATTGGGCTAGGCACGTAACAACGGTCTTACACATATAAACTTTTCACCATACAAGAATGCAAGGGCTTCTTACAAAGTAGTAACTATCTTCAAAGAATATCACATAAAATAGAATACAAAACTAATTCAATTGCAAAAGCAATCTCCAAAGTCGTATATGCACAAAAATACTATATAAAAGAAGAAGAAAAAAAAGTTAAATCCTAGAAGTCTAATCCTAATTACGAAAGGCCTAATCTCCTTTCAAGCGCACAACCTAGGTGAAGCTTTAAAGCTCCTCTTAATCTAACATAGAAAAAGGGAAGAAAGATAGTGAGCTTGATAGCTACGAGCTCAATAAGTAACCAAATTATTAACTAGTCAGATTAAGCACAACCCAAAAATATAAGCATTTTTGTTTTTCCGAGTAATGTAAAATCCTAAGAAGTATTGACATAGGCAAGACAAGGCCTTTTTTTTTTTTGATAATTAAGAATTTCATTAATCAAAAAGGAGGGAAGCTTCCATGTACACAGGAAGTGTACACAAAAAGCAACCAAAGAAAATAAATTACAAAATCAGCATAAATCTATCATATCAGTTAAAGAAACAGGATTGACTATTCTAGAAGCCTTTAACCAAAAGAAGAGAGACTGCAGAAAATGCAGCTTCAAGTCTGGCAGCAATCAGGATTCCTCTACAAAGGTTCTTGCATTTCTTTCACCCCATAAGCACCACATTAGACAATGTGGAATAACCCTCCAAATCACTCCAGCATCACCTTTCCCAACATTTCCAGACCAACATGAGAGAAGATCCACCATGTTTCTAGGCATCACCCAAGAAACCCCAAACATGTTCAAGATCATATTCCAAAGCTCCTGGGCCACTCTACAGTGCAGAAGAAGGTGATTAACAGATTCCCCATCTGACTGACACATACAGCACCAATCCAAAATAAGAATCCTTCGTCTCCGTAAATTATCCGTGGTCAGGATCCTACCCAACGCCGCCGTCCAAATAAAGGAGGCCACCCGGGATGGCACTTTTGAATTCCACACCCTTTTCCAAGGGAAATAAGTGTCTGAAGACTGAACCAAAACAGAGTAATAGGAACGTACCTCAAAGATCCCCTTGGTGGATGGCTGCCACCACATAGAATCCATAGTACCCCGACGAATGGGAAAAGAATAAAGGAGCTCCATGAAAGAGACCCCCATTTCCACTTCCCAATCTTGGAAAGGCCTATAAAACTCAATATCCCAAATAGGTGTGGCAAGACAAGGCCTTGAAAATTGGAACACAACACTGTAGGGATACGACATTTAATTTATATATATATATATATAAGCATACTTTATTTATGTTTATTTTAAGTTTTCAAAATAATTAACAACTATCAAAATCTTTAAAAAAAAAAAAAAAATTATATAAAATTGAAAATAAATAAATTTTTTTTTTTTCTCCCAACACAATGAGGACACACATGTAGGAGTGTCCCCAACGTGTACATGGATGTGTTGGCCGTGTCTGACATGGACATGCCAAGGGTTTAGAAGTCTCCGTGCTTCTTAGGTAAAATCTCATAGGCTATGAAATTTGTTCAATAAATCAATAATTTAAATCAAGCAATAAACAACAAATTTCTTTGAATTTGAAAACATATTCATATACTAACAATCTATGCAACTCTGGTCATGCTCTAACCTCGTGACTAGGCCCAGAATCACGTGTCTACCCATAATCATCCTTAGAAGGAACTAGTTCCTAAGCAATGTTTACCTCTATGGGTCCAAAGCCTAGTTAGATCATATAGTAGGTTCTAAAACATATTAAAATTCATTCAATTCATATTCAATATCACATTCAAAATGTCAAAGCTCAAATAAAAGATTTCATACAAATTTTCACAATTTCACACATGCTTGATCCTATTTTGAAATTATGCACAATTTTTTTTTTTTTTTAACAAAATTAATACTAATAATTTACTAACTTTTTCAATGAGGAATAAAATACAATTTATTTTTATTTTTAAAATCAAGCAGCTAAAATTATTAAATCAAAATTTGTATGAAATAGAGAATATTTTCCATGAATAAAACATTTTATTCTAAACAAGGACAATATCACTTTCCTCAAACGTACACCCACTCAATAACTCCCTTCAAACTCCTCCAGCATTCTCCAAACTTAAACTAAAATCAATAATACATCAATTCAATTATTCACAGGGTGTCCAAAATACTATACTTGGTTATTCTAAGATTTTCTCAGTGATATCCCACCATTCCTAAATTCCCCCGAACTCAAATATCAATTCCTAATCGCAAGAACTACCAAAATCAAGACCTATACTTAGATCTACAATGATTCAATCAAATCATTTCCCATGAAAAATCCCCAAAGATTCCTCTAAAAAACTTTAGTCCTAGGATACCACTATTCCAAAGTAGTAAATCAATAGCAGAAAAGAATTCTAGGGTACTTATCATGAGAATCTCTAATCTTCTCTCTGGGTTTTTGATGCAGAAACAACTAAGAAGTCTAAGGATGGTTAATATTTCTAACTTATGGTATACATATTATAACCTGAGTATCAAAATTATTAAGTTGCTCCTTTAAAAAAAAATCCCAATTTTCTTTTCTGTTTTTCCTTTAGCGGGTATCACAAATTTGGATCACATAGTACAATAGTTGCGCTAAGTCTAGGACCTTAAACAGCTCTGAACACCATTCAAGCTGCACAAAAACCATGGCACTCTCTATGGTCCCTACAAATCCCATACAAGCTGATAATCTTCACTTGGAAGCTTCTGAATCATGCTCTTCCAATCAAAAAAGCCTTGCAGAATCGACACATCACTGTGACACAGCCATATTTCCCCAGACGTATCGATTGGGTAAATACTTAAAGTCAAATAAGATTTTGGAAAACTCACTATCAAAGTAAAGAAAATATATTTCAAACGAAATAATACATATTCAATCTACTTTAACTCTTAAGAAATCTAGATCAAGCACAATCTTGATCATTTTTCTTCTGGCTACGAAGGCAGAATCTTAATTCAGATCTTTTTTTTTTTACAGACAATAGAAGTATATCTTTACCTCAAGACAACCCATAACGTTAACAAACAAGGCCAAGTCACCAAGAAAGTATCATCAACAACCAAGACTTCTCCAATCACAAAAATCATGATATGGTCAAGAATTGAAATTATGGACAGAATTCTATCAAAATATACACAAGAGGACACAGTATAAAGAAAGGGTAGAGTAAGACCAAATAAAAAGATTGCACAATATACCTTCCTGCAGATATATATCTATCTGCATAATCAGTTTTGAAAGGGAGATCCTCCGCATCGCCCTTATTTTGGTAATCCTTCAAGGGCTCCTTCTGCTTAGTCTTAGCAAGCTGATGAGGTGACTGATCCAAAATTGTAGCATTCTTGGCATCCACATGCTTAACTATCCCCAAAGTCGTAAACCAGGTACCACCACCGACATCCACGACTATCATATTCCGGTCACCGAGGTCTGCAGGCTCAAGTGCCTCATCCCTCATGTTCAGTCCAATGCCCAGGATTTATAACATGGTCATACACAATTGAGAGAAACCCATAGAACCAAAATGCCTCTTTCTTATGCTGTACAAACCTAGGCTGTGAAGCTGGCCTTGAAGCCGATACACTACACATGGGCACCATGGTTCTAGCCTTGGAAATCCTAGTACAAGACACCAAACCCATCTTGGGAAAGTGCCTCCCATGAAAATCTGACCCCATAAAACCTAATCCATTTGGGGTTATTACTCTGATGAGTCTGAGGTTTACAGCTCCACTTAGCATTGCAGAAGCCATGAATTTATCAAACACTGAATACCCACAAAGGAAAGCTAGTGAATTTGACTTGGGTTCAGTGATTTGACGAGTTTCACAAAGAAAAACCCACATGCAAAAAATCTAATCAGCTTTCCATTTTAGTTTGTTAGATTGTTACTCAGTGAGAATCATGTGGATTTTTCACTAAATGAACACTGAAAGAATGTATTTTTAAACTGTGAAAATGGAAGAAGAAAGAGAACCTATAGTACCAAGAAGAGGGGCTTACCATAGATGGTGGTTTTGTGGGAGTACAAACAAATCTTATGTGGTTGGTTTGTTACAGGGCAATCTTTTTGTGGAGTTCTGGTTCAAATTAGATGATGAAAAATTATATAATACTCTGGGAGTATATTAAATACATATTATTTCTTTTCACAGATAGATCCCACCATAAATTTAAAGTTAAATTACAAGTTATATCCTATAAGTTTTGTCAAAGTTCAATTCAGCCTTCTAAGTTTTGACTGTTTCAATTTAGTCCTCTAACTTTTAATTTGATTCAATTCACAATTTTCCATTTAATTTCGTTACTGTTCCGTTACTATTACCGTTTACTGTGATAATATTGATTTTGTTTAATTAAAAATCCAAAAAATCAATATAAAAAATTAGGAAAATTAAAAATTAAATTTCTTTTTTCACAACACATTCAGTAAGAACACAAGAACATTCAACTCAGCAAAAACTCAGAAATAACAAGAACACTCAGCTCAGAGCTCACAAACAAGAACACAACAAGAACAAAAATAAAATAAAATAAAACACAAGAATACCAGCAACAAGAACACTTAAAAAGCTTCATAAAATAATTTTTTGAAATATATTTTTCTTTATACGGATTCGTGTTCTAGAACCAATTCCACCAACAAATCTCACTGATCTCAACATCGCATAACAATAATTGTATCTCCCCTTCCACTCTCACCCTTGCCGTCCCCCATACCGATGGCCAACGGTTCTGCTCTGGTACCGCAACTCCAACGCCAATCACGCCCTTGCTCCGAATTCAACCACGATCCAAAACAGCGTCACCACACGCCGCCATCCACGGCGGTTTCAACCCTGCGAACCACACACAAACCTAACCCACTTCTCCCCTTTCCTTGCAACGGTGCTGTGTACAATGGAGTCTCGAATCGCCACCGGAAATGCTTATTTTCACAGAGAAATCGACGGTGGCCTAGAGGTTTGAGGTTTTTGATCTAAGATCTTTGGCCTAGAGATCTCCAGCATTCTCTAGGTGGAAATTTTATGAAATATGGTTTGGTTTGAGGTGGGTTTTTTGATATATGATGTTTGAGGTCCATAGTTTTTTTTCTTCTTCAGATCTGAGATTGGGTTGTGAAAAAAAGAAAATTTAATTTTTTAATTTTCCCAAATTTTGTTTATCATTTATTTTTTGGATTTTTAATTTTTAAAAATCAAAATTATTACATTAAACGGTAACAATAACAATAACGGAACAGTAACGAAATTAAATGAAAAATTGTGAATTGAATCAAATTGAAAGTTAGAGGACTAAATTGAAACGGTCAAAACTTAGAGGACTAAATTGAAATGGTCAAAACTTAGAGGACTGAATTGAATTTTGACCAAACTTAGAGGGTGTAACTTGTAATTTGGCCTAAATTTAATTAACGAGACCCACCACTTCTGTGAGAGGAGGAAGTACACATTTAATATACTCCCGGAGTATTATTATATAATTACCATTCCACGGTTAAGGACCAGATTCATTTTTTCAATGTTTATATGTTTTATCTTACTGTAATGCTAATCATAATCATGGGAAAGCTTTACTGATCCGATACGATTGCAACATGTGGTTAAAACTGGATACATGTTCTTATTGTGTTTGATCTAGTGTACTCGAGTATCCTACCTAAGCTATATCCCATAATCATAATCAAGATTTTAAAAATCGGACTAAACATCAAAATATTTCCAATTTTTTTATTCAATTAGGGTTTAATCGATAATCGAACTGATGATATCTTAAATAAGTTTAAATTAATAATTATTTCATTATAAAAATAATTTATAAACATAGAATAATTAATGGTAGTTAACTAAAAAAAATTCAAAAAGTTAATACAATTTTCATTCCCCCTCTTCTTATATTAGAAAATGGTAATAACAAAACATAATTAACCAATTCATCACTACAAAATAATAAATTTTCAAATATCTTTTTTTTTTTTTTTTTAATTTCAAATATCTAAACAAAGAAAATATGTGACTAAAATGGAAAACAATAGAGTGTACGGTAGTGAGAAGGAAAATGTTAGGTCATTAGAAGATGAAGATTCTGTTCGCCGTAGTACGAAGAAGAAGAAAGACTCTCACCCCACTAGGGGGCAAGAGGATGGTACAGGGACTGGGTTCTGTTCTACAGAAGGTTTTATAGCAGGGATGAGTTACAGAGATTCTCTATTGGGAGAAATTCCTGGAGCTTATGAACAAGCTTTCTTTGGGTCAGCCATGGACGACGATGTTGTCAGCTCGGATGAGGAGATTGATGCACCTGAGGATGGGGAAGTAGTAATACATATTCCTCGGGAGACTAAGTGTAGAATTAGAGCTGCATGGAGTACCTCATTCATTGTTAAGGTATTTGGCCGGTCAGTGGGTTACCTCTTTTTGGTTAACCGTCTCAAATCATTATGGCAGCCTCTTGGGGGGTTTTCATGCGTTGATTTGGGATTAGGATTCTTTTTAATTAAGCTGGAGTTGGTTGAGGATTTCGACAAAATTCTAAAAGGCGGACCATGGTTTATTGGTGAACATTTCCTTTCACTAAGGCCATGGATCCCAGACTTTAGACCGTCTGAAGCTGCTGTTAACACAGTGGCTGTATGGGTAAGATTCCCTGAACTGCCAGTTGAATATTATGATAAAGAGTCTCTGCTGCTTATTGGACAAGCTCTCGGTCCAGTTCTTCGTGTTGATTTCAACACGGCATCAGGTACCAGGGGCCGTTTTGCTCGCATTTGCATTCAATTGAATCTTGATAAACCGCTTGTCAAAACGGTCCGTATGGGGAGGGTCAAGCAAGCAGTGGTTTATGAAGGTATTGGATTGCTTTGTTTTCACTGTGGACGAATTGGGCATAGACTTGATAACTGCCCTGCACGCCGTGGAGCATCTCCGACTCCGGCTGCTCCAGACCCACCATCCTCGACAATACCTCCTGATAGTGATGATGCCCCTAATTCTTTTGGTCCATGGATGCTTATCACTCGACGGAAAAGACAAACAAATTCACGCCCAGCAACGTCTGGTCAGAGGGCCGAATTACATTCCGTGGCACCATTGACTCCTGGTAGTGGAGCACATAAAAACAAGGAAGATGCTTCTAGTCCTTCTACTAAGGCCACGGCACCAACTAAGAAAAATGCACAATCTAGTCCGAATACACGTGCTGGGCTTAAAGGTAAAGGCCCATCTGGAATTGATCTTAATGTTTCGGGCTTTACTAAAGAGCCCAGCCTAAAGCCCAACCCGAACTCCATTCAATCCAAACCTACGGAAAACAAACCACAACCATCTCCTATCCCTGCGCCGCACAGCACCTCTAATCCCAGCAGCGCTATCTCTCTTCGGCCTCAGCAACCAGTGACTACGGATAACCATGGGCACCGCCGGGATTCCGAGTCCACAGTTATTCCAAGGTCCTTTCCGTTGGACAATAGTGGTGAACGGCAAAATTCTGCATCTGGACGAGGACATCATCGAGCTAATCCGAGCGGATCCGCTTCACATTTGGGGCTGGTATCAACCCGAGTTGGCTCAAGCATGGACGGAAGTAGCTCCTCGCGTGATTTCCAGCGGCTCTCTCGATCACCCTCCCCTAGAAGACTTAGCTTGGCTTCAAGAGAGCAGTCCCTTTTGGAATTTCCACGCAGACCTGCCGAGAATACCAGGGGTCAACAGTGCCCTCAGGAAGCTCTTTTAGCCATCTCCGGCGCTCCGATTGGCTCAATTTCTGGAGGAGGTTCTCTCAGCAACTCTTCCCGAATTGTTCACCGAGCGGAAAGTCCTCCTATCAATTCCCATCAATCTCGGCTGGTTGGGCAACATAGCTTCGGTAGCCCTTGCTCAGACAGCAAAATGCATTCCGGCATTCTCAATGCTCATCACGAGCTCCCAGATGAGAGGCACAAGCTACCTATCCTACCAACTTCACCTGATGGCTCTAGAAAATGTAATATGGGAGATGTGGCCAGAACGGGCCTGGAATGCTATGGAAGAAACAGGGAGCTTTCTCCCAACCACTAACCCACCATTTATGTCGAGAAACCAGATAGGAGTGAATGTACTTACTTGGAATTGCCGAGGAGTTCTTAATCCTTGTTTTCGTCGAGCACTGTATGACTTGCTACAGATTAACAACCCAAGCATTCTGATTCTTACTGAGACTCGGCTTGGTGGTACTAGAGCTGCGGATTTGGCTAAGTCCTTCCCATTTGATGGGTTTTTGTGCTCCCAAACTATTGGATTTGCGGGTGGCATTTGGATCCTTTGGAAAACAGATATGGTGGAGATCAAGCATCTGTGCTTTACAGAACAAGAAATCCACACTTCGGTTAAGGTACTTAGTTCTAATTCTACTTGGTTACTTTCAGCTATCTATGCAAGCCCTCGTAGGTCTGAACGTAGGATGCTTTGGCAAAACCTTTCTATTGTTGCTGGGTTGCATTCCTTGCCTTGGGTAATGGTTGGGGATTTTAATGACATTACATCTAGTGAGGAAAAATGGGGTGGGAATAGACCAAATGCTAGTCGCATTGCTGAATATTGTGATTGCATGAATTCTTGTAATATGATTGACATGGGGTTTTCTGGGCCGAAATATACTTGGACTAATGGGCAACCTGTGAATTCCCTAATTATGCAACGTCTTGATAAGGCTTGGGCCAATCTCGAGTGGAGAACTTTATTCCCTGAAGCTGTCGTATCTCACTTAACCCGCACACACTCAGATCACTGGCCTATCTTGCTTTCATTGTATCCTATAAATGCTTGCAGTCTTCCACGTCCTTTTCGTTTTGAGTCTATGTGGCTTTCACATCCTGAATTTTTCACTGTGGTTGCTAATGCTTGGTCTGACACTACTGTAAATCTTCCTGTTCATGTGAATACTTTTACTGATTTGGTTTTGCCTTGGAATAAGCACACATTTGGTAACATTTTTCAAAGGAAAAAGCGTATCCTTGCTAGGATCGCTGGAGCTCAACGAGCTTTGGCCCGCCATCCTTCTAGTTCCCTAGTTAGCCTGGAAAAAACTCTTAGAGATGAATTCAGTTCTATTTTAAAACTTGAGGAAGATTTCTGGGCCCTTAAATCTAGAGTTAGTTGGGTGGTAGAGGGTGATCGTAACACTAAATTTTTCCATACATCCACCATTGTCCGTAGGAGATTTAATAGGATTTCTAGACTTCAGAATAGTATGGGTGAGTGGATTGAGGATCGTGACCAGCTTATGGATCTTGTCCAAGGGGGTTTTTCTGGTTTATTCTCTACATCCCACATCTCTTCCTGCAGGTTGAGTGCTCCTCCTTGTGCCCCAAGTCTATCTGATTTGGAGGCGTAAAACCTGGATATCCCATTATCCATTGAGGAAATTAAGTCTAGTCTCTGGTCCCTTAAGCCTTTTAAGGCCCCTGGCCCTGATGGGCTTCATCCGGGGTTTTTTCAAAGATGTTGGCACATTGTGAGTGATTCAGTTGTGAAGGAAGTGTCTCATATTTTTAACTGTGGCAAAATGCCTCATTATCTTAATAGGACTCTTATCTGTTTGATTCCCAAGTGCCCTAGTCCTGAATCCCTTAGTCAATTTAGGCCCATTAGCCTTTGCAACACGGTCTATAAGCTTGTTACTAAGTCCATTGTGGCCCGCATTAGACCTCTTCTTAGCAACTTGATTTCTCCTTTTCAAGCTGCTTTTGTTCCGGGCAGGCGTGGCATTGATAATGTTATCATTGCCCAAGAACTTATCCATTCTTTGTATAAAAAGAAAGGCTTAGCATGGAGCTTAGTGGTTAAAATTGACCTAGAGAAAGCCTATGACCGCCTTGAGTGGAGTTTTTTCCGTGAGGTTCTTCTCTTTTTCAATTTTCCTCAGCATCTGGTAAGTTTGATTATGGATTGTGTCTCCTCATCCACTATTTCAATTCTTTTTAATGGTGGTCGTATGGATGAGTTTAGCCCGTCTAGGGGTATCAGGCAAGGGGATCCCTTATCCCCATATTTGTTCATTATGTGTATGGAGTATCTTAGCCTTAGGATCTTTGAAGCCTGCCAGAATAAGAATTGGAAACCTCTTAAGGCTTCTAGGAATGGCCCTTCCTTTTCCCATCTCTTCTTTGCTGATGACCTATTACTTTTTGCGGATGCTTCCGTGAAGAGTTGTAGGACTATCCTTGCTGTCCTTGAGGACTTTTGTTCTTGCTCTGGGCAGAAAGTTAACCTTTCCAAATCTAAGGTTCTTTTTTCTCCTAATATTGCGCCTGATGTAGCTTCGAGGCTTTGTGGGATCTTGGGGGTTTCTAGTACTCAGAATATTGGTAGATACCTGGGCTTTCCTCTGCGGTCCAATGGTAGGAATTCTAGGGATTTCAACTTCATTGTTGAAAAGGTCCAAGCTAAACTTACTAGTTGGAAGTCCAAGCTTCTTTCACCTGCGGGTAGAGTTATTCTTATTCAGTCTGTTACTTCTTCATTACCTGCTTATTATATGCAAAATACTGCTATTCCTAATAGCATTTGTAATGAACTTGATAGACTTAATAGGAATTTTCTATGGGGTTCGTCTCCTGAGAGAAAGAAAATGCACTTAGTGGGGTGGGAGAAAGTGTGTAGACCGAAGAGAGAAGGAGGTCTTGGCCTTTATGCTACTAAGCCTAGGAACAAAGCCTTGTTAGCTAAACTAAATTGGAGGCTTCATGATGAAAAAGAGTCTTGGTGGGCTAGGACTCTCACTGCCAAGTATTGTCCGAATGGTATCATCTCATCTCCCCTTCCAAGTCATAGAAATGGTTCCTCTAATTGGAGAGGTCTTAAGTTAGGGCATGAGGTGTTTAGAAACGGTCTTCGTTGTGTTGTTCATAATGGTCAACATGTGTCCTTTTGGAATGATAAGTGGGTGGGGAATCAACCTCTTCGGGATGTGATTCAAGGTCCAATGACTCTTGAAGAATCTAGTTTTAGAGTTTGTGATCTTATTGAGGGTGCTAGTTTTTGGGATCTCAGTAAGTTGTCATTTGATCTCCCTCCTTCTGTTTGTGCTCAAATTAAAGGCTTATATCTGTGTACTTTGAGTCACTTAGAGGATTGTATTGTTTGTGATACGGTGGATGGTTCCTTCAGTTTGAGGAACGCCTATCAGCTTGCCTGTAAGCCTCCTCATAGTCTGGCTTCTCGCAGTAGACCCACTTGGATTTGGCATACCTTGACTAGTCCTAGGATTCAATTTTTTCTTTGGCAATGTTACCATAATAGTGTGCCTGTGCGAGCTACTCTTGCTCATCGTGGTATAAATATTTCCCCATCATGTCCTCGATGTGTTAACCCTATGGAATCCTTGTCTCATGTTCTTAAGGATTGTCCTGACTCTATTTCATTTTGGACTGATATTGTGCCTCCTCAGTGTGCTCTTAACTCTTTTAATCTTTCATTTTTTGATTGGTTGAGTTTTAATTGTACTTCTGCTGCTATGCATACTTCTAGTCATATTCAATGGTCAACTGTGTTTACTTTTGGGTTATGGAACTTGTGGCTCCGCCGTAACCAAGTCATTTTCAGTCCTGGGACTTCCTTGCCTAATTTGTCTGCATTAACAATTGCATTTGCCTCTGAGTTCTTTTGTTTATGGGGTAGTGGAAAGAATCCTAAGGTTTCTCAAACTATTCCTGTCAAATGGCTACTCCCTCCCTTGGGTTGGGCTAAGCTTAATACAGATGGTGCATCTTCAGGGAATCCTGGTCCTGCAGGTGGGGGGGGTGTGATCCGGGATTGTAGGGGGGATTGGGTTAAGGGGTTTTCTAGATCTATTGGCCTTGCTTCTTCTGTTCAGGCTGAATTGAGGGCTCTCCTAGATGGCTTGTTAATGACTATTGAATTGAACATACCTTTTCTTGAGATTGAGATGGATTCCTTAGTGGCTGTTGATCTTCTTCTTGCTAATCATCCACCTAATGTTTTTTTGAGATCCATGGTTTCTGATTGCAGGTACTTATTGGAGAAATTTGAAGGAGTCTCCATTAAGCATGTATATAGGGAAGCTAACATGTGTGCTGACTTGTTAGCAAAAGCTGGCTGCGACCAGCTTGAGGATTTTGTTTTATTTTGCACACCACCAGCGCATGTGCTGGAGGTGTTGCGTTTTGACTTATCTGTTGATACTCGTTCCCGTGTTATTCGTCGTTAATTAAGGATTCCTTTCTACCAAAAAAAAAAAATAAATCTTCATATTTTTTCAACAACAAAAAATCTCGACACAGTGAAGTCATATTCTTGACACATTAAACAAATACATTCGTCAAATTTACAAAGTTGCCATCATAATTTCCGCCCGTCCATTTCCTTTCCCACTTCACAGCCATCCAATGGCCAAGATCAGGGGCAGTGGCACGCACACATATGGGGTTTTCAAAATGTCTTTATATTATGGGCTATAAAATTAGTTGGGCTCCAAAAACTTCAAGAATATATTTTGTAACACATTAAATTGAACAAACTTTTGACACAATTTGTTGAGATCATGAGATGTGCTGTGTTGTTTGGTAAAAAACAAAGAAAGTTTCAATGTGGATTGATTGCTAACTACTCACATGTTGTCATAATAACAAATTATTAAATTTTGACAAAAGTGGATTAGGTTGAAAATTGAATGGCAGTTCCCCCTAAAGAAAAGAAATTCTGGTACTTTTTTTCTTTTAAATCTTTCCAATGACCGGACTTTGCTTAGTCCAAATCTTTAATTGCTAAAAATGGCTCCGGCCCAAATAAAAAGACACTTTTATTCACAAATCCCTAGCCTTTTCTGTTTTATACATTTTTTTAGTTGTAAAAAAATAAATAAATAAAGACACCAATCATGTGTGCAAAGTGCATTGTTATGAGAATTAAATTTCAATCTTTATTTCTCATCGTCGTCGTCATTTTTTTCTTCTTCAAAATTGATCTTTTTTTATCATCACCATTATGAGTTTGATTTGCTAAATCATCTAGATTTCTAAATACAATTTTTTAGCTATACATGGAATTAGCAATTTCAAGATAGTCAAAAGTATATTGATAGGTTGATTAGTCTTGTATTGACTCTTCTAATTTCTACAAGACTTCCTAATAGATTGGAGGATAAGCTTTTGACAAATGATTTGATAATTTAAATTGAAAAATAAATAATTTTTGTATATTCATTTGAGTTTAGCAGGATTGTAATATTTTAAATTTGATATTCTTGTTTAAAATATATTTATGATTTAGAGCAAATATTTGAATATATAATTCAGCCTCCAAGTGTAAGCTCCTGACTATGCCCTTGGCCAAGATAAAGCCCACCCACAATATTCATTCACCAAATTTACACAAAATGCTCTCTCTTTGATGGCATTAGCATGGTTTTAAAATCCAGACCGAAGAGAGAACCAAAAAAGGAAGCGGTTCTCGTATCACTGGTCCGATCGATGGTTAAACCGATAACATCATAAATATTTTTAAAATTATATAAATAAATAAAATAATTAATTAAAACATAAAAAAAAAAAAAAAAGCACAAATCAATTCAAAATTATTTCATACAAATGAATAAAAATCAAAACAAATACAGATGAATTTCAATAACACAAATCAGTGACCAACAACTTACAAATCAGTAAGGGTGGGTTTGGGTAAGCTGTTTGAAAAAGTGCGGTTTTAAAATTACGATTTTGAAAACACGATTTTGAAAATCATACTTAAGCATTTGGATAAATTAATGAAAAAGTGTTGTTTCTATCAATTCAGTCTTTGGATAATTTTAGTCTAAAACTGTTATTTCGGATGCAAATGACTAAAAAAGACTTGACTATTTTTTTTGCTAAATAAAAAAGACTTGATTATACTATTAAGTTATAGTGTCATTTTTTAAATGTTATCAGTGTTATAAAATTACAGTTAAACGTTTAGTAAAACATGTGAAAAAATATTATTTCTATCAAATGAACGTTAGGATAACAATTGTCTAAAATTGTTGTTTCATGTGAAAATTATCAAAAATACTTAATTATGATGTTCAATATCTTATCATTTTTTAATGTAAGAAATGTTAAAAATTACATTAATAGTAATAATAATAATAAATTAGAGAACAAATACATTTCGGATTAGTTTATATAAAATTCAATATAACATTAATATTGATTGGACTCATCAATTAAAAAATTCAATAAAAAAAAATGTAAAAAGTGAAAGTTGAAAAAAAAAAAATCAAAGAGTAGTAAGTACATCCACGTGGGTGGGCTTAATTTAAAGGGAGGATTGGGTAAGCTGACAAACCCAAAAAGAAAAGAAAAGCAAGTGTACTTGTTGTCTCATAAAGAACCAAAAAGAAGAAGAAGAGGAAGAGGATAAAGAAGCAGCGGCAGCAACCATGGACACCACATCTCCTTGTGAACCAAAAGCTTCACCTGACAAGTTTGAAAAAATATAAAAAAAAAAAGTAAATAAGACTCAGACTCAATAATGAAGATGTTAAGATAGAGACAACGAAACTCAAAGAAATTCGGCCATTGTTGAGCTATGTGAAGCTCAGTGCACCCAACAGGTTCTTCTTTTTCTTCATATGGGTTGTTGATGTATCTGGGTTTTTTTGTTATTTTTAAGCTTGGTGGGGATATTTACGGTAAAACACGCTTAAAAAAATGCGTTTCGTATTTTGTCAAAACCGGCGTTTTCAAAATTGCTGGTCGTACCTCCAATTTCAAAACGCGCATTTTAGCGTTTTCTAAAACCAATTCCAAGTAAAATCGCAATGCCAAGCACATGTTTATTCACGTTTTTGTCTGAAAACGCATATTTGCCCCGCGGACTCACCCTAAGTTGCACAACAAATACAAATGAATTTCAATCAAGAACCACAACAAATACTGATGAATAAAAATAAAAATTTCATACAATTTAGACCAATAGACCAGTAGACCAAATCACAGAGAAAAAATGGGGAAAAAGAAAAACAACTAGTAGACCAACATTTGAACAAAATTTGAGAGTGAGAGTGAGAAAAAGAGAGCTCGATGGGGTGCCGTGGCCCTTGGTTGGGTTGATGAGTGAGCTGGTGAGAGAAATCGAGGATGGGTCGCTATGCCGTGGCTGGGTGAGAGAGATTGAGGACAAGGAGCCAGAATTGCGAGATCGGCGAAGACAAAAGAGGGAAGATCGAGACAGCGGAGGAATTGAAAGCATGAGAGTGAGGGAGATTGAGACAACGATGAGATCAGGAGCGTGAGGCCGCGGTGAGATCGTGAGCGTGAGCGGCGATGAGATCGTGGGCGCGAGTGGCGGTGAGATCGCGAGACTGAGCGGCGCTACGATGGTGAGATGGCAAGCGTGAGCGTCGATGTTAGAGAGAGAGAGAGAGAGAGAGAGAGAAAGGCAAGTCTAAGACTGAGAGGCTGAGAGTGAATGAGAGAGATAGGCTGATAGGGATAAAATAAAGAGAAGAAAACGGTGTAATTTTGTAATAAGTGGAACGGGCCAAAACCGATTCAACCGCTCCGGTTTGCGGTTTTCATGGTCAAACAACCGGTTTCCGGTGTTTGACCACTTTTTCTTAATTTTTGGTTTTTTTAGAGAATCAAACCGAATAGAATACCAGTTCACGGTTGAACCACCCGATCCGATCCAGTTTTTAAAACCATGAGCATTAGGCCTTTTATTTGATCAAGCATTGTTTTCAGCATTTCTCTCGTTATCATTCATGTTCAATAAGTCCGACAACCCTGATGTCCATCAAGGAAAGGTAGGAACGCGGAGGGTCAAATCACGTCCATTTAACAAAAATGAACATGATGACTTTTTGAGACAGCTAAGGTGCTTAGTGACATGTGTTTTCAAAACACAAATTTTAAAATCATAATTTTTTAAAAATGCACTTTTTGAAATAGTTAATCCAAACAGACCCTTAATCTAGTGGCAATGACTCGACAACAATCCAAATGGGCATTAGAGACATGGTGGGCATGGCACTCATGAGTTGCTGAGCCCGGTTAAGGTGCTTAGTGACAAATAATTTTCTTGAATCGAAGAACATTCCTCGAGTTTGAGGAAAGAAGCCCATTGGTGAATATACTCGCACCTTTAGGACCTTAAAGTGACGGCCTACCCAAAAAATAACTGACCTTTAGAACTCTTTCTACATTCATTTGGATCATCCACATGCCCAATTAATAACAGTAGAGAACATAGAGCCCATTCTTGAATATATAGTTTAGGGTCTTAAAATGAAGACAAAAAAAAAAGCTTGTAAAATAAATGTAAAGGGTTACAGCCCAAAATGATAATTTAGTTACGCACCGAATCTGTAGGGAAAAAGAATTGGAGTAAAACAAGTGATTTTTTTTTTTTTTTGCTCAGTGTAAAACAAGTGACTTTAACGTGTCTTTTTCAGGAGTAAAATAATTAAATACAAGAGTTACTTTTCCTTTCACAGCATAGCATAGCAGAATTAAAACCAAACCTCATTCACTCTAGGACCTAGCCACCTAGGTGACGATCATCGTATTATGATGACATTAACTTACTATCATTTGTTTTAGCCAAAAAAAAAACTTAACTATCATTTGTTGTTAGTTTCTTTAATCCTTCTTACTAAACTGGGAAACCAAAAGGAAAAATTTAATTCCTTGAATACGTGTTCTACTAGCAAAAGCACTAACACAAACATGACTTGATAGACTATGACAGTATGACCAACCCACCCTCCAAGTACATCATCATACATTCCTGTTTTGGGGCCGAAAAAGAAAAAATGATGGTATATGATAATACGTTTTCTCTGTTCAATTTTTTCTTAAAAGCTAGATATGCAATTTTCCAATAATCAAACACTTAAAATATTTTAGTACTGAATTTAGCCAAGGCAGTTTACTTTACAACTTCGATCAAAATCACACAACAAAAGTCCTCACCAACGAATAGTAAAATTTCTAGCATCACTCGAAATTCTGACCTTTCTATAGAGAAATCCCAGCATATTTCAAACTGATTCGAACTTCCCATACAAGGACTCTCACAATATCTAGCCTTGGACCATATCTTGAATTGGGGTTTCAGAGAAGCTAACTGAAGAAAATGCAGATTTTTGGATTGGTACAAATTGGGCTCTCTAAGAAGATGCTATGGGGATAAAGACTTTGTTAAACATCTTGACTCTTGCATGACCAACTCTAGTATTGAGAATAGAAACAACTTTCTTGAAACAAGTTATAATCATTTTGGTTATATTTGAAGTTTACTCATTTTGGTTAAAGAAGTTAAAAACAACAACTTTCTTGAAACAAGTTATAACTTATATGCCACTTTCTTTAAACAATTAGGATTAATCATAGTTAAATTTGTTATTAGGGTTGAGTTATTAACTTTTAAATAAGCCACTCACATGCAGATCAGTATGTTAAGACACATTTCTTCTTTAATAGATATAGTTAAAAAGCACATTATGAGTAGTTTTTTTTTTTTTTTTTTTTTAGTAATTTAAGCAATTTATCTAAAACTTAAAAGACAAATGAAATTTATCTAAAAAGGTTTAAAACCCACCAACTTCCAATTTTCGTATGAAACTGTCACCACCACCTTAAGCTATGTGTTTTTTTATCCATTATTATACTAAAATGATGTTTTGTATAATAAAACAATGCAAATTTTCAAGTTTATGAAAAACATGCTAAAATTGATCGCTTACTGTTTGATTGGTCTATGTAAAATCACCATCCATGCTGAGATGAGAAAATGTCATGGCATTTGGATAGGGAACCCAGAGAAGAGTCTGATGAGTTTTCTACGAAGCGATCTATTCTCTTTTATTTTGTAGACACCTCAATTTGTACCAGTCAATACTCACGGTCCCCAGTCTCAATGATGATTACCAAAATATCTCATAAGACAATGTGTGTTTAAAACCACTAGAACTTTCTAGAAATTCGAGCCAAAACCTTGCTATTAACCCTAAGCACCGTATGCCACTTTCCTTTAGGCGTACGATTGTAATGAAGTGGCACATGCCACTCCGTGTGGACATACGCCAGTGCTACCATAAACCCTAATCGTGAAACTGTTGGAAAATAGTTAGGAGTGAATAAGAAATTGCCTCCTAAAAGTGAGCCAAGTGGGTCCATGTGGGTTAGGCCAAGTCCATCTATTTTATGTATTTATTAATACATTGTTTTTCCCCAAATGTTGTATCTTTTATGAATAGTTGTGACTATTCATCTCGCAGCTTTTCCGAAGAGGTGTGACTATATCTATAAATAGAGTGTTTCCTCATTCATTTTAAAACTTACCTTTAAAATAGATTTTTGAAATTGCTTTGAGCTAGTTATTTTCTACAATTTTGAGAGTCTCATTTGCATAAAGAGAGAGAAAGAGACACTAGTTACGTTTGTTGTGCACGGAGATTGTTTGTGCTTCTTCTGCGTGTGAAGATCATTTTATCCAGGGAGACAGATGTCCATGAGTCTCAAAGCACAACTAAGATTATAGTGCGAGGGGCGAAATCTGTTTTAAGGAGATAGCGTCAAACACTAGACTTGATCTTTTCATTCTGCATTCACTTTGAGTTTTTATTGTTTATTAACTGTGACAGATTTCTTGTTGTTGTTTATTTTTACAAAATCACATGAAATTTATTTATTTTCTCAAAGAACCCCCAGTTTACCCATTTTTCAAGCAAACCTAGTCTTCTTTCCATTATAAAAAGAGCCACATATCTTCAGTTCAAAACACACATCAAGACTCGAAACAAATACACAAAATTACCAAGAAGTACATATATATTAGAGGTTTAGGAATAATAATGCTAGAGCAGCGAAACCTTGCTTAGTTAGAAAGAACAAGGTAGTGAGGAAGAGTTCTTGAGCAAGTAGTTATTTTCTAGTTCTTCAATTAGAATACTAGCCCCTTTCTCACGAAACTCCAATCAATAACCTAGGCACCCTAACCTTTTCTTTTGGTGTTCAACACACAACTTTGTCAAGAGATCAATCTAAGAGACTTGTCATCAATTGGTAGCTTGCTACAAGCTTCCTAGAGGCTAGGTATGTATTTTCTCAATAGCCCTTACCAACCTCCTTAAATTGTTTGTTTTATTATGTCAATTTCAATGGCATTTTTTATCTTTATTCATGTGTATTCTCCAATTGATATTTTCATGCTTAGTTTTACTTTTTCTTTCATGAATTTCAAGTTTGTTTAATCATTGTTTTCCAATTAGGTTTGTCATCTAGACATTCATAATGCCTTTCTAGTGAATTTGGTTCTATTTGTTTTTCAAGAACATGTTTCATTTAATTCTTCGATGAATTCTGTTATGATTATTTATTGTCAAAAACATGTCTTTTATTCTTTCATGAATAATGCCATACCGATTTGCTTTCAAAAACATGTATCTTGATTCCTTATATGTCTTTCATTAAATTTATGTTACTTAGTTATTGTTGGGATTCCTCGCTTGCAATTTAATGGTAAGTAAGTTTGATCCCAGGTAAGAGTTCCTCCCTTTTATTTCATATAAATGTGCTATCCAAATTCCCATATTTTGATTGCTCAATGATTGTCTTAGTTTTAGGTTAAATTACTTTTTGTGTGAATAGAAATTTATTTTAATAACCTCCCTTAAAGAATTTCAAGTAACATAAAGGAATGTTAGCCATGAGATGGGGTGTTCTTGGTTGCCTAACATATTCCCAAGACATACCTTAACTTCAGACCTAGTCAAGACTAATCCTCTTATGCATGAAGTCATATTTGGTTTTTGGCATAATTAAAAATTTCATTCCGTTTAGGTCAAAACAATCGGAATTTCTCATACCAGTAAGCAACCAGAACGAGAAACCCCTTTATTCTACCTCGGCTCAAATTCCGATCCATTCTGGTCCGTTCCGACCATTCCAATCCGTTTCGGCCAATACCAACCAGTATGCAAATATGCCAAGGATTTTTTATTTTTTTTTTCAATCTTGAGAAAGCAAAAGCTCTCAAACAAATGGTAGTTTTGAGATTTATGACTTATCTTCTTTATATTTTTCTATTATCTTTATATATTTGTTCATGCATTCTCAAAATTTACAACTTTCCGAAATATTTTTCTGTTACCAAATGTTTTTGCTATAAATCTTAATCTAATGTAAAATATATTACTTAAAAGATTTATGACTTATCTTCTTTATATTTTTCTGTTACCTTTAAAAATGAAGATTTTATAGCTTGACTCGATTGTTGAGATATTAAATATGTTAAAAAAAGGATGTTAAGTTTTAGACAAATTGGAATTTTAATATTACAAACTATGGAAAACCATAATCTAATACAAATATAAAATGGAGAGAAATATAGGATAACATTAAACAATCATTAATACTTCTAAACAATGTGAGATTCTATTCTTTAACATTCCCCCTCAAACTCAAGGTGAAATTTTAATAAAACTTGAGTTTGGTAACAAGATAAAGCTCAAAAGTCGGGTCAACTCGGCTTGGCTTGTATCTCAGCTCGATGGCTTGAATCTCAGTTTAGAAGCTCCGTTGCTCGGATTTTGGCTTGAGAACTTAGATCTCGACTTGGTTTGGTCAGATCATGGCTCAATGGGTCGGATCACGACTCAGTGGCTCAGAGGCTCGGATCTTGAAATTTGAAATGAACTTGGCTCGAGATCTCAGCTCAGTGGCTCGATGGCTTGGCACGATCTCAGCTCAAAAAATTATCCCAACAATGTTTTTCCTTTTTTTATTTTTTTATTTTTTTTTATTTTTTATTTTTTATTTTTTATTTTTAAATAAAAAAAAAAATGCATACAAAGGAAAATAAAATGACTACTTCTTCTTTTTTTTTTTTTTTAACTTAGTGCAAAACAGAATCAGGTTGCGGATTCAGGTCAGGCGAACCGCAAGTCAAAGCACTGGGCAAATAGTCTGGGTCTCGGATCCTGTTCGGGCAAACTGTGGGTCGAACCGCGAGTCAGAGATGATGACATCATCATGAGGATGTCATTAGGTCTGACGTGGCAGGGGCAGAGCGAGATGCCGGAGCATGTGGCACATAGATCGAATGCCTTGAACTTTGACCGACGCGTGGAAGCGCATCCATGCTCTGATGGCGTCGATTCTGGTGGCTTTGAATAAATCGGTCACCGATATTTCAATTAGTTGTGTATATTTCTTTAATTGGTATGCTATGGATCTGGAGCTTGGTAGTTCCAACAACACGGTGAATGATTCCGAGGACATTTGTAGCACGTGGAGACACATGCCTTATTAGATGGTGATCGGAAAATGTTGGTTTTGTCAATCTCTAGGTGCTCGATTGATCTTTGGGATGAGTTTTCTAAAAATCTGAGAGCTGTGTTTACGAGTCTTTTGGATCATTTGGATGTGATTTTTTTTTTAGAGGTGTGGGAAGGATCGAAGTGACTCGTTTGAGCTCTAGGGCTTTGATACCATGCAGAAATCTATAATCTAAAACAAATAACAATGGAGAGAAATATAATTGAGAGAGAAAAGATTTAGAGAGAGGAGGTTAGAGTTTCACATGGTTCAGCATTTTAGCCTATGTTCACAGGATGAAGCCTAATAGGCTACATCTTTATTATATTATCAGTGTGTTACAATATATTTTATGAGATCCTATTTATAAGACAATTGTAAACAATCATTAACACTTCTAAATAATGTGAGATACCCCTTAACACAAATCAGTATTTTTTATTTTCTATTGTCCTACAAATCAGGATAATAGTTTGGTACATGTGAGATACTCCTTAACACAAATCAGAATGTAGCCATGAGATGGTACATGTTTTCATTTTCTATTTTCAAATAAGGATTTTTTTCACCTTTTCAAATTGGGATTTGAAACTTGTTTGAATTTAATTTTTGAAAAAAAATTATGTTTGATACATAGCTTTCGTTTTGAGTTTTGAAACATAATTTTAAAAAAAAAATTTGTTTGGTACATAGTTTTCATTTTATTTTTTATGACAACTGATAATATTGTAGGAGATTACACCCTTTTATATATAAATAAATAAATAAATAAAACTCACAAACGGTAAAAAAACCAATCCCCAGCGGCCCAGTCCCAACCTTAGCCCCTCCCATGCAACCCCAACCCTAGCCCCTCACACGCAGAGCAGCCTAGCTCCAGCCCCATCCCCAGGCCCCCTTGAACCACGGCAGTCCCTCACACGTCCCAACCCCAGAGCAACCCTTCACACGGAACCACGCTGATCTCGCACGTCGGCGAACCACGGCAATTAGAACCCCCTCAGGCCGGCGCAACCTCCATTTAAGGTCTGTTCAAGTTCATTTTTTTTCCGGGTTGATTATGTATTTTTTTTCCCAGTTAGAACCCAACCCAGAAAGGGAATGGGATGGAGGGGAATTAAAACAAAAGTTTGTTCCTTAAAATATATTTTAATCGAACAAATGGAAAAAGGGTAAAGTAGATCATCGAACGTGACAAAAGCTTTCCGGCAAATTGGGAATTTTTATCACTTTTTTACAGATGGTTGACATGATCTATTATCATCAGTACAAAATTGAAACAAGAACACCGAATACTTTTGGTGAAATTATATTTTCTTACATTTCCAATTGAAAACATCCAAATCCAAGTCCCCAATGCAACTCCCCTCAGGCCACTCTCTCACACACACAGTTCTATAATCTCTTTTTATTTTAAAATTTTGAAACAAATATAATTGATTTTACTGGCATCAAATGTTCTTGATTTAAGTATAGCATAAGCCTTTAATTACAAATAGTTAGTTAATATTTGTTAATAACATGGGTTGATTATGTATACAAATGTATTTGCGACCTCACACAAAATGTAAAAGATTGTTAATGGAGGAGAGAGATGTCTATGTATATGTCCAACAGTATGGCAAAGAAGAAGTAATGGGCATGATAAAAATAAATACAAGGATAATAAAACAAAGAAAATGAAACCGGTTTCAAAAAAAGGCCCAAAACAGGGCCAAGCCCTCTTGAAAAATGGCATGGGACCCACCAAAATACCCAATCAGTTTTTAAGTATAAAATCACAAACTAGTGTACCAAACAAACTAAAATTTAGTTGAACCTCCATTTTCTGGTTTATAAACATGAAAACTGTTTTTAAAAATTGTGTACCAAACAAGCCAAAAGTTTTATATTTATTTTTTAGATATGAAGAAATGTAGAACACCGTGGGGGAATGAAAATCAATACCCTTATCTTTGATCCCACTTTGATTGTATGTCAGTCACATTATGTCACTTCAATTGTTATAAAAATAAAGTGAAATTGTAGTCCATTAATCGCCTAGTGTGATTTTTTACATGTGGGTTGTTGTTTTAATGGTTGAATTTTGTTTTTTTACTAAGCTTTTCTATTCCTTTTGTTTATGCTTTGGTTTTTTTTGTCATCTATATCTATAATTATAATGAAAAAAAAAAAGAATGTACATATAATAACAGCTTAGGTAAATAATAGAAGAAAGAGAATTATTTTGCTTCCTGTATTGAAATCATCAGGAGCTTCTACGATTGTATTTATTTATTTATTTATTTTTGTGATTAGCTACGATTGTATTTATAATCAGGATATACAAGAATAGTTATTAAGAGAACTACTATAAACTATACACGGTAGGTCAATGATAATCTCGGATCATTCTACAATATCCACTCTTTTTGTGGGTATAGTATCCAACTACTCACTCAATCAATACCATCAAATGTGATATAAATACCAACATATGTGATATTGATACTATTTGATTTTTTATATATATTAAATTTAAATAATAAATAAAAATTTAAGATACCTAGCAATGTGATGGTAGATGCCATCATATATGATGTAAGTACCATCAATATGAGATTTTATCTATTAGAGGTATCGTACCCACATATGTATCGTAGAATTACTCATGAAGAGACTAGTTTTATATAAATATTTATTTATTTACTTTTAATAGTTTCAAGAATGTAACCTTGAGCCTGAGTTTTACGTATATAGTAGTATATACCATCTACTGTGTTACTGTTTAGTGAATGTTTATACTTTCCGGAGCGTGTTAGATGATCAAGGTTAAGCTCATACAAGATCGATCCATCTCCTGTTTTTGTTTTTGTTATTGTTGTTCTTTGACTAATTCTCTAGAGTCGTAGTTGTAATGCCAAGTCTTTCTCACTCCGAGTTGAACATGAACATTTGTAATGCTATCAACGATACTCACTTTCTTTCTTTACCCTCTTTATATAATTATTGCTTCTTTTCTTGCTATTAAAACACACTATCATAGTAGTGATTCTAACTGAGAATAACAGCCCTAGCAAGGCCAAACGTTCAGGAACCATTGCAAATGATAGAGAACGCAATTTAAGGAATGAATCCAAAGCATACATAGCTGAATAAAAGCATACACATGCACAACTTACTATCAAATATATATATAGGAACAAACCAAGAGACTTCAGTTCAACACACATCTTCTTTCATAATGCAAGGACATTAAATATCTTGTAGACCCGTCATGGGAGTCTTCCAATGATAAAGTTGAATTTACAGATTCTAACAATCTAGGCAGCCAAACCGCATCCCTTACTTGCTTCAAGGTTTGTGCATGCAACAAGTTCTGCCCCAGGCATGATATATCAATCTGTAACAAATAAGGAATGAGGGAAAAAAAAAAACCATACAATTAAAATTAAAATAGGCATCTTAACAAGACAGCATGATATTCAAGACTAAACACCACTTCTGGTTATTCAGACGTCTAAACACCAGAGAAAACTTCTGGTTCAGACGTGGACAGAGAGAAAACAAAATCAAAATCAAAATCAAATTACTGAAATCTTAAAGCAATTATTCTAATCTTAAAAACAGCAAGACTAGGTAAAACAAGAACTATGAATTATGCCACTCATAAAAAAATTAGCTATTATATATGATGTCATAGAAATAAAAAAGAATCAGTCATTAGTTAATAAGTTGAATGTGTAAAAGAGTCTAAAGCATAAGGGGAATTGATGATCTCTTTATCAAAGGAAAAGAGAAACATAAAAACTGACTGATACATGATACCTGCACACAGCTTGCTACGAGATTGAGAAACCAATGGAAACCCAATGCAGTTCATAATATTGTGAACCTAAAAGAAGCTTATAACCCTGACAACCGAGCTGCTGTAGTTGTACCTACTAACTTTAGAGTCCATTTGTTATTAAAGAATCAATCTTCAAATTTCAATTCATGCTTTTCCTCATTGAAGATTTCAATATGGTCATCCTTCACCATAAGTCTTAACAAAGGAAAATAGCCAAGAGTACTAAACCATCTCAAACATATGGATAATGTATTGAATCAGCTCTAAATCATGAGTCATTAGTGCATGATGCTGCTAAAAAACTCCAAATTAGGCCCAAATAATCAAAAAGTGAGAATTACAACTGTTTCATATAGTTTTTATTCTCAAACAAGTTGATCCTTTTTTTTTATTAATAATTAAGAGGGGCATCCGCATAATAAAGAAGCATAAGAAAAATAATATGGATTAAAATTCTCTACAATACACCAAGCCAAAATCTTACAAAAGTTGGTACTAAAAAATATTGTGAATTTAAGTAAGGCATGTCCAGAGTGGAAACTGAACCATTAAACACCCATCCAAAATAACATACATGCAGGCCAAGCATTTTGGATGTCATAATTCATCTGTGACTTCGGGCTTCCTATATGAGTCTCCTGCCACCGAATAAATAAAAAAAAAGGGAAGCTTCTTCATTTTTTTTTTTTTTTTTGTAACACCGAAAGTGCAATCCTATTTGGCAAGGAAACAAGGGAAACTATGGGCTTTGCGGTGGTGCCGGCCAAGAGGTGGGTTTGTGTGGTCGGTCACGGCGGCAGTGGAGTGTTGGCGGTGGTTGTCAGGCATGGGTAAGATTATTTGCAAGTTTTTTTTTTGGATTAAAAGGATAATGTGTTAATTAGCTGTCCAAGCTCAAAGCCATGTGAAAAGAAAAAGAAGCAACTTCATTCCATGTGCCTAGTAATCAAGCAAATTAATTGGAAGATAACATAAGGACTAATATGTTGTGTTTTAAAATTTTTAAGGACTAAAAATAAACTTTTTAAATTTCAAGAATTAAAATAGAACTTGGACCAAAATTCACCAAAATTCAGAAACCAAAGATATATTATTTCCTACTAGCTATTATTTTTTTATATCAAAGATGCAATAGCCAATGATCAATCACTTCCTCCAACCACTCTCCTGAATCCATCAAACAAAGAATAATCATATTATGGATTCAAAACTGAAGCGAGCTGAAGATTGGATTGATTTTATTTATGCTAAAAACTTGAGATAACTAGTGCATAAATCACTTTATTTCAAGCAACACGTGTTTATTATGTTAAGAATACACACTCAACTTAGTCGTTTAAAGTGTGTAAACTCTTATGGGAAAAGTGAGGAGCCATAAATTTCTTCAAATCCTTGGTACACTTCAAACCACATATTAAATTTCTTCAAATCCTTCCCCTGAACATACTAAAACATAATGCCCGTTTGGAATCCCATTTGAAAGATAAAAAACACATTTTGAAAAAGCGAAACCCAAATTTTGTGTTTTGTAAGAAGAAAAAAGCATGGTTTGTAAAGTTTTTAGCCTTGAAAAATCACTTTTTGAAAATGAAGCTCAAAGCTTTATTTCAAAATGTGCTTTTAACAAAAAGCATGGTTAGAAAATGGGTTGCCAAACTCACCCTATAACCTCTTTGCAATAGTCCCCAAAAGTCAGCAAGAATTATAGTCAGTTTTAAACTATATATGTGTTTCCTGAATTGTTCAAAAGGAGCTCAATGGACAAGCAAACCTCAGGATACCAAGCATCTTTCACAATTCTTTCTGTCCACTTCTTAGGGCCTGTTCAATTTGGTAAGATTTTTAATTCTTGGGAATTTAAGATTCATATCCTACATGTTTGAATTCCTAAGAAATTAGATCTCAGTGTTCAGTAGCTACTGAGAAACTAGTTTTGAAAATCTTGAGAGTTTAATGTAAGTTAAATGGGAAAAAATCTACCCACCTGACCATTTTAGTATGTAAGACTTGAGAAGAAATGTGAAAAAGATTCTATCCATTCCAAGTGAAATGGGGAACCATGTGGTACTAATTACACCTTCAGATTTGTAATATTTAATCTAGTTCTTAAAATGGGTCCATTTGAAAATTGAAAGAATTCTATTCCAAAAAATAATTTTGTTACAATTCTAATTAAGTGCAAAACATAAAACATTAATATTCCTAATTTTTAGGTGAGAGTTTAGAATTCCATAAATTGTGGGAACTGAGATATCCAAGATTTTCAAACTCCCACAATATTCAATGATCTCACAAAGTAATACGTAGAGTGGACAGATAAGCCTAAAAGGAAACCTAAGGATCTCAGTAGCAAAAATCCAGAATCTAAATATTATTTAATAATATTCAAGTTTCTAAAAGCAGAAACACAAGAAGTCACAGGTAAATGAACAATCCTTTAAGAATTTAAATTATATTAAAGGTACATTTTCCTGTTCGATTGGTCAAATTTTCAATAGTGTTTTAGGTATTTCAATGCAGTGTAATTCATTCTATATATAATCTATCTGTCTTGTTATACATTAAATTTTTCTGCACATCTTTCAATGGGATTTTAGGTATCTCAATGCACATCTGATACGTGCATTTCATATAAGATCTCATTTCATATTCTGAAGGTACATTGTCCTAACTTATATTACACTGAAATCTCTCTCTCTCTCTCTCCCTTCAATTACCCTATGACCCTCATCTGCATCTTTCACTAGTACTCTAGCAAACACAATTGAACTTTCTCCAATCCATCATCCTTCATATTTCTTTTAGTGAATATTTGATATACCCTTATCATTGGCAATATACCTACCACATTTATCTCCATAAACCTTCATTTATCTCCATAAACCTTGATATACCCTTTTGATGCAAGTATATATACTCAGCAAATTTAGAAAATCATAATTATCCTTGGGGTAATGCATATATATTTCATAAAGTAACAAAGTGGTGTCCTTGACAGTCATGTTGAGCTTCATTTTATTGATAAGGGCTATCAGAAAAGACTTAGTTTAGGATTATTCTTAGTATCAAATTTCACATTCTTAGTGAGAGTATATATATATATTGTTAGTAAAATTTCACTTTAGGTCTTACGTTCAGATCTAGCATACTCATCAAAATTTTATTTTTATTTAAAAAAAAAAAAAACAATATTATAACAATATAGTGAGACTATATATATATATATATATATGAATTTTTTTTTTGGCAGTATATACATAAAGAAACATTGATACAAAGCAAAAGCCTCCTCCTAACACTGAATCTAGCACGTACCAAAAGTTATATATATAATGCTCTTTCTGCTTCACTGCTTTAAATCTGGTTGGAATTTATATCATCTTTCAGAATGCCAGGTGTTCAATTATCTCCGCATTGGAAAATACTCATAGAATAAGATAGCTAGTAGCTAACACTTAAATTCTCTTTCCACTCATGTCGTTGCACTGGAAACATCAAAATTCCAAAAGCACTTCGTCCTTGACTAGGTCTGTGGGGTCTCCTTAGAGTTCATTATCAACATTATGATCAATCAGTTGACATCTTTACTAAAGGTTTTCTTTTCTTCTTTTTCTTTTTTATAAGATTACTAAAGGTTTTCTTATTGCCCACTATATAACAAACAAAAAAAGGAATCAATACAATGTTCATAGGTACTAGAACCGGAATAAAAATCTTTTGTACTACTTTTAGTGTTTTATTTTATGTTTTCCTAATTATAATATATGCCATGTGTCTTTTTTTTTTCTTTTTTTACATTATGTTATGATGAATAAAGCATAAAGTAAAACACTAAAAGTAGCACATCAGATTTATATTCACTAGAACCATTCACTTACTATCATGAAATAACAAAAATCAAATACAAATTTTTTATTCAACTTTTTTTATTCTATTTTATACTCTACCAATTATAATATTTCTTGTGTTTAATTTATTTTCATTTTAAACTTTAGTTATTTTATAAGGAAAGAAAAAATAACACATAACATATTATACTTAATGGAACATAAAAAGTTATATAAATGATTTGTATTCGGCTCCTTTAAAACTGTAAAATTAAAATAATAAATAAATATAACCGTAACTCATTGATAAATTTAGATATTAATGTACTTTCCTCAACTCAAGTAAACATAATATAAGAAGTAAAAATCCTATGTTCCTCTCACAAATAAAATTAAATCCCGCTGTTAATATCATTTGGATAATTTTTTGATAAAAGGCCATCCCTCACTAGAAGATCTTTCAATGTCATTTGGATAATGCGCTATAGAAGATCTTTCAATGTCATTCCTCACTAGTCACTAGTGTCCCCTATTCGTAGACTAATAGGACCTTGTTTTTTTCTTTTCTTTTTTTTGCAATTAACATAATTCCATTCAATATGCTTCTAATATTGATCGACTTAAAACTAAAAAGGCCAAATGATTAACAATAGGATACATACTTAATAGTCTCACCCAACAGACAGTAGACAAAAAAAATATATATTGAAAGGCAACTCAAAATAAATGAATGATAACTTTATGCCCCTTGTTATTTTTTTAAATCATCGCAAAACGGACCTTTTCAAAAGTGCATACCTAAAGTTGGAGACAAAAGTGCCTAGTGAAAAGGATCTAATTAGCTAAGCATTTATTTCATTAAGGAAATTAATTTGCAACTTTCTTTAAGCTAACTCAACATAACAAACTATGCTTCTGAACCAAGAACTGAAACAATGTCCCTTAAGTATGAAAGACTTGAGCTATCAAGAGAAAACACAGATAGACACACCCACTATCTCTGTCCTCTCTCTTTGTGTGCATGTGTATTGTGTGAAGTGCCAGCCTAACAAAATCAATGGAATTAATGGAAGTGAACTATGAGAAGCCTTGTCAGAGGCTACCATTGATAGGACTGTCGTCCTCCAACACAGCCCATTCCTTCATCAAAACCCTAAACAAATCAAAGCTCTCAATCAATCTGCCATATGCATGGGGAGAGGACTGGATAGTCTTAAAAGACAGAGATATCATTCACTTAACAGTCAACATGACCCACGTAATGATAATGAGAGCGCTTGTCCTCTCAGTCTTAGTAAGACAACAATCACCCTCATGCATGTTTTGCTTTTAATTATCTCAGTAGTAGTAGATATTAAATATGAGAGAGAGGGAGAGAAATAAATTACCTGAGCCTCGTTGGAGAGACCAAGCTTTCTAACCAGGTACTTTTTAACCATGAAAACCGTCACGTTCTCGTCCCTTTATTTCAAACCAGAGAAAAAGAAGGAAGACACCAAAACCCAAAAAAGAAAAGTAGCGTCAGCTTTTCTTTTCCACTCATTTCACTGAACACCATCATTAGCTAAGTAGAAAGAAAAAAAATATGTCATATGTGACGCTGATATGAGCATGTATATGGATTCTAACGTGCACCACTTACTTCACTCTAATGTACGCCTTTGGTATTTGAGGCAACACTTCCCCATCCCTGCACACACAGATAAAAACAGAAGCCAATTATCACAACAAAAGTAAAGGACAGAGAGAGAGAGAGAGAGAGAGAGAGATCTAGAGTTAACGGATGGAGAAAATTAACTGATGATGCGTCTATTTTCAGTACAAGTACTACTTGAAACTTGAAACCACCCCCAATATATGCGTATGCATGTATGCAAGCCATAGACCATGATTAAAACAAGAAGACAAAATTAGAAAGAAAAAGAAAGAAGATAAGAAGAATGGGTTCCAATATCTGATGGGAGAGAGAGAACAAATAAAAAGATGTGTTAATTTGTGAATGTTAATCTAAACTCAACAAAACCAAATTTGTATGATTGTGAGCAAGAGAGACCCACTAGAGAGAAAGTAAGAAAACAACAACAAAAAGAAAAGGAGATGCAATGATGGACATATGGAAGAGAAATTGACATAAACTAATTAAAACACAAAACAATACGTGTCTGAGAGAGAGTGTGTGTGGTGTTAATGATGGATATATAAGAAAAAAACTTGCTTCCTCACTCACTCACTTACCGGTTGGTTAAGGAGCGGAGAGTAAACCATAAACCAGGTGGGTGGGGTCGTGGTGTGGAGTAATCATGAGAATTATTGGGAACCGCCATTTGCCAGTCATGAAGGCCAAGAAAAGCACCACCTGATTCCATGTGCCATGGCCATGATGATGGCATACGATTATCATCACCATCCTCATCCTCGTCCTCATCATCATCATTACTGTAATTGTAATGATGATAAGGATCACAATTATCTGGACACAACAAGTTGTGATAATTACTACTAGGCGGCGCCATACCCACCTGCCTGACACTCTCATTATCAATCTTTAAACTTAAACCTAAACCTAAACCTAAACCTGCCCTTAACTCTAACCCTAACCCTAACCCTAAGTTGGTTTGCAAGGGTAAAGAAGAAGAAGAAGAAGATGGTGCTGATGTTAAACTTAGAGGGCCTGCAACTGGGTGCGATCCATGATCTTCAGGTTTTCTAAACCCTAAACCTAACCCGAGCTCAAGCCAGTCTCCTTCTTCTACTTTTAGTTTGTAATCTTGGTGGGATTTGTGAGAAGAAGAAGAAGCCATGAGTGCATACACCTAGCTACTTTATGGAGCAATCTGTTTGGTAAAAGATGAAAGGGAAAGGGTTTGGTTTGGCCCTTTATGGATATGGCATACTTTTACACTGTTAATACCCAACCTAAAACCCCATACACACTCAAACCCATGTAGTATTTAACAAACAAACCCTTTTATTTCTTTTATATATTTTTCTTTTCTTTTCCCTCCCTTTTATTAAGATAGAAGCAAACAAAATTCTCATGGGTTTTCCTATTTATTTTCCTTTTGCTACTTTTGGGTCTCGGGATTAAAAGCCCAAACACGGAATTATAGAGTGGAGGGGTTGGAGCTGAGTGTCGCTCTTTTCCGAGGCACAACATAATGCTCTCTGTTTCTATTCTATTCTGTTCTGTTCTTTCTTTCTTATTGTCTTTGCATCTGAACAGTAGAAGAACTAGGATTTTGTTGTTAGTTTCTACAGCTACACGCTACCCACAGAGCGAGAGAGAGAGAGTGAGACTTTTAAAAAGAGAGAGATATGAAAAGAATAGCAAATGATTTTGTGGTACCTGTGGAGTTTGTAAGCGTGTTACTGCTTTTTTGTACGAATCAAGCTCTGCATCGATCCATTCAAACACTATTACTCACTCCTCTTTCACTTTCCCTATTGTGAATTGTCCCTCGAGAGACTAGAGAGAGAAATCTAGAGAGAGAAAAGAAAATAAGTGAAATAGTGTATAACCAATAAGGGCAAGTCACAGTCCAGAACCTTAACCAAAAGAGATGAGTAACGGAGAGAGTGCTATTGTGTAGAGGATAAGACAAGGTTCCGAGCATTACCCTTATTTGGAATTTTATTCTTCAAAGTTTTACATTTTAGTTCCTTTGTTTAAGTTTTTTACTGAACTTATTTAAGTACTAGTTATTTTTCACAACCTCAATTTTTTTCAGGTATGGTTTATATTTTTTTAATCTCAGTTTATGTTTAAGTCCAAAAAACTTAAAGAATTTAAGTCCTTCCGACACTTAAAATAGAAGTGTCTATGGAGTTGGTAATGGTGGTTGTTGAGAGCACAGTGATGATAGGTTTGAGACAGAGAGTGGTGATGTGGCACAATGTAAGGGCCAGGGTCAAAGAAAGAAAAGTAATGCTAAAAATACAAATTCGTTCATAATTACTTATAATGATTTGTTGCTTTCATCTCCCTTATTACCATTTTTATTACGTACGAATGACAATAAGTAATGTTAATAATTATGAAATTGTAAAAAATGTTATCAACCTAATTTTATTAAAAATGAACTGACTTAAATGTCCCCACATGGACTTAATGCCTTACCCAAAAATAATAATCCCCATAAAATAGAAGGTCCCACACCTGAGAGAAAAGAAAAAGAAAGTAAAAGGCCTCACAGCTACAACCAATGAAAAGGTTCCATAAAAAAAAAAATTATATATATATATATACATACACACACGTTGGGGCATTGCTCATTTGCCCCCAATTTCTCTTCTAATCTCATCTCAATTTTTCATCTCTTTTTCTCGGTCTTATTCACTCTCTCACTCTCTCATCTCATACTCTGAAAAGGCCTCACACCTCAAAACAAAATTTAAAAGACTCTTTATATATATAAAGTTCAAGTCTCACATTACTTGCTTAGATGAAAGTATTGTTCTCCTACTCTTATAATAAATAAGATTTTATGTTCTTCTACTCTTTCTTATAAAGAAGAGCTTATGTTAAAGTATCACATTGCTTAGGAGTGGAGCTTGTCTCCTCCTTTTATGTATAAACAAGACATCCTTATATACAATATTGTAAGTAAGTCTATAGTTTTTATAAATTTTTTTTTTTTAGAAGAACATAATTTCTATAATAGATGTATAGTCTATTTAAGGATTTCTTTTGTGTTAGAGTCTCACATTACTTAGAAGTGGATTTTTGTCTACTTCATATATAAATAGGATATCTTTATACGCAATTGTAAGGAAGTCTATATTTTCTATAATAGAGATGTAGCATATTTAAGACTTTTATTTGTATTAAAGTCTGATATTGCTTAAAAGTGAAGTTTTGTCTCCTCCCTTCATATATAAATAGGACATTCTTATACACAATATTGTCAAGAATTCTATAATATCAGTAGAGATGTAACCTAATCAAGGCTTTGCTCCAAAACGTCCATACTCTTGGATCGTATGGCTATTAACGGATTTCCCAACTCCAACTGACCAAATTCTTCATCTAAATATATACTAGAAAAATAACATGTAAAAAATATTAAAGAATAATGCTAGGGTTACTATAAGTTTGACTACACAATTCTTACAAATTAATTGTCACGAATCAAAAAATAATAATTAAAATATTGATTTATTATGTGTTGAAGTAATACCAATTACATTCATTGTCATATCAGTTTGTAAACTTTTTATAATAAAATTTGTAAAGTTTCTCTTAGGGGCTATGGACTATGGAGTACTATGCAATATGCACACGCTCATATAAGGTTTCATGAGTGGTATGCTCCCTTAACCCAATTTTTTAGTTAAAAATAAAAATTTGAAATTGTTTTCAATAAGTTTTAGGGATATGGTGGAAGTGATCGAGAGAGATGTTCTAGGTGGTTTGTGCAAAGAGTAATAAGTTTCATAAGTGGTATGCTCCCTTAACCCAATTTTTTATTTAAAAATAAAAATTTAAAATTGTTTTCAGTAAGTTTTAGGGATACGGTGGAAGTGATCGAGAGAGATGTTCTAGGTGGTTTGTGCAAAGAGTATTTTTCTTCTTCTTCTTCTTCTTTTTTCATTTAATTCAACACTAAAAATAAATAAATAACAAACTGGAGTACTTGTAATCTAAAATTAAGTAGTTTTTTTTAGAAGACTAAAATTAATTAGTTGATATAAGTATATAACACCGTCCATATATTGAAACATCATTTTGTAAGAGTCTTGCAGCAAATTTGGTAGTATTCTTCACAACACTCTTAAAATTTTAACATATTATCAATATAGATAAATAAAAAACATATTATAAATATTTAAATCAGTGTTAATTTATATTATATATTTTGATAACTATTTAAGTTATCAATGTTTGATAAAATATAAATCATTCATTTTATCGTGAATATCTAGAATTTTAATAACGTACAATAAGTTGCTCTTAAAAACTCAATCAAAGTTCAAACATGCTCGTTATTTGCAGTGGAACAAAGAAAGAACCCACACATGCCATTTGTAGTGTAAGAAATAAATAAGAAAGAACCACACATGTTTTTTTTTTATTGTAAAAACCACACATGTTGAGCATGAGTCAATTCAAAGAGCAGTGCAAGAGTAAGACAAACTCATGGAAAAGGCAAAAGGCTAGTAGCATGCGTGATCCGCCTAGATCGTGTGCTATATCATATACGACTCAGAGACAATCCACAAAGTTAATAGACAGAGATTGAGACGTGAATGTCATTATGCCAAGACAAAGTACCCTAGATACTCTTTGTATTGTTTCTGCACAATTAACAGTTCACATCTTCACTTGCGAGAGGGAGAATAAATTTTTTGAAAAATGTTAAAAGATACTATCAAATTTATTATTAATATTTTAAAAATTGATGCAATTTACAATTTGATGGGAGATTATGTATTTAGTGTCACATTAACTACTTTGTAATTTCGTATTAAGGGATTGACAATTAGATTGTCATGTAATTCTTTAAGTATTCTTTTTTCTCGTTGTGTTAAATAAATAAATAAATAATCAATCATTATATTTCATCCTTAAGCTAGCTCGGTAAAGATCTGGCTTCTCCTTCCTCTCCAACACATTGACGAAGATATTCATGACTGGCCACCACAAGCTCATTGATTCCATCATCTTGTGCAAGCTTCAACACCTCGGCTTCACAAACCTCACTCACCAAAACAATGACAACTTCATTGTTGTGATCAGAAATTAAATGTGACTTTAAGATGTGAAATATACTTTTTTTTTTGATAAAGATGTGAAATATACTTTCTTTAAGATAATAATTGCCCCCACTCAAGAGTTTGTTGTAATTTATGGTAATTCACCTCTAGAATATAATAAAGTCACCAAATCATAGACAGTTGTAGACACACCATTTTGCTACTTACATTTTTCACCAATTAAAAATTCTAAAAAAGAAAAGTACACAAGTTGCCAAAGTTAGGGCTTTAATAAAAAAATATAGTTTTGACCGTCTGTTCGACAATTAAAATTAATCAAAGAAATATTTATTTGAGACTATTGAAATGACATTTGAAGTGCTCAAATCAGACCACAAATGCAAAAGTTATAGCTAATCGAATGTTCAACGGTTACGATGCATAATAATGATTAGGTTATGAATACATGAGATTATGATGATTTAATTACAATTGGTCCATTTATTAAGTTAGTTTTAATTAATGATATGTAAATTTTCCATTTGTTCATACCATAAATTATAACATACTTAACACACTTGATTATTAAATGGATAATATGAGATCAAATAATTTGAATAAATACTTAATCTGATAATTACCTATTTAAATGAGTTTAAAATATTTCTAATTTATCAATCTAAAATGAAAAATCAAATTGGTTGATAAATAGATTACAAGTTGGATAAAATTGAAGAAAAAAAAATTAAGATTTATCTTCAGAAAATTGTCAAAATCACAAAACAAGTTTTAAGGCTCATGTTGATAGGAAATTTGGGCATATAAATCATTCAACTTAGGAAAATCTCATTTCTTTCAAAGTTGTTAAAATTTGAATTCGCTTGCCAATGCCATCAACATTGCCTCAATCTGGCATCAGACGAGGGAGTTTTATGGTTTAAACTTTTTTTTTTTTTTTGATCTTGAGATAGAAATCTACACTACACACACGCACACACTATTTGGGAAGGGCAAAGGGGATTCGAACCTCTGCCAAATGGGGGGAAGGAATTCCCTTACACCACTAGGCCAAATGCCTAGTGGGCTTTATGGTTTAAACTTTAAACACTAGATTATTTTAGCGATTTTTAGCGATTTTTTAGCGATTTTTTAGTTTATTCAATTTTTTAGTTTACTTTAAACACTAGACATCCTCAACTCACAAATTTTTAGCGATTTTTTAGTTTATTCAATTTTCTCACTCTTATCTAATTAGATTATTTTAAAATAAAATCTGAAACTTTCAACCTTACTTAATAAACAACTGATAAGGGATAAATAAAGAGATTTGTTTTGGTTGTAAAATTCAATCACAATTAAATAGGGGATATCTTTGGTCCCAAAATTTCATCTTGAGAAAAGAATTCTAGATCCTTCTGGGAGTATTTTCTCAAATATAACGATTTTTCACAGCTCCTGCCATGAAGAAAGTTGAAAAAGCTCTACAAAAGTCCTTTAAAAGCAGCCAATGACGAAACTCTACTCAATTCTATCCTTGGACCATCCTTGCAATCAAGTGGAAACCACATTTGCAGCCATTCTTTGCAACCAAATGTAGCCTACAATCCATCAAGCTTCAGCCACACGTTGCAGCATCCTTGATCCTCCTCTTCTCATCTTTGCACAAGTTTAGGTTACAATAATTTATAATAATTGTTTCGATTCCTTTGGTTACTAATTCATCTTTTGATTGCAGCCACTTTTGGATTCAATTGTGGCAGTTTGGAACATCGAGGGATCAACTTCCGAGTCCATACAAGCATGAACAAATTCTAGACTAAATTCTTTACTTGTATGTTTGATACGTTATTTTCTTTAAATGATATAGTGATGACAACAACATGAAAATTCAAATGTCATATGTATAAACTTATACTTATTTTTATATTTACGAATTAACATATTTAATTAGAGTCCAAGAATATATAAAAATGCATACGTGCTTATATTTATTTATATATTCATGGAATAGAATATTTAATCAAGGCCCAAAATCGTACTGTCTTAAAAAATGCAAACCGATCTTCCAATCTTATTAAAGCTTATGCATGCTAAGCCCAACCCATTATCAATAGAAATAAACATTCAAGAAGTGAAGATATAAAAAATAAAAAATCATGGGGAGGTTGAATAAGCGGCGGACAACCACTCGAAATCAAATTTAAAGAAGTTAACATGGTAAGGATTGTTAGAGTTTTGTCTCCACTCAAAATGGCATAAAACGTTTTTGAAAAGAACAAAAAAGTGAGAAAGATTCAGTTTTAAAAAGAAGAAAGACAAAACTACAGAGAAGAATGGAGAAACACAGAAAATAGAAAGATCGAGAATCCACCACTAAGTGCCAAGTGTGCCACTAAAATGCCACATTACACTAACACGCCACACGTGTGTGTGCGTGTACTAGAGCCACATACCCATAGGATCACTTAATTGATTTAATAGTTAGTGTTTGTGTCACCTTATAAACTCACATAAGACTTTGTATGTTTTCAATGTGGGACAAGTCTATAAGCCTTCAACCCACTTCTATATCACTACCCAATTAATAAAATTTTCAACACCAACAAGCCCTCATTCATCATTCTCATCGTCATCAAAGTGATGGCATCCACACTAACAACGTAACACCCATCATGTCAACTTTATTCGACACACACAAGAGGGAGAGGGGGTAGGTGGATATTCGCAAAAGTTATGCTATTAGACCGATGAATTTAGGAATTTGGGTTTTGGTAGACGGGAATATCATCAAATAGAGAGCAAGAATCAAAGGTTGGTGTGAACATGAATATAATATAATAGATCTAGTAATTGGGAAAGTAGTTAGGAGTTAAGAACAAAAAACAATGGTATGGAGTGTCGGTACCTCGATGTTCAATACCACATCCCCCTGAGACAAGAGAGAAAAGAGGACCACGCATTTCGACCGCCCGTTATGGTGACTCAGGAAGAAACAAGTATGTACTGTGTGAGTTGGGAGTTACACAGAAAATTACGATTTTGAGGTGTGATTAATCACTTATGTCTATATTAATTTTGATTCTATACCCATTAAAATAGTTATAGATTTTATCTATTCAGGTTAATGATTAAAACCAAGTCTTGAACGAGAACTATAACTTGAGAGTTCGATTGCGCATGGGGAAGGTGTTGGCACTCCATAACACTTGTCTTTTAATGGTACCTCTTTTTTATTTACTCGTTCATGGTGCTCTATTGAGAAGAAAGTGGGGCAATCAATGTTAAAATTACAAAGTGAGATGTCTTATCTTACTTGGCTTGCATTAAGAGTGACGCAATAAGATAACTGTGATGGTTTTAATGTTGTGTGTGTGTGTGCAAGGTTTTGAAATTGGTTTTGGAAAATTGTGGGATTGATGCAGGTTAGTGTTAGGATGTACTTGGAATTCTGACATAACCTGTAAGAACATCTTGCCAAAAGTGTCATCTGGATCGCATTATCCCATTATGAAACCAGGCTAATATGCTTTATCTGCTGACGAAAGGAAAGGATCCATGTGATCATTTTAAAAATAATGCATGGGTGGCCTCCATCTACATTTTCGTGACGCACATGAATTCTAACCATATTTCCAAAGTGAAAAATCAGCAAAGCTTCCTCTTTAATTTTCATATAGTACAATTTCATACATGATGTACAATGGGATGAACATAGGGTTTTGCTTATATAGGTAGAGGCATTCACACATAGTGTCAGCCCCGAGGTTTGGGTTTTCCAAACACGTCCCAATTTTGGTTGCTCAATTGCTATTAAATATTAGAAAAATAACTTAAAAACCCAATTGTTTTTATACAAAATCAAGGTTACATTGTACTTTTAGGTTGAATTACATAAAAAAATAAAAATAAAGCGAAATGCAACCCAAGTTATGGTGCTTTAAAATTAGCATGATTCGACTCAAAGAAAATAACTTCTCCTAACATTTTTTTGAAGTAAATTCATTATAAAAAATCTAAACTAATTCCTATTTAATATTATATATGTCTAATATTTTTTTAGCTAAAAAATTCCTTAGTGTTAATAGCATATATATCTCACGGTCCTACAAACCACAACAAAATTAATATATTTATAAATTAAAAATCATAAAAAAATCATTGAATAAATATGGAAACACACTATATGACAATACAAAATAATGGCTTGCCCCATTGTCTCCACAAACAAAAGCACATGGTCAGTGGCCACATCCACGTGCATACAATTTTTTTTTAAAAATAAATCAGTAAATTACACAATGGAGAACGATCACACATTCATACAAACACTAAAACATATGACATATATCTCACTAAAAGACACAACACTTCCATTCAAAAAAATAAAAAAACCACAACACTATTCGGTTACACTAGTGTCTAGGTTGGTGGCTGGTAATTGAGCGGGGAATGGCAACATATCAAGTTGAGTAGGAGCAGATTTTGTTGGCCAAAGGGTTCCTTGAACGGATTTGGCGATGGATCGAGCCATCCCTTGCCACTCCTTCACGGTGCATGGTGATTTCTGGATTGAGATTAGGGATTAGGGATTTTTTTTTTTTTTTTTTTTTTTTTTTTTTCACTTTTGGTAGCCAGTAGCCTTTTATTTTGTTGAGACTCGATTATGTGTTTGTGACTTTGTGTTGCTGGATTAGTAAAAATTTGTTTGAGGTTTTATTTTTAATTTTGTTTTGAGTTGAATTTTTTGTTATCTGTTGGTCCATATGTAGATATGTTGGTCTATTGCATATGAGTATTTTTTTTTTTTTGTATACTAATAATTTTTTTTTTCTTTATGTATATTAATATACAACTCTTTTTTATGTATAATATTATGTGAGCTAATGTACTAAGTATGTGCCTAAAGCATGCATACCACCTTATGGGTTTCTGCCATGGGCCTATATGCATAACCTAATGTACATATAGCCTTACACAGTTACGATTTTCTCATGCCTCGGATAGTGAGATCTCTCTTCTTTGGTCATATTTTGTGTTTTAGCCTTTTGTTTTAATTATAGAAAATATTTATTATTTTAAAATGAGACTTGACAAGTTAAACATAAACATACACGTAGAGCACACACACAGGCTTGCAAGTTTGTTCGCCATGGACTTGTATACATACCCTAGTGTCCAAATAACCTACCCAATTAGGATTTCTCTTCCCTTGGGTAGTGAGATCTCTCTTGCTTTAGTGTACTCCACACTGATTTTACGCATTAATCATATAGAATACTTGAATTTAAATAAGGTTGATGAGGCTAACCATAATTTAAATGTATAATTTAATATTGTTTGAAATTGAAAATCCATGTAGTTTGTTTCTCAACGGAATGTGCAAAACAAACATAAAAGGAGGGTTAAATGGATGACGTGGAGTCTTAGACTTTATTGGTCCAAAAGTTTGATAAGTTTGGATTATGGGCCTAAGCATCCAAAATGCCCATTGAGTCCGTGCTAGAAATGGGTTAAGACCCGTACAGAAACCCTAGCCACAGGCAAGAAAGGAATTCAGCAATCCTTGGTTTAGTTTACACAGGGGTGTCATAGGGGCATAGCCCATTTAAACATTTAATAAAATAGAATTACCCAAACCCAACCCAACCCAATTTTATAAAACCCAACCCACCCATTTAAACCCATTTAATAAAGGGAAGGCTGGAATGATATATTCATATGAGGTTTCTAAATCAAATTTCATACATAACTTTTTTATACTCATTTTTAACTCTAATAAGGGTTTTTAAAACATGTTTCTAAAAAAAAATAAAAAAAAAAAAACCTCTGCATTAGTAAATTTTTTTTTTTGGTTTAGTGAACGAGAATAGGTGGGTAATTCTCATCTAAAGAAGATTAAAATTTTTTTGTGGGGCTATTGTTTATTTTTGGAGGATTAACGCTAATTAACTCAATGTGATTTCAATGGATTTGACAGACATATCATATGAATAGTCCATGGGATAAGTGGATATCCCCGCTTAAATATCTTTTATGTTTTGAAACTAAAAAATAAATTCAATTTGAGTCAAACAAAAAAATATTTTAGGCAATACATATATATATATATATATATATTTTGTGTGTGAATAAAGATGTCATTTTTATTAGAAGTATAAACATATAAGACTAAAGTTCACTTTTGGCCCCCTAACTTAAGAGGTGTTTCCATTTTGGCCCCTTAACTTTAAAAGTTTTCATTTGGACTCTTTAAGTCTGTTTAGTTGTCAAATAGGTCTTTCTGTCCATCTCAGTTAGAACCTCTCCGTTAAGTGCCAACTAAAATATTCAATCACGTGTCCATGTCACCATTTTTTGCCACGTGGTATTGCCATGTCATATATTTAATTCAATTCAGAATTTTTTAATTAAAAATTAATCAAATACATTTTTTTTTTCTAAATAAAATAAAATAAAATTACAATTTCTTGATTAGATGAAGAACCGAAGAACATAAAATTTGATTTGGCCAAACAATCACAGTGATTAAAATTTTTCTTGCCAAAATTTCATATGTTCATCTCTCCCTCATCTAAAACAAATCCAATCTCAGATTTAGCAGAAAAATTATCAACAAACATATAGAAATTGCCAAAAATAAATGATCTTATTGGATAAACCCATTTCCAAGCCCGATCCGCCCAAAATTATTCATAAGTGATTCATTCCAAGCAAAACCCAAAACCCTTGAGCAAAAAAAAATCTCAAATCAAAACAGTATCAAGTTTAGCCAAAAAAAGAGGTTGAGCAAGCAAGAACACAGCATGAGAAAAAGAAGAAATAAATCTCAACCAAAATATAAGAACCTGATAAAACTCAAACTCCAACCTATAATAATTAAATGGCATGAACTTGAGAGAAAACACAGATGACATGACAGTCCTCCATCCAGACTTGGCGCTCCCAGCCCGTGAACAAGCTAAGTGGGCCAACTAGATATGAAAAGCTTTTGCAAATGGACAGCGGAAATAAGTTGAGCCCATCAATCTGACCAAACATGGAAGTTAGGTAAAACTTAGGTACAGTTCTTTAAATCAGGTATATTAGGTTTATAGTTGAATTTAAATATATTGAATTTAAATATTTTTGAAAAAGATAACATTATTTGTGTTTTATTAGTTAATATAATCATGTATTTAAATTCAATTGGAGAATCAATGTATTTAACCTAATGACACCTAGGCACAGATTAACAGTATGATAAAGATGAAATTGCTAGAAATGGACAGAGTAAAGGCAGTATGGATTAAATATGCTGCAAATAAAATTACAGTAACAATAATAAAATCTTGAAGAGCAATGATTGAAACTGAAATATATTTGATAAACTTTGAAAACAAACTTACAGAGATGCCTTTGGAAATAACTTGAGAAATACAAGAGAAGGTTTTGTTTCTGAAAGGGAAGGAAAGTGTTTACAAGGATTTGCTTGGAATTTGCTAAGAGAAACTAAAGAGGCTAAATTAAGTCGTGCCTTCTACAAGCCAGAAGGATAGCTTAAATAGAAATTGGAAAAGTAAAATAAACAGTGAAATAATAATTTAACTTGGACATTTAAACAGTAGTCTTGGTAACTTGGAAAGATAAATCTTGAAAATCTGAAGAAATCTTGAACTTGGAATCTGTCGGATTTTCTTGTCGAAAGCATCTTGCTTTGTCAGGAATCTTGTCACTTTAAGCTTGTCAATCATCTTATCTTGGAACCTTTCTTTGAACTTATCCGTTTGCACTGAAAGTAGATTTGTCTGAACTTGCACGCGCCGAAAGTAAATTTGGCTTTGTCAAAAGGAGTCTTCTTTTAGTCTTGTCTTCTTTTGTCTTATTGCATCAGGAATCTTCTGAAACGAGTCTTGAGACTTGCTTTTGTTTTTGCTTTTGTACTAAAGATAATTTTGTCATTTTAAAATTTTGAAATGTCTTTGGTCTTGTACGGGAACTTTGCACTTGTCACCAATTTGCACTTGTTACTTTGAACAATGTCTTCTTCAGTCTTCTCTTTAGTCAAGAGTCTTCTGAAACTTGAGCATCTTGGAATAAACCTTGCATTTTTGTTGAAAGTAAACTTGTCAACCGTCTTTACATCTTGTCAACTTGCCAGCTGGCCAGAAATCTTTAGGTGTTCATAATCTTTAGGTGTTCAAATTATGAATAGCTTCTTCATCAAAATCATAGTCTTGATCATATTCTTCATGGTAAGCGTAATCTTCATCTTCTAGGATTTCATTTACATGGAGTTTCCATTATGCAATATATTTTTTTGTATTTGAACTGTTCCATAATTGGGGTACTTGACAGAAATGATAATTTGTCTTTCTAATTTCAGAACAGATGGTCATATGGGGAGTTTGTGCTATAATTCTAGGGAGTAAACCTTCTTGGAATCGCATTTGAATTACAGTGTACATATGGGCTCTTCGTCTTTGAATGTCTATAACAGAAAACTTGTAATTTGTTGGTTCAATTTGGTTATAAAATCTTTCACTATCATTTGAGGAAGAGGCATATAAACAAAGAAAATGTTAACTTGGTAGAAGTTTGTAAGAAAAGTTATTTTTATTGACCCATTCAGGAGGAATTGAGTCAATATCGATGAAAAGGGACTTGTTTGGGAATAAGCTTAATTCACAGGACTTTCTAAGTTTGTAAGGGAAATTTGTGAGCTTGGCTTTGTCTGAGAACCAAATTTGTGAAATCATACCATAATCTAATGTATTCAATGTTAAAATAAAAAATACTTAAAATAGCTTGCCATCTTGCAAAAATTTGTTTTGAAGCTATATTTTCAACGTCTTTGAATAAAACATCTTTTGCACTTTTGCAATCAACCTTGACTAAAAATTTTGATTTAAAAGATCATCTTGAAATTTTGAAATACATAAAACTATTGATAAAATCTCTTTTTTGATTGTACTATAATTTTGTTGTGCAGCATTCCATACACCAGAATAAAAACGGACAATTTGCTCATGATGTGACTCTAGAACCTTTTGCTTGAGAATACCTCCATAACCAAGTTCAGAGACATCAATTTCTACTATCTTGAAGGAACCAGGAGAAGGGAGACCTAAACACGGAAGAGTCTTGACATGTTTTTTAATTTGCCTAACAATTTGAGTGTGAGTGTCAGTCCATGGTGGTGGATTATTTTGTAATCTTTGAAAAAGAGGACGACATATTTTCCTAAGATCTTGGTAATATTCTGAGACATAATTTAGACTTCCTAAAAATCTTTGAAGTTGATTTTTGTCTTTTATTTCATCAGGAAATTTGTCAGCAAATTGAATAGCTCTATCTATGGGTGTTATTTTTCCTTGATAAATGTTATGTCCTAGAAATCTAATTTTATCTTGGAATAACTTTATTTTTGTAGGAGAAACTACTAATCCATTATATTGTACAATTTTAATAAAAGTTTCTAAGTGTTTCCAATGCTGTTCTATTGAATTTGAAAATATTAAAACATCATCAATATAAACAATTGAAAAACTTGTATAAGGATTAAAAATATCATTCATAATATTTTGAAATTCACTTGGTGCATTCTTCAAACCAAAGGGCATTACATTCCATTCATAATGTCCAAAGGGGACAGTAAAAGCAGTTTTGTATTTATCTTTTTCATCAATTTGAATTTGCCAAAATCCACTCTTCATATCAAATTTTGAAAAAACCTTAGCATTATGGACTCTTGCTAATAAATCTTTTTTATTGGGTATGGGGTACCTAATCCATTTTAAAGCAGTATTTAAAGGCTTGTAATTTATGACTAATCTAGGAGCACCTCTTTCAATTTCAGCATTCTTTTGGACATAAAAAGCAGAACAACTCCAAGGGGATTTACTTTTCCTAATTAAACCTTTGTCTAATAATTCTTGAATTTCTTTCTTGCAATATTCTAACAGTTCTTGATTCATTTGTATAGGCCTAGCTTTTGTAGGAATATTCCTTTCGTTAAAATCTGACTCATAGGGTAAGCTAATAATATGTTGTTTTCTATGCCAAAAAGCATTAGGTAAATTTGCACAAATTTCATTTTTTATTTTGTTCTCAAAATTCTCAATTCTTTGTTTTAATAAAGGAGATTCTAATTGTTCTTCAATTCTTTTATATTCTAACTCTTGTTTTAAAAACATAAGATGTTTCTCTTTTCTTGCAACCTTGGACTTGTAAATTAAATTAATTTCATTACAAAATGACATTTGCTTTAACAAATTTATATCTCTTGTCATGGGTGGTAAGATAAAAGGAAATGTAATCTTTTGTCCTAAAATTTGTGTTGTAAGACCTTTTTCTGAAATTTGTTTTATAGGATATAACAAAGCTATGAAAGGGTTTCCTAATATTACTTTTGAAGTTATATCTTTGACTAAGATAAAAGTAGTTTTAATACAAACACCTTCTCTACAAACATGAGCATTTGGAAAGTTTGAATTCTATATTTAAACTTGTACCGCTGGCTTGTGAAAGTTTCTCTGTTGTTTTTTCATAATATTTTGTGGGGATTAATCCTTCTTGGATACAGTTTGAATCAGCACCTGTGTCTAATAAAGCAACAGTTTCAAAAACATATTCTTTATCTATTACTATTCTTACTTCAGTGTACCATTTTTGAAAAAGCATCTTGTCAATTGTATTAAGAAAAGTTTCTTTGAAAGTTGGTTGGGTTATTAATTGAACAATTTGTTTACAATTTTCTTCTGGTTCAACCTCATTTTCTATACTTGAATTGTTGCGAGTGATTATTATTCATTTTTAATGTTACCATTTCTTGTGCTAATTGTTCTTCTGTAATTTGAAAACTTGATGTTTTAATTTCTTGTATTTCTTGTTTTAATGAATTTATTTCTGAATGAAGATCTGGAGTTTTTAATTTAGACTTGTTTTTAGGAGGCTTACAGTTATTTTGATAGTGACCAAGTTTATTGCATTTGTAACATAAGAGTTTGTGCTTGGCTTTTTCTTCAGAAATTTTTGTTAGTGGATCTATCGTCTGTGAATCTACTATATCTCTTTTCAGCTCTTTTTTGTCTTTACTATTTTTTGTCGGTGAATCTACATCTTGCTTTTCTTTCTTTGGCTTTTTCTTGTCTTTGTAATTATTGTCTTTTTTATTTTTCTTTATAGTATTTATCTGACCATATTGACTTAGGATAGTTTGTTTTTTATCTAAATGGGTATTGTTGTTGAATTGGTATTTTGAAATCAAAGATGTCATACTATTTTTGTCTTGTTGTTTTGTAGTTAGATTCCTATTGTCGGAAGTTGGATTCAAAAGGTTATCATATGCATGGGTTTTGGTGCATGGGAAGTTAGAGATTTGATGACTAGCAATTTTGTCTTTGTTTAGAATGGTAGGTGAGACTAGACTAGCTTTTGGACATGTAGCTATATGGATATTGTGTTGTTGATTTGTAGCAAGATGAATGTTACCGGAGGTTAGAGACAATATGCTAGCACTATTTGCATGGGTTGTATTATTTGCATGGTTTTTGGTCAACAAAGGCAAAGTTGGAGTGGTAGGTTGGAAAGTGTTAGTCTTGTTTTGTATGATTGTGTCTTGCCTAGTCTTATAGCTATATGTAGGTATAGTTTTTCTTTGAAGATTTTGTAAGGAATTTGTGTTTGTGTTTCTACCGGCTAAGATTTTTGGCTTATAATAGTGATCAAACCATTCAAAGAAATTGACTTCAGTTTGTATATCATTCATAAACTCATAATACTTGTCTCTTATATAACTTCTTAAGAATTCTGAAAAAGTTGCAAAAAATTCTTTTCTTCTATTTTCATATTTTGGGGAATTAAAATCTTGTCTTAATTTTTCTTTGTTTAATACAAAAGGTTTCCTAATCATATTAATTTGTGGGTCATACATATTAGGTGGAAAGAATCCCATATCAGAATTTGTAGGGGAATTTGGTCTTTGTTGAGGAGATTGAGAGTACGTGGAGTGAAAAGAGAGGGGAACTTGTGATGACGTGGAGTAAAAAGGGGTATTTATTACATTACCTTTAATTATTCCATCTAAATTCAGATTTGTATAATTTGAGTTGTTACTTGATTTCTTAATCTTGTCTAAATTTAATTTTTGTGATCAATCTTCTTCTTGAGCAAATCTTAAATTATCTAATCTATCTACGCTATGTCTTAAATCATCATCTATCTTGAATTTTCTTGTGAATTAAGTTTACTAAAATTACATCTTGGTGGAGAAACTATTTTTTCTATGTAAGGATTGCTATATCTAGCAGAACAACAACTTGTAGATTTTCTATAGGGTTGGAAATTTATACTAACAGTACCATCTGGACGTTGATCTATATAATCTAAATCATCTTCTAAAGTATTTTGAACAGGAATTGATTCAGTAACATTTTTTAGTAACCATTTATTGGGTAATTTTACATCTTTCCATTCAATTTGTGTGGGGACTTTAACATGGGAATCACTTGTAAGAATAATAAAGTTTTACCTTTCGGACTTTCCATCAAAGCTTGAGGTTCTAGTGTTTTCATCTTGTAATATATTCTATAAACAATTACTAAAGGTTGTGCACCTTCATACATATTATAACCTGAGTTTTCTATATATAATTCTAAAGTTTTTAGCACAGTTTTATCTTTTAAAGATACAACAAAATTTGGATAACAATAAAAATAAATTGGACCTTTGTAAAGAGAAGATTCTACCATTCCTAATAAAGCATCTTGATAAATCTTAAATCTACCATCTCTTAATCCTAGGAAAACACTTGTATTTTCCTTGTCTTGTTAGAGGTTTGACGGCAACTTGAACTAAACCCAGGGCCGGCCCTGGGGTAAGCCCAGCAAGCCCCTGGGCTAGGGCAACCCCCCACCCCAGGGCAACCAATTGGGAAAAAAAAATTTATACTATACATAAAAAAAAAAAAATTTACATATACATTAGAAAAAAAAAAATTGTATTCATAAAATAAAATTTTTATTAGAGGGCAAAAAAAAATATATATTTAGAGGGAAAAAAAAAATTTAGAGCAAAAATCTCCTTTCTTCTTGCCTTGCTGCCATCTCTCTTTGCCTTCTTGTTTCCTTGCCATTGCACAACCACAGTTGTCCTTAAAGGTTTTTCATGCATTGAATCTGCTAGAAATTCATGAGCACGTCTTCAATGATCTAAGTAAAAAGCTGATGGGGGAAGCTTCAGGAACCTATTAGAAAAAGCTTATGGGGAAGCTTCAAGAACAAAGCTTATGGGGGAAGCTTCAGGAGCCTATTAGAAAAAGCTTATGGGGAAGCTTCAAGAACAAAGCTTGTGGGGGAAGCTTCAGGAACCTTTTAGAAAAAGCTTATGGGGAATGGGGAACTATTGGATTTTATTTTTATCTTTATTATAAGTTACTGTGTTGGTTTTGTTTTTATGCACAGATTTTTTTTTTTTATTTTTGGATAAGTTATGCACAGCAGCACAGATGCCATTAGTTTAATGGCTTTTACTTGGGGTTGGGTCCGAAGTGGTGGGCACTGACCTGTTTGCTTTAACTTTTTTTTTTTAATTGTTTTTTATACTTTGATAGGTATATATTGTGATTTGTGTGAGTGTTGTACTGTAGTGTTAGTGTTTGTGTTTGTGAGTATTCATTTTATATTTATTTGAGATTTTGAATGTTGTGTTATTGAATTATTTGAGATTTTGAATGTTGTGTTGTTGAGTATTTATTTGAAATCTTAAATGTTATGTTGTTGTATGTGAATGTTGTGTGGTTGAGTATTTATTTAAGACTTTAAATGTTGGCATGTGTGGTGTGGTTGTGTTTGTATTGACTAAATATTGTAGTGTTATTTTTATTCTTTGTATGGGAGTGCTGCGCATTAAATTTATTTGTTTGTGTTGTGTTTTTTTTATTTTTTTATTTTTTTATGGGAGCGTAATAGTGTTATTAACTGGTTAAAAGTACAATGTAACCTTAATTTTGTATAAAAAAAAAATTTTTGGACTTTATATTATTTTTTTAATATTAAATAATAGGTAGCAAGTAAGGGTAACCAAAATTAGGCCGGGCTAGGGCAACCCAACTCTCGGGGCCGCCCCTGTTAAGAAAAGTTGTCTATATTCTTGTCTATTTCTTGACGGCTTAATAATTGAATTGTTTCTTTGTAAAGAGAAAGTTCTTTCTACGGTTTTAATTGTGTAATCTGACTTGTAAATTTTATTTTGTGGAACTAAAGGTAATTCCAATTCTGCCAATTATTCTCTGGACTAACATTTGTTAAGCTAACTTCTTCTTTATTAACTGTATTATCACTCATGGAGGACATCTGAGATCTAGAGCTAGAACTTCTAAGATTATCCATTTTTAAACTTACCAATTCTAAGGATTTCTGAGCTATTGCAGGGATTGTGAGACTTTCTTTCGTCCTAGAGGCTCTACTGGAACACTGCCTGGAACACCCTCAAACGCCTATCCTCGGCTAACACGGGCTTACCAACGGCCTTACGCTTACCAACGCAGACGGCTCTCGGACTAGGACTTGCACACAGTCACTACTCTAGCAC
>OU015768.1:19344512-19546648 GCA_907173295.1 Fagus sylvatica
ATAAATATAACCGTAACTCATTGATAAATTTAGATATTAATGTACTTTCCTCAACTCAAGTAAACATAATATAAGAAGTAAAAATCCTATGTTCCTCTCACAAATAAAATTAAATCCCGCTGTTAATATCATTTGGATAATTTTTTGATAAAAGGCCATCCCTCACTAGAAGATCTTTCAATGTCATTTGGATAATGCGCTATAGAAGATCTTTCAATGTCATTCCTCACTAGTCACTAGTGTCCCCTATTCGTAGACTAATAGGACCTTGTTTTTTTCTTTTCTTTTTTTTGCAATTAACATAATTCCATTCAATATGCTTCTAATATTGATCGACTTAAAACTAAAAAGGCCAAATGATTAACAATAGGATACATACTTAATAGTCTCACCCAACAGACAGTAGACAAAAAAAATATATATTGAAAGGCAACTCAAAATAAATGAATGATAACTTTATGCCCCTTGTTATTTTTTTAAATCATCGCAAAACGGACCTTTTCAAAAGTGCATACCTAAAGTTGGAGACAAAAGTGCCTAGTGAAAAGGATCTAATTAGCTAAGCATTTATTTCATTAAGGAAATTAATTTGCAACTTTCTTTAAGCTAACTCAACATAACAAACTATGCTTCTGAACCAAGAACTGAAACAATGTCCCTTAAGTATGAAAGACTTGAGCTATCAAGAGAAAACACAGATAGACACACCCACTATCTCTGTCCTCTCTCTTTGTGTGCATGTGTATTGTGTGAAGTGCCAGCCTAACAAAATCAATGGAATTAATGGAAGTGAACTATGAGAAGCCTTGTCAGAGGCTACCATTGATAGGACTGTCGTCCTCCAACACAGCCCATTCCTTCATCAAAACCCTAAACAAATCAAAGCTCTCAATCAATCTGCCATATGCATGGGGAGAGGACTGGATAGTCTTAAAAGACAGAGATATCATTCACTTAACAGTCAACATGACCCACGTAATGATAATGAGAGCGCTTGTCCTCTCAGTCTTAGTAAGACAACAATCACCCTCATGCATGTTTTGCTTTTAATTATCTCAGTAGTAGTAGATATTAAATATGAGAGAGAGGGAGAGAAATAAATTACCTGAGCCTCGTTGGAGAGACCAAGCTTTCTAACCAGGTACTTTTTAACCATGAAAACCGTCACGTTCTCGTCCCTTTATTTCAAACCAGAGAAAAAGAAGGAAGACACCAAAACCCAAAAAAGAAAAGTAGCGTCAGCTTTTCTTTTCCACTCATTTCACTGAACACCATCATTAGCTAAGTAGAAAGAAAAAAAATATGTCATATGTGACGCTGATATGAGCATGTATATGGATTCTAACGTGCACCACTTACTTCACTCTAATGTACGCCTTTGGTATTTGAGGCAACACTTCCCCATCCCTGCACACACAGATAAAAACAGAAGCCAATTATCACAACAAAAGTAAAGGACAGAGAGAGAGAGAGAGAGAGAGAGAGATCTAGAGTTAACGGATGGAGAAAATTAACTGATGATGCGTCTATTTTCAGTACAAGTACTACTTGAAACTTGAAACCACCCCCAATATATGCGTATGCATGTATGCAAGCCATAGACCATGATTAAAACAAGAAGACAAAATTAGAAAGAAAAAGAAAGAAGATAAGAAGAATGGGTTCCAATATCTGATGGGAGAGAGAGAACAAATAAAAAGATGTGTTAATTTGTGAATGTTAATCTAAACTCAACAAAACCAAATTTGTATGATTGTGAGCAAGAGAGACCCACTAGAGAGAAAGTAAGAAAACAACAACAAAAAGAAAAGGAGATGCAATGATGGACATATGGAAGAGAAATTGACATAAACTAATTAAAACACAAAACAATACGTGTCTGAGAGAGAGTGTGTGTGGTGTTAATGATGGATATATAAGAAAAAAACTTGCTTCCTCACTCACTCACTTACCGGTTGGTTAAGGAGCGGAGAGTAAACCATAAACCAGGTGGGTGGGGTCGTGGTGTGGAGTAATCATGAGAATTATTGGGAACCGCCATTTGCCAGTCATGAAGGCCAAGAAAAGCACCACCTGATTCCATGTGCCATGGCCATGATGATGGCATACGATTATCATCACCATCCTCATCCTCGTCCTCATCATCATCATTACTGTAATTGTAATGATGATAAGGATCACAATTATCTGGACACAACAAGTTGTGATAATTACTACTAGGCGGCGCCATACCCACCTGCCTGACACTCTCATTATCAATCTTTAAACTTAAACCTAAACCTAAACCTAAACCTGCCCTTAACTCTAACCCTAACCCTAACCCTAAGTTGGTTTGCAAGGGTAAAGAAGAAGAAGAAGAAGATGGTGCTGATGTTAAACTTAGAGGGCCTGCAACTGGGTGCGATCCATGATCTTCAGGTTTTCTAAACCCTAAACCTAACCCGAGCTCAAGCCAGTCTCCTTCTTCTACTTTTAGTTTGTAATCTTGGTGGGATTTGTGAGAAGAAGAAGAAGCCATGAGTGCATACACCTAGCTACTTTATGGAGCAATCTGTTTGGTAAAAGATGAAAGGGAAAGGGTTTGGTTTGGCCCTTTATGGATATGGCATACTTTTACACTGTTAATACCCAACCTAAAACCCCATACACACTCAAACCCATGTAGTATTTAACAAACAAACCCTTTTATTTCTTTTATATATTTTTCTTTTCTTTTCCCTCCCTTTTATTAAGATAGAAGCAAACAAAATTCTCATGGGTTTTCCTATTTATTTTCCTTTTGCTACTTTTGGGTCTCGGGATTAAAAGCCCAAACACGGAATTATAGAGTGGAGGGGTTGGAGCTGAGTGTCGCTCTTTTCCGAGGCACAACATAATGCTCTCTGTTTCTATTCTATTCTGTTCTGTTCTTTCTTTCTTATTGTCTTTGCATCTGAACAGTAGAAGAACTAGGATTTTGTTGTTAGTTTCTACAGCTACACGCTACCCACAGAGCGAGAGAGAGAGAGTGAGACTTTTAAAAAGAGAGAGATATGAAAAGAATAGCAAATGATTTTGTGGTACCTGTGGAGTTTGTAAGCGTGTTACTGCTTTTTTGTACGAATCAAGCTCTGCATCGATCCATTCAAACACTATTACTCACTCCTCTTTCACTTTCCCTATTGTGAATTGTCCCTCGAGAGACTAGAGAGAGAAATCTAGAGAGAGAAAAGAAAATAAGTGAAATAGTGTATAACCAATAAGGGCAAGTCACAGTCCAGAACCTTAACCAAAAGAGATGAGTAACGGAGAGAGTGCTATTGTGTAGAGGATAAGACAAGGTTCCGAGCATTACCCTTATTTGGAATTTTATTCTTCAAAGTTTTACATTTTAGTTCCTTTGTTTAAGTTTTTTACTGAACTTATTTAAGTACTAGTTATTTTTCACAACCTCAATTTTTTTCAGGTATGGTTTATATTTTTTTAATCTCAGTTTATGTTTAAGTCCAAAAAACTTAAAGAATTTAAGTCCTTCCGACACTTAAAATAGAAGTGTCTATGGAGTTGGTAATGGTGGTTGTTGAGAGCACAGTGATGATAGGTTTGAGACAGAGAGTGGTGATGTGGCACAATGTAAGGGCCAGGGTCAAAGAAAGAAAAGTAATGCTAAAAATACAAATTCGTTCATAATTACTTATAATGATTTGTTGCTTTCATCTCCCTTATTACCATTTTTATTACGTACGAATGACAATAAGTAATGTTAATAATTATGAAATTGTAAAAAATGTTATCAACCTAATTTTATTAAAAATGAACTGACTTAAATGTCCCCACATGGACTTAATGCCTTACCCAAAAATAATAATCCCCATAAAATAGAAGGTCCCACACCTGAGAGAAAAGAAAAAGAAAGTAAAAGGCCTCACAGCTACAACCAATGAAAAGGTTCCATAAAAAAAAATAATATATATATATATATATATACATACACACACGTTGGGGCATTGCTCATTTGCCCCCAATTTCTCTTCTAATCTCATCTCAATTTTTCATCTCTTTTTCTCGGTCTTATTCACTCTCTCACTCTCTCATCTCATACTCTGAAAAGGCCTCACACCTCAAAACAAAATTTAAAAGACTCTTTATATATATAAAGTTCAAGTCTCACATTACTTGCTTAGATGAAAGTATTGTTCTCCTACTCTTATAATAAATAAGATTTTATGTTCTTCTACTCTTTCTTATAAAGAAGAGCTTATGTTAAAGTATCACATTGCTTAGGAGTGGAGCTTGTCTCCTCCTTTTATGTATAAACAAGACATCCTTATATACAATATTGTAAGTAAGTCTATAGTTTTTATAAATTTTTTTTTTTTAGAAGAACATAATTTCTATAATAGATGTATAGTCTATTTAAGGATTTCTTTTGTGTTAGAGTCTCACATTACTTAGAAGTGGATTTTTGTCTACTTCATATATAAATAGGATATCTTTATACGCAATTGTAAGGAAGTCTATATTTTCTATAATAGAGATGTAGCATATTTAAGACTTTTATTTGTATTAAAGTCTGATATTGCTTAAAAGTGAAGTTTTGTCTCCTCCCTTCATATATAAATAGGACATTCTTATACACAATATTGTCAAGAATTCTATAATATCAGTAGAGATGTAACCTAATCAAGGCTTTGCTCCAAAACGTCCATACTCTTGGATCGTATGGCTATTAACGGATTTCCCAACTCCAACTGACCAAATTCTTCATCTAAATATATACTAGAAAAATAACATGTAAAAAATATTAAAGAATAATGCTAGGGTTACTATAAGTTTGACTACACAATTCTTACAAATTAATTGTCACGAATCAAAAAATAATAATTAAAATATTGATTTATTATGTGTTGAAGTAATACCAATTACATTCATTGTCATATCAGTTTGTAAACTTTTTATAATAAAATTTGTAAAGTTTCTCTTAGGGGCTATGGACTATGGAGTACTATGCAATATGCACACGCTCATATAAGGTTTCATGAGTGGTATGCTCCCTTAACCCAATTTTTTAGTTAAAAATAAAAATTTGAAATTGTTTTCAATAAGTTTTAGGGATATGGTGGAAGTGATCGAGAGAGATGTTCTAGGTGGTTTGTGCAAAGAGTAATAAGTTTCATAAGTGGTATGCTCCCTTAACCCAATTTTTTATTTAAAAATAAAAATTTAAAATTGTTTTCAGTAAGTTTTAGGGATACGGTGGAAGTGATCGAGAGAGATGTTCTAGGTGGTTTGTGCAAAGAGTATTTTTCTTCTTCTTCTTCTTCTTTTTTCATTTAATTCAACACTAAAAATAAATAAATAACAAACTGGAGTACTTGTAATCTAAAATTAAGTAGTTTTTTTTAGAAGACTAAAATTAATTAGTTGATATAAGTATATAACACCGTCCATATATTGAAACATCATTTTGTAAGAGTCTTGCAGCAAATTTGGTAGTATTCTTCACAACACTCTTAAAATTTTAACATATTATCAATATAGATAAATAAAAAACATATTATAAATATTTAAATCAGTGTTAATTTATATTATATATTTTGATAACTATTTAAGTTATCAATGTTTGATAAAATATAAATCATTCATTTTATCGTGAATATCTAGAATTTTAATAACGTACAATAAGTTGCTCTTAAAAACTCAATCAAAGTTCAAACATGCTCGTTATTTGCAGTGGAACAAAGAAAGAACCCACACATGCCATTTGTAGTGTAAGAAATAAATAAGAAAGAACCACACATGTTTTTTTTTTATTGTAAAAACCACACATGTTGAGCATGAGTCAATTCAAAGAGCAGTGCAAGAGTAAGACAAACTCATGGAAAAGGCAAAAGGCTAGTAGCATGCGTGATCCGCCTAGATCGTGTGCTATATCATATACGACTCAGAGACAATCCACAAAGTTAATAGACAGAGATTGAGACGTGAATGTCATTATGCCAAGACAAAGTACCCTAGATACTCTTTGTATTGTTTCTGCACAATTAACAGTTCACATCTTCACTTGCGAGAGGGAGAATAAATTTTTTGAAAAATGTTAAAAGATACTATCAAATTTATTATTAATATTTTAAAAATTGATGCAATTTACAATTTGATGGGAGATTATGTATTTAGTGTCACATTAACTACTTTGTAATTTCGTATTAAGGGATTGACAATTAGATTGTCATGTAATTCTTTAAGTATTCTTTTTTCTCGTTGTGTTAAATAAATAAATAAATAATCAATCATTATATTTCATCCTTAAGCTAGCTCGGTAAAGATCTGGCTTCTCCTTCCTCTCCAACACATTGACGAAGATATTCATGACTGGCCACCACAAGCTCATTGATTCCATCATCTTGTGCAAGCTTCAACACCTCGGCTTCACAAACCTCACTCACCAAAACAATGACAACTTCATTGTTGTGATCAGAAATTAAATGTGACTTTAAGATGTGAAATATACTTTTTTTTTTGATAAAGATGTGAAATATACTTTCTTTAAGATAATAATTGCCCCCACTCAAGAGTTTGTTGTAATTTATGGTAATTCACCTCTAGAATATAATAAAGTCACCAAATCATAGACAGTTGTAGACACACCATTTTGCTACTTACATTTTTCACCAATTAAAAATTCTAAAAAAGAAAAGTACACAAGTTGCCAAAGTTAGGGCTTTAATAAAAAAATATAGTTTTGACCGTCTGTTCGACAATTAAAATTAATCAAAGAAATATTTATTTGAGACTATTGAAATGACATTTGAAGTGCTCAAATCAGACCACAAATGCAAAAGTTATAGCTAATCGAATGTTCAACGGTTACGATGCATAATAATGATTAGGTTATGAATACATGAGATTATGATGATTTAATTACAATTGGTCCATTTATTAAGTTAGTTTTAATTAATGATATGTAAATTTTCCATTTGTTCATACCATAAATTATAACATACTTAACACACTTGATTATTAAATGGATAATATGAGATCAAATAATTTGAATAAATACTTAATCTGATAATTACCTATTTAAATGAGTTTAAAATATTTCTAATTTATCAATCTAAAATGAAAAATCAAATTGGTTGATAAATAGATTACAAGTTGGATAAAATTGAAGAAAAAAAAATTAAGATTTATCTTCAGAAAATTGTCAAAATCACAAAACAAGTTTTAAGGCTCATGTTGATAGGAAATTTGGGCATATAAATCATTCAACTTAGGAAAATCTCATTTCTTTCAAAGTTGTTAAAATTTGAATTCGCTTGCCAATGCCATCAACATTGCCTCAATCTGGCATCAGACGAGGGAGTTTTATGGTTTAAACTTTTTTTTTTTTTTTGATCTTGAGATAGAAATCTACACTACACACACGCACACACTATTTGGGAAGGGCAAAGGGGATTCGAACCTCTGCCAAATGGGGGGAAGGAATTCCCTTACACCACTAGGCCAAATGCCTAGTGGGCTTTATGGTTTAAACTTTAAACACTAGATTATTTTAGCGATTTTTAGCGATTTTTTAGCGATTTTTTAGTTTATTCAATTTTTTAGTTTACTTTAAACACTAGACATCCTCAACTCACAAATTTTTAGCGATTTTTTAGTTTATTCAATTTTCTCACTCTTATCTAATTAGATTATTTTAAAATAAAATCTGAAACTTTCAACCTTACTTAATAAACAACTGATAAGGGATAAATAAAGAGATTTGTTTTGGTTGTAAAATTCAATCACAATTAAATAGGGGATATCTTTGGTCCCAAAATTTCATCTTGAGAAAAGAATTCTAGATCCTTCTGGGAGTATTTTCTCAAATATAACGATTTTTCACAGCTCCTGCCATGAAGAAAGTTGAAAAAGCTCTACAAAAGTCCTTTAAAAGCAGCCAATGACGAAACTCTACTCAATTCTATCCTTGGACCATCCTTGCAATCAAGTGGAAACCACATTTGCAGCCATTCTTTGCAACCAAATGTAGCCTACAATCCATCAAGCTTCAGCCACACGTTGCAGCATCCTTGATCCTCCTCTTCTCATCTTTGCACAAGTTTAGGTTACAATAATTTATAATAATTGTTTCGATTCCTTTGGTTACTAATTCATCTTTTGATTGCAGCCACTTTTGGATTCAATTGTGGCAGTTTGGAACATCGAGGGATCAACTTCCGAGTCCATACAAGCATGAACAAATTCTAGACTAAATTCTTTACTTGTATGTTTGATACGTTATTTTCTTTAAATGATATAGTGATGACAACAACATGAAAATTCAAATGTCATATGTATAAACTTATACTTATTTTTATATTTACGAATTAACATATTTAATTAGAGTCCAAGAATATATAAAAATGCATACGTGCTTATATTTATTTATATATTCATGGAATAGAATATTTAATCAAGGCCCAAAATCGTACTGTCTTAAAAAATGCAAACCGATCTTCCAATCTTATTAAAGCTTATGCATGCTAAGCCCAACCCATTATCAATAGAAATAAACATTCAAGAAGTGAAGATATAAAAAATAAAAAATCATGGGGAGGTTGAATAAGCGGCGGACAACCACTCGAAATCAAATTTAAAGAAGTTAACATGGTAAGGATTGTTAGAGTTTTGTCTCCACTCAAAATGGCATAAAACGTTTTTGAAAAGAACAAAAAAGTGAGAAAGATTCAGTTTTAAAAAGAAGAAAGACGAAAACTACGAGAGAAGAATGGAGAAACACAGAAAATAGAAAGATCGAGAATCCACCACTAAGTGCCAAGTGTGCCACTAAAATGCCACCTTACACTAACACGCCACACGTGTGTGTGCGTGTACTAGAGCCACATACCCATAGGATCACTTAATTGATTTAATAGTTAGTGTTTGTGTCACCTTATAAACTCACATAAGACTTTGTATGTTTTCAATGTGGGACAAGTCTATAAGCCTTCAACCCACTTCTATATCACTACCCAATTAATAAAATTTTCAACACCAACAAGCCCTCATTCATCATTCTCATCGTCATCAAAGTGATGGCATCCACACTAACAACGTAACACCCATCATGTCAACTTTATTCGACACACACAAGAGGGAGAGGGGGTAGGTGGATATTCGCAAAAGTTATGCTATTAGACCGATGAATTTAGGAATTTGGGTTTTGGTAGACGGGAATATCATCAAATAGAGAGCAAGAATCAAAGGTTGGTGTGAACATGAATATAATATAATAGATCTAGTAATTGGGAAAGTAGTTAGGAGTTAAGAACAAAAAACAATGGTATGGAGTGTCGGTACCTCGATGTTCAATACCACATCCCCCTGAGACAAGAGAGAAAAGAGGACCACGCATTTCGACCGCCCGTTATGGTGACTCAGGAAGAAACAAGTATGTACTGTGTGAGTTGGGAGTTACACAGAAAATTACGATTTTGAGGTGTGATTAATCACTTATGTCTATATTAATTTTGATTCTATACCCATTAAAATAGTTATAGATTTTATCTATTCAGGTTAATGATTAAAACCAAGTCTTGAACGAGAACTATAACTTGAGAGTTCGATTGCGCATGGGGAAGGTGTTGGCACTCCATAACACTTGTCTTTTAATGGTACCTCTTTTTTATTTACTCGTTAATGGTGCTCTATTGAGAAGAAAGTGGGGCAATCAATGTTAAAATTACAAAGTGAGATGTCTTATCTTACTTGGCTTGCATTAAGAGTGACGCAATAAGATAACTGTGATGGTTTTAATGTTGTGTGTGTGTGTGCAAGGTTTTGAAATTGGTTTTGGAAAATTGTGGGATTGATGCAGGTTAGTGTTAGGATGTACTTGGAATTCTGACATAACCTGTAAGAACATCTTGCCAAAAGTGTCATCTGGATCGCATTATCCCATTATGAAACCAGGCTAATATGCTTTATCTGCTGACGAAAGGAAAGGATCCATGTGATCATTTTAAAAATAATGCATGGGTGGCCTCCATCTACATTTTCGTGACGCACATGAATTCTAACCATATTTCCAAAGTGAAAAATCAGCAAAGCTTCCTCTTTAATTTTCATATAGTACAATTTCATACATGATGTACAATGGGATGAACATAGGGTTTTGCTTATATAGGTAGAGGCATTCACACATAGTGTCAGCCCCGAGGTTTGGGTTTTCCAAACACGTCCCAATTTTGGTTGCTCAATTGCTATTAAATATTAGAAAAATAACTTAAAAACCCAATTGTTTTTATACAAAATCAAGGTTACATTGTACTTTTAGGTTGAATTACATAAAAAAATAAAAATAAAGCGAAATGCAACCCAAGTTATGGTGCTTTAAAATTAGCATGATTCGACTCAAAGAAAATAACTTCTCCTAACATTTTTTTGAAGTAAATTCATTATAAAAAATCTAAACTAATACCTATTTAATATTATATATGTCTAATATTTTTTTAGCTAAAAAATTCCTTAGTGTTAATAGCATATATATCTCACGGTCCTACAAACCACAACAAAATTAATATTATTTATAAATTAAAAATCATAAAAAAATCATTGAATAAATATGGAAACACACTATATGACAATACAAAATAATGGCTTGCCCCATTGTCTCCACAAACAAAAGCACATGGTCAGTGGCCACATCCACGTGCATACAATTTTTTTTTAAAAATAAATCAGTAAATTACACAATGGAGAACGATCACATTCATACAAACACTAAAACATATGACATATATCTCACTAAAAGACACAACACTTCCATTCAAAAAAATAAAAAAACCACAACACTATTCGGTTACACTAGTGTCTAGGTTGGTGGCTGGTAATTGAGCGGGGAATGGCAACATATCAAGTTGAGTAGGAGCAGATTTTGTTGGCCAAAGGGTTCCTTGAACGGATTTGGCGATGGATCGAGCCATCCCTTGCCACTCCTTCACGGTGCATGGTGATTTCTGGATTGAGATTAGGGATTAGGGATTTTTTTTTTTTTTTTTTTTTTTTTTTTTTTCACTTTTGGTAGCCAGTAGCCTTTTATTTTGTTGAGACCCGATTATGTGTTTGTGACTTTGTGTTGCTGGATTAGTAAAAATTTGTTTGAGGTTTTATTTGTAATTTTGTTTTGAGTTGAATTTTTTGTTATCTGTTGGTCCATATGTAGATATGTTGGTCTATTGCATTGATATTTTATATTTTTTTTTGTATACTAATAATTTTTTTTTTTCTTTATGTATATTAATATACAACTCTTTTTTATGTATAATATTATGTGAGCTAATGTACTAAGTATGTGCCTAAAGCATGCATACCACCTTATGGGTTTCTGCCATGGGCCTATATGCATAACCTAATGTACATATAGCCTTACACAGTTACGATTTTCTCATGCCTCGGATAGTGAGATCTCTCTTCTTTGGTCATATTTTGTGTTTTAGCCTTTTGTTTTAATTATAGAAAATATTTATTATTTTAAAATGAGACTTGACAAGTTAAACATAAACATACACGTAGAGCACACACACAGGCTTGCAAGTTTGTTCGCCATGGACTTGTATACATACCCTAGTGTCCAAATAACCTACCCAATTAGGATTTCTCTTCCCTTGGGTAGTGAGATCTCTCTTGCTTTAGTGTACTCCACACTGATTTTACGCATTAATCATATAGAATACTTGAATTTAAATGTATAATTTAAATAAGGTTGATGAGGCTAACCATAATTTAAATGTATAATTTAATATTGTTTGAAATTGAAAATCCATGTAGTTTGTTTCTCAACGGAATGTGCAAAACAAACATAAAAGGAGGGTTAAATGGATGACGTGGAGTCTTAGACTTTATTGGTCCAAAAGTTTGGATTATGGGCCTAAGCATCCAAAATGCCCATTGGGTCCGTGCTAGAAATGGGTTAAGACCCGTACAGAAACCCTAGCCACAGGCAAGAAAGGAATTCAGCAATCCTTGGTTTAGTTTACACTAGGGGTGTCAAATGGGTAGGTTTGGGTGGGTATTAAATGGGCTGGGCCTTTAAAATCCAATAGCCCATTTAAACCCATTTAATAAAATAGATATTACCCAAACCCAACCCAACCCAATTATCTAAGCTAAAACCCAACCCACCCATTTAAACCCATTTAATAAAGTAGATATTTACCAAAATACCCTTAAAACCTATAAAATGATGAAAAAACAATTAAAACTTAGAAAAATTACTGAAATACCCTTGGAACCTCCAAAATGACCAAAATCCTCTTAGAATTTTTTTTTTTTTTTTTTAAGGTTTGGGCTTTTTATTTATTTTCCCTCTTTTTTTTTTTTTTTTTTTTCGGGTTTGGGCTTTTTGTTTATTTTTCCTTCTTTTTTTTTTATTTATTTTTTTTTTTCGGGTTTGGGCTTTTTATTTATTTTTCCTTATTTTTTTTTTTTTTTTTTTTTTTTTATTTTTCCTTGCTTTTTTTTTTGTTTATTTATTTATTTATTTTTGTTGTTTGGGCTTTTTTTTTTTTTTTTTGGGCCTTTTGTTGATGCCCAATAAGCAACCCAATTAAAGCCCAATTAAACTCAACTTAATTGGGTCTAATTGGGCTAGCACCCATTTGCCCATTTATTAAATAAGTGGGTTTGGGTGGGCAATTAGTGGGTGGGTTTGGGTGGGCTAATGGGTTTGGGTTTTTTTTGACACCCCTAGTACACATAGGGGCATAGTCAAATTTTTTATTTGGGAAGGCTGGAATGATATATTCATATGAGGTTTCTAAATCAAATTTCATACATAACTTTTTTATACTCATTTTTAACTCTTAAGGGTTTTTAAAACACTTGTAAAAAAAAATATTTAAAACCTCTGCATTAGTAAATTTTTTTTTTTGGTTTAGTGAACGAGAATAGGTGGGTAATTCTCATCTAAAGAAGATTAAAATTTTTTTGTGGGGCTATTGTTTATTTTTGGAGGATTAACGCTAATTAACTCAATGTGATTTCAATGGATTTGACAGACATATCATATGAATAGTCCATGGGATAAGTGGATATCCCCGCTTAAATATCTTTTATGTTTTGAAACTAAAAAATAAATTCAATTTGAGTCAAACAAAAAAATATTTTAGGCAATACATATATAATATATATATATATATATATATATATATATATATATATATATATATATATGTGTGTGAATAAGATGTCATTTTTATTAGAAGTATAAACATATAAGACTAAAGTTCACTTTTGGCCCCCTAACTTAAGAGGTGTTTCCATTTTGGCCCCTTAACTTTAAAAGTTTTCATTTGGACTCTTTAAGTCTGTTTAGTTGTCAAATAGGTCTTTCTGTCAATCTCAGTTAGAACCTCTCCGTTAAGTGCCAACTAAGCATTCAATCACGTGTCCATGTCACCATTTTTTGCCACGTGGTATTGCCATGTCATATATTTAATTCAATTCAGAATTTTTTAATTAAAAATTAATCAAATACATTTTTTTTTTTCTAAATAAAATTACAATTTCTTGATTAGATGAAGAACCGAAGAACATAAAATTTGATTTGGCCAAACAATCACAGTGATTAAAATTTTTCTTGCCAAAATTTCATATGTTCATCTCTCCCTCATCTGAAAACAAATCCAATCTCAGATCTTAGCAGAAAAATTATCAACAAACATATAGAAATTGCCAAAAATAAATGATCTTATTGGATAAACCCATTTCCAAGCCCGATCCGCCCAAAATTATTCATAAGTGATTCATTCCAAGCAAAACCCAAAACCCTTGAGCAAAAAAAAATCTCAAATCAAAACAGTATCAAGTTTAGCAAAAAAAAGAGGTTGAGCAAGCAAGAACACAGCATGAGAAAAAGAAGAAATAAATCTCAACCAAAATATAAGAACCTGATAAAACTCAAACTCCAACCTATAATAATTAAATGGCATGAACTTGAGAGAAAACACAGATGACATGACAGTCCTCCATCCAGACTTGGGGCTCCCAGCCCGTGAACAAGCTAAGTGGGCCAACTAGACATGAAAAGCTTTTGCAAATGGACAGCGGAAATAAGTTGAGCCATCTGACCAAATATGAAAGTTAAGTAAAACTTAGGTACAGTTGCTTAGATCATGTATATTAGATTTATAGTTGAATTTAAATACATTGAATTTAAATATTTTTGAAAAAGATAACATTATTTATGTTTTATTAGTTAATATAATCATGTATTTAAATTCAATTGGAGAATCAATGTATTTAACCTAAGGAAGTATACGTCAATTTTATACTTATATAAAAATTTGAAATAAAAGGGCACGAGATTCGAACCTCTCACCACTCCTCAGCAAAAGACATATATGAAAAAGAAATAGGGAAAGCCCAGAAAAGAAAAGCATCCCAAACTCTTTACCTTTATTTTTATTTTTATTCTTTCTTCTTTTCCAACTTCCCCTACTCTCTCACTTCATCTCCACCGGATCTACTTCTTTAGGGTTTCAGATCTCTATCTCATCTCGGTACGTCTCTCTCTCTCTACCTCTATATCGATATGTATCAATCATGTTCTTAACAATTTCTCTTTTCGATTCATTTCTATTTTTTATTCTTTTTAATTTAACATTAAGAATTAAGAATTTTATTTCCTCAATTCTCTGTTTGGTTGCCGAGAAACCTTAATAAAAATAAAAGAACGCACCATGAGCAAGCCTAATCGTGTTGTCGTTGTATTGGCAATTAAACGGTGCTTTTATGATTGAGTGAATTATGATTGTATGGTTCTCTGTTGCACTCTGTAACGAAAAAATCCATTTTATTTTGATTATGGTGGAGTAGGTGGTGAGAGATGTCGAGGTTCCATGTGGGAGGAAAAGTGGTGGAGAGAGTTGATTTGTTAAGGAAGAGGCACTGGCCATGGCGCTTGGACGTGTGGCCTTTCGCCATTATTTATGTTTTGTGGTTAACTACTGTGGTTCCTAGCATAGACTTTGGGGATGCTGTCATTGTCTTGGGTGGACTTGTAGCTCTTCACATTCTGGTCTGGCTTTTCACGGCTTGGTCCGTTGATTTCAGATGCTTTGTCCTCTATAGTAAGGTATGTAATATTATTGCTCACATAATTTTTCAAGAAACGCAATGCATTATAGGGATTTTTATTGGGTTTATAATTGTATGCAGGTTAATGATATTCACCATGCTGATGCATGCAAGATAACTCCGGCCAAATTTTCTGGTTCTAAAGAAGTTGTGCCACTTCATTTTCGTAAATTAGTAAGTTTAATATATTATATATTGTCTTCTTAATTATTTTTTACTTGATTATAAAGAAATTTTGGGATATGGGTTTTAGTTTGACATGCCGTGCGTAATTAAATCAACTTGTTTTGCTTCCTAAGGGCTATTTCTGGTGATAAAACTTTATAACTCACTTTTTGCTAGTGGGTTCTAATTAGCATTTTGGAATATTACTGAACTCCAGCTCATAAAAACTGAGAATGTAACATTGAGCTCAAGTCTAGCTTTAGTCAAGTGGTGAACCACATTGAGCTCAGCTTGATTACCAATTATTGGCTTGGGTTGGAACTCCTGATGGTGATTTTGGGTATATAGACTCGTATTCTATGCCCTTAACCAAACCCACGCTTATGCCTGTCGTGTCTAACCTAGCTACTTCACTTACTTTGAAGTGTTTTAAGTATTAACAAGCATTGGATAAATCCCCTTACTGAGAATTTTAGCATTGATATAGCTTTTCATTGGAAACTTGTGACTTGATGTGGTAAGTTGTGCCAACGTCTTTTATGCATTAGGTTCTGGAATTTGTGTCTTTTTGGGCCAAGCATAGTGGCACCTGGTGAAAATAATGAAGCGGAGATGAGGTCATTGAGAGCAATTAGATAATTTAATGTACATAAAAATTAGTAAAACAAAAGCATCCTTCTTTATTCGTACCAATTTGTATTTATCTTCCTCTGGTTTGTTCTTATAGCTTCAAGGCATCCTTTTGCAAAGAATACCTTTTATATACGTATATGTGCAGACAAAAATGATAGTACTGGACTCAACAAAGCCTTGATTCCATTTAGGGTCACACACACAGATTTTTTTATTGCAACTGTTGCCTTTTGGTTTCTTTTATCGAACAAAGATTTAAATTAGGAGTTAATTATTCAAGTAAGGTATCTTATGATTAAGTTGGGACTGTATATATATAGATAGATAATAGCTTCCATCTATTTCTTTGTATTATTGGCAATGTTGTTGAAGTGAAGTTGTGAAATCAATTATTTGATGACGTAGTCCTTCCCTTGAACAGACAGCAGGTACTTCATCCTCAGTTGATTTGGAGGAGATTTACTTTGATTTCAGAAAGCAATGCTTCATCTTTTCAAAGGAGAGGGAGACCTTTTTCAAGCTTCCTTACCCTACCAAGGAAATGATTGGATACTATCTTAAAAGTACAGGCCATGGCTCTGAACCTAAAGTTGTTGCTGCTACTGAAAAATGGGGACGGAATGTGTGAGTTACCTTTTTTACCTTTTCCTTTATGTTTCTGTCTGTTAAATATTTTCAGCTGTTTGGTTTTGTTTCTTCATACCCCTGAATGCAGATTTCAGACTGTATTAAATAATAAAATCTTTTTCCTGAATGGCTGTGGTCTGTTTTGTGTCGCTGGCTGAATTCTTTTGTCATCACATCACTTGTTGTTTCTGTGGATTGTTGGTGTGTTCTATCTTGAGCTTCTACATGTTAGAAATTGATTGCTTTTTTAGCCTGATTTGCTGTTTTGAGGTGCATTAACATGTTATGTGTGTTGGAAATATATGCACTGGTCCCCATGCCATATCTGTGTAGAAAAAGGAGTAGGACCACCTATTGTGTCCCATTGTGGTGGAAATAAGTTCAACTGATTTATTTATTTAAAATTTCATATTCTGTAGACTGCAACAGTTTTGTAAGTTATTTGAAAAATCGTGTTTCAAGGTCAGATCTAACTTGAAAAAAAAGGGATGGACATAATGTATTAAATTGAGCTGATTACTAGGTACTACCTTTATAGGCCTGCATAAGCAAAAACTTTATATATTTGATGGGGGTAATACTGGTTATTTTGGGAATCTGGAATTTGCTGAATGAGGCTGGACGGTGTTAAATAATTCTTCATTTATGCTAGAGTTTAATTTTCTTTTACTAAGGTTTATGCGAGTCTATATGTTCAGAATTCTGTTAGTAGATGACTAAATTATACTTTGACCGTTAAAGTTTGGTGTTGTTTTCATTTTGATCCACCAAGTTTGAGTCTGTTTTCAAAATGGTCCTTCCGACCATCTCTGTGATTGATTTGTTTGTCAAGTGCCAACAAAACATAGTTTTTTCTTCTCTCCCTTAATGGCTAGATCAGTCACAAATCACAATTATGGATAGAATGACCATTTTGAAAACGAAATCAAACTTGGTGGACCAAAAAAAATCTCGAACTTAAGGGATCAAAATGAAAACAACCTCAAACTTTAAGGGTCAAGTAAGTGTAAACTATTAAGATTCACCATTTGGTTCTTCTTCCGGTCACAACCAGTTGGGCCCTGTTTCCTTTTTTTAAATTAATATTTTTACTTTGAAATATAAACTACTAAGATTCACCGTTTGGTACCTACTTTGAGGGGCTCTAATGTATGTCAATAATTGGACAAGGCTTTAAACCCAAGGGATTGGCTTCGAAACCTCTAGCTAGCGTCTTGGGGCCACTCTAAGGGATTCTTCCATGTAATTACCTGGTGTGTGTTGGACAAGGGGACTACATACACTTGGGGGAATATTCAGGTGCTAGAAGAGTTCACTTATCTAATATCTAATAATGATTTACTTCCTCAACTTCTATTCTCAGGTCTACCTAATGTTGATTTAGATACTCTTAGGGTGATTTAACAAACAAAGATACTCTTAGGGTGCTACCTAGTTGGTAGGAGGCTTGGGATGAGTTGTAGGCTCAGACATTCTAGGTTCAATCCTCACTAGAAGTGTCACGCCCTGAGCCCAAAGCATGAGCCCGACACGTGACAACGACCGTGCACCCATAAGGCTTTGCCTTATGAGTGTGCAAGGCCTCACAAACAATTACAACAATAGCACTAATGAAATTAAAATCTCCAAGATTATCCAATAACCAAGAATAATTAAATTCCATAATATCACTAAACCAAAAATTATCTAACACAAAGGTCTCTCACAAAATCACTAAAATAGCAAATAAGAACTGCTAATATTCATGCCTAAATTCTTTCCCACACTACTCCCCCACAACGTCCGTACTAGCTAATCCTCAGAATCTGTAATGGGAAAGAAAGGGGGTAAGCCGGGAAGCCTAATAAATAACCAATATCCTTATCCAGCTGGATTAAAACATACATTTGTTAAAAACAGATATAAATAAGTAGTACAAAATTCTTAAATAGTGATTTTGATAAAATGGTTTAAAATATGCAAATATTGGTTTTGGTTCACAAAGTAAAATATAATTTTATTTGCAAATAGCAAATTAACATAATAAAAAATAAATTACAGATACAAATATAGATTCAAATACAAATACAATTATAGATTCAAAAACAGATTTAAATACAGATTCAGATACAGATACGGATATAAATACAGATACTAAATACAGATACTAAACAGTCTTGGTGACTATGATCACATTATCCTTGTGACAAGACCCAAAACCATACATAGGTCTATGACTAACCCCAGAATGAAACTAGTTTTGGTACCAACGTATATCCCTATTGGTGGGGCCCAGAACATAGTCATACGGAGAGGTTTTAAAAATCAAAACATATTTGAAATTCATTTGAATTCCAAAACATAGAAATTTTCAAACCTTACTCAAATTTACGTACAGAAACAAATCAGTTTAACAAATAAGCTGAATAAAGATTTTTGTAACATATAAACACATGCTTGATCCGAATTTTTTTGAAGTAAACAATAACTTTACAAATACAATGATTTTTCTGATATTCTGAAACAAAATTGATTTTGGCATAATAGAACAATAAAAAACTATAATAATAAGTTCGCAAATATGATTATTTAATACATATAAATTTGAGTAAACACTAGTTAAGGATAAAGGTTACTTACCTCTCTACAACCTACAAGATTTCCATACTTCTCTTCCAAAATTTTCCTTCTAAGATCCCCAATACCAGCCAAACCAGATTGCACATGACCCAATTGCATCAATTTATATAAATACCACTATTTACTTAGCAACTGGTTAGTTAACTAAAGTCTTGTAATTAATGGTCCCCGGCCACTCGTGAAGCCCTCTAGTATACGGAAGTCCAAGCACAAATTAAATTCCCAAACCTTGACACCTCAACTTCTATGAAAAATCACCATAACTTAACCTATACCCGAAGAATAAACTTACAAAATATACCTTGTACATCCGAATAGCCTATGCCATCAAGTTGGCTTTACAACTTTCCTCCCTATCAAAGCATCATTACCTAATTAAATTTATCACTTAGGACGATCATTTGCAACCAAGTTGTTAGGCATAGTTATTACATGTTTCACCTAGACATTGTCCAAGTATGTGCTAAATACCGAAACTTTAAGTTTTTTCACTCTAAGTCTCTAACCCATGAAGTTGTGTACATCTTATAGAGCTGGATGTTATCTTAGCGAGGAAGGATAGCGACGAAGCCATTCTTATAGTTTCCAAGACTTACAGTAAAGCCCACACTTTATGTCCACAAGGAAGGACTAATAAGTACCTTATAGAGAATCACCTATATATAAAAAAAGTACCTTATAGAGAATCAAAATGCCACCTAGCTTTCCCATACCTGATGACCACAACCAAAACTTCCTCAATTTGCCAAGACCTCAATTCATGTTAGCCACGCCTCCTCTCTCTCTCTCTCTCTCATGACAATCAATAGACAAGGCAGCGACTACATGAAATGCAATGCCTTAAGAGAACCTAAAAACCAGGCTAGATAAACCCATTGGGAGAGAAAGAAACATACATAGATTTTATGTTGTAGACTTCTGCCTCTACAGAAAACTATTGTGAGTGGGGTCTCACGATGGCCGGTTACCCAATGGAATTTGTTTTATTTTTCTTTCAAAATTTCAATTCATATAACTCAACTTCCTTAGATTGAAGAAAGAGAATAGGTTTTCTAGGGTTCTTACCTCAAGAATTTTTCAATCTGTCTTTTTATGAAATTCTTGAAAAGGTGCAAACAAGAGGCTCCTATCTCTCAAGAATGTAACCAAACTTCCTCTCCCTCTTGGCCTAAACATATATATTGATGTGGTTAGATAGAAGTTGGCTAGGACTTTTAATTTTTGTCAACTTAGGCAATAGCAGTTGGGTTGATAAAGGATTCTTATCTCTAGATTACCAACCAAAACAAAACTGTCTTTTATTATTATTATTTTTTTTCCTTTGGGACCAGGTATTACAAGAAGCTTCCCTTGGATTTACCCGATACATGGATTGGGCGTTTGGGGTCATGTATCCGAGGGTTGTTAACCAAGGGTTGATCCAAGGGGCCCTGACTTGATGGGGTTCCTCGTCATAAAAAAAAAAGTTATTTCCCCTTGAGGTTCACAAATCCTTTCCGTGGAAGAATATCTGGAAGGTGAAGGTAGGTTTTTTTTTTTTTGTGTGTGGACAACGCTAGGGGGAAAATCCTAACCATGGATAATTTGTGCAAGTGGAGTTTTTTTTGGGTAGAATGGTGTTGTATGTGCAAGTGGAGTGGAGAGTCTATTGATAATTGTTACTCCATTACTCCTGTGCTCGTGATGTATGGTCAATGGTGTTTTGCTTGTTTGCGATAACTTGGGGTATGCCTAAGCGTGTCATGGCATTGTTGGAGTGTTGAAGGGGGGTTTTGGCCAGCATCTCAGTGTGGATATTTGGGGTGCTATACCTTTATGTGTTATGTGGATTATTTGGGGAGAACTTAATAATCACATGTTTGAAGGAATGGAAATTGTTATTATTTCGTGCTATGTTTGATTGGATGCTGCTTTAAGCAGTCATTCATTCTCTAGTATGCTAGATTTTTTGGACTTATCTACTTTTCAATGGCTCTTTAACAACTCACATACACTATCCGTGTACAGGGGTTGCGATGTTTTTCTTCTCCTTTGAATATAAATTTTCAGATGCTTATAAAAAAAAATGTTGATTGGGATACTTCCCAAAAAATAGTGTTGATTGAGAGTAATTTCCCAGGATTGGTCATATTTTTTACTCTTTTGCAGAGTTTTTAGGTTTCTGTACCTTTATCTAATTTCCTTTTCTTCATAGCAAACTTCTTGTGTGCTTGGGGAGTCTTTTATATTAATAAAATTTCTTTATTACCAATAAAAAAAATCTCCCATTGAATAATTGGATATAATACAGTTGAGATTATTTTTGTTTTGTTTGCACTGACTTACTGATCTAATTTGTGTACATATCTTTGACTTTTTATTTTGCTTCTCATATCAGGTCAATATTGTTGGTGGAATTTGATCTTTCTGAGACTGGTCTTGTCTTTATTGATTTAATTACTCCTTAATGGAAATATCTTTGTCTTGTAGATTTGATTACCCTCAACCTACATTCCAGAAATTAATGAAAGAGCACTGCATGGAACCCTTTTTTGTATTTCAGGTTTTCTTTAGTCGGTGCTTCTCCCTCATTTCTAGTTTTCTTTTATATATATTCGGTTCTTCACTCTTTTGCTACTCTGTGTTTTGCTCTCCTTGCATGCACAGGTCTTCTGTGTGGGTCTCTGGTGTCTGGATGAATATTGGTATTACAGTTTGTTCACCCTGTTCATGCTGTTTATGTTTGAGTCAACAATGGCAAAAAGTCGGCTAAAGACTTTAACTGAGCTAAGACGTGTTAGAGTGGATAGCCAGACCGTAATGGTGTATCGATGTGGGAAGTATGTTCTCGATGTCAATTAAGCTGGTTCTTTAATTTTTGTTATAATTTTTTCGTAATTGCTTGTCTAATTATATGTGGGTTTTATTTATTGAATCATAGGTGGGTTAAACACTCTGGTACTGATCTATTGCCTGGGGATGTTGTATCTATTGGGCGCTCTTCTGGTCAGAATGGAGAAGATAAGTCTGTACCAGCAGACATGCTTATATTAGCTGGAAGTGCTATTGTGAATGAGGCCATTCTCACAGGCGAGTCTACCCCACAATGGAAGGTGATTCTCTCTTTCTAATATACTTTGTTTTTATTGTGCTTACAAGTTTTGGTAATCTTATTTGCTGCCTGGGAACGTTGCATAACTCATTGTGTGGGGTGAAATACTCTTTTTCCTTCTTTTTGGTTTTTCTTAATAAGTAAAATTTACCTAGTTGCTGATTTTTGAGTTTGGGCAATCATGTTGGTACTAGACTGCTGTGTTGGTGTTTGATGGTTAGCATAATTCTACGACATGAATTGCAGTCTTCAGATGCCTCATAACTCATAAGAATAACCGATTCTTCGTTCAAAGACAGGAACGAGAAGAAAGAACCAAAGCAGATTATATCTATAGTGATTATACGAACTGTTTTCATGTTATTTTGGATAATTTTATTAGACTAATATCAAACTTGTCAATATCTTGGACTTTCTTATGCTTGCTTATATCTCCTTTTTCTTTGTTGTTTGTGTTTGTTAACAGTAATTCTGCACTGATGAGTTTTTTTTCTCTTTTTTTTTTTCCTAATAGCGAAATTGATTGCTTTAATATATGTAATTATTGACTTTATATCTTCATGTATCTGTTCTGTTTATTAATATGTTATCGTGTAGATGATGATGGGCATCGGAGAGCCCCCTCCTGGTCCCACATTTTCACTAAAAGATAAAATAAGTTGATATACTTGAGGACATGTGCATCTTCATCTCTATCAGAGTTTGTCTGGGCCATAAGCATATGGAGGCTGGGGCACTTCTATATTTGGCATTGGTTTTATTCAGTTTTTCAGAATTTTAAGATAATATTATATTTTCAGGTTTCAGTCATGGCAAGAGGAATTGAGGAGAAGTTATCAATTAAGAGAGATAAAAGCCATGTTTTATTTGGTGGGACTAAGATATTGCAGCATACTCCAGATAAGGTAGTTAATGTTAAAACAATCTTTTAATATGGTGAGACATGCTCATGCCTTTTAAAGTTATGCTTTTAATTTTTTTACTGGATACAGACCTTTCCTCTGAAGACCCCTGATGGTGGTTGCTTAGCTGTTGTTCTGAGAACTGGATTTGAAACAAGTCAAGGGAAATTGATGCGAACAATTTTATTTTCTACGGAGAGGGTAAGTGATATGTGATTCTTTGTCAAGCTGTGATTACACAACTTTATAGGCATTTTAATTTCTTGTTTGCGATGCTGATAAAAAAATTTCCTTGTTTGTGATGGAACTTTTTTATATATATAAATATATTTTCAGGTTACTGCTAACAGCTGGGAAAGCGGGCTGTTTATTTTGTTCTTAGTCATATTTGCAGTTATAGCTGCAGGTTATGTACTTATAAAGGTAAATTAGTGGTGCCCTTAGGGTTACAAAAGGGATTTTCATTACTGTGCTTGGTTCCTGTTTGTGATAATGAGAATATCATTCGTGTAGGGGTTAGAGGATCCCACGAGGAGCAAGTACAAGCTTTTTCTAAGTTGTTCACTTATTATTACTTCTGTGATCCCTCCTGAGCTGCCAATGGAATTATCAATAGCTGTCAATACATCTCTTATTGCTTTGGCACGGCGTGGAATATTTTGCACAGAGCCTTTCCGAATACCATTTGCTGGAAAGGTGTGTTTTCAGTTTATTTGTAAAGTTTCTACTTACATAGGGGATAGTGCTCTTTTCTGATAATAATTTACATTTGGAAAATCTTTGAATTTGTTGTGGTTGGTTACAAGCCCATCTTATCTTCCCTTTTTCTTTCTTTCTTTATTTCTCCACTTCCCCCCTCCCTCTCTTTCGGAGTGTTTTAGAATATGCTATGGGCAGTAGCTTTGGCATCCTCATATTTAAAATATGCTGCTAAGCCTAATACTTCATCTGTTATGTCACCTTTTTTCTCTATTCCTGGTTGTATACTTAAGTTTTGGCAAATATGGCATGAAGCAAGAAACCTGTTGCTAGAGTGTATATTGGTTTATCATTACATTAAATGTTCTTAATTGCTTCTCACTCTCCAGGTTGATATATGTTGTTTTGACAAAACTGGAACACTTACATCGGATGACATGGTATGTGCATATTGAGCTCAGGATTTGATGTTCATTATTGATATATGCCTTTTTGATAATATATATTTGTTTCATTTTATAAGATCTTTTATCTTTGGCTCTTTTCCAGGAGTTCTGTGGAGTTGGTGGATTAACTAGTAGTATGGAGTTGGAATCTGATATGTCTAAAGTGACTCTGCGAACAGTGGAAATTCTGGCTTCTTGCCATGCCCTTGTTTATGTCGACAACAAGCTGGTATGCAGATGTCATAGTTTGGATAAGCAGTATGAAGTACCTTTATTTGGGAACCTATAATAATGTGTCTTTAGTAGTTTGTGCTTTTATGGCCCTACTTTTTGGCTGTTGTCGGTTTGCTCATGGCATTTAGATGATGTGCCATATATGTGCGAGAAAGAAAATGAAACAGAGACTGCTGCTTTTCATTTTGTTAACCTTAAAACGGTTCACAGCAGTTAATTTATATCTACTTTATCCTTCTTTTTTACCCATGTTGGTTGGATCAAGTTGTCTCTTTTTTTGATAAGTGGTTGGATCAAGTTATCTACTGTTAAACTGTTTGAGAGAAATAATCATCTCATGTATTAGATTTTTTTTTTTTTTGATAAGGTCTCATGTATTAGAGATATGCATCTTCCCTCTCACAGTGTGTGGACCCCACAACTGTGTGGGACCCACACACTATGAGAGGGAGGATGGATATATCTGATGCATGCGATACCTTCTCTTTTGAGACTACGTTCTTAAAAGGCCCCCCCCTACAAGAAACTAGGAATTCAGAATAGCATCAGTTAGAAAAGAACCCTCTACCTATCTGTTTAGAATTTACATCCACCTTTGGCACAATAGAAAACATACTTTGGTAGAGAGTATTTCTTTTTTTCCCTACTGGCATCGTTCAGTATGTATGTTCTTTGAATCCTTGCTTGTGTTGGAAAGTCCCATTTTTTAATCATATTTTGTTCTTTAGAATAGGTAACCATGTGTAATTGGGTTCTCAGTTAGAAAAGAATCCTCAACCTATCTGTTGAGAATTTACATCCACCTTTGGCACAATAGGAAACTTACTTTGGCGGAGTGTAGGTCTGTCTTTCCCAGTTGGCATTGTTCAGTATGTATGTTACTTTGAATCCTTTCTGTGTTAGAAAGTAGGTGATCCCTTTCTGTGTTAGAAAGTTCCATTTTTTAATCATACCTTATTCTTATGTTATCTGAATTTTTGCTTTATGTTTCATTTTGCACTGATGAACTTTATTTTTAATCTTTTATTTGAAAATTCTTTGCTCATAATTGCTCCTGTTGCTGTAATATTACATAAATTCAAGTAGGCACACTCTTATAACAAAATAATAAGAATTGTTGCCTTCAGGTAGGTGATCCTCTTGAGAAGGCTGCACTAAAGGGAATTGATTGGAGTTATAAATCAGATGAAAAGGCCATGCCAAAAAAGTAAGCAGTGACATTTCAATATGATTAGTACTGATCAAAAAAGCATTTCAATATCATTAGTCTTATTGCTCTTTAGTCGTTTTCATTTTTCTTGGGAAAATTATATTGAAGCAAAATAAAAACTTATTAAAGAACATGAAGCAAGAGATTTTTATTAAAAGAGCATAAGCAAAAAATAAAAGAAAAGAAAAGAAGGAATATCACTTATGAATCAGAGTAAAGACAGATGATTGTGCCACTTGGGTATTCGGTCCAGTGGTAATCCCCCTCCCCAAAAAGCCCCACTCCTTTATGAGGGTGTGGGTTCAATCCCCGGGATCCCCAAAATATACGTGTGTGTGAGTTTAGATTAGAATTTCTATCATATATCAAAAAAAAAAAAAAAAAAAAAAGATAGATGATTGTAGCAATTAACCACCAAAGAGCTCAGCTGGTCATGGATTGTCTCTTTGTCTGAGAATTTGCTTTGAATATTTATTAATTTTGGTGGAAACAGCCACTAAAGTCTTGAAGCCAATCTTCATAAATATTTATTTTTTTATTTTATGATTTCATTGTATGTTATAAATTGCAGGGGAAGTGGCGATGCTGTTCAGATTGTTCAGCGACACCACTTTGCATCCCACTTGAAGAGAATGGCAGTTGTTGTTCGCATTCAGGAGGAATTTTTTGCTTTTGTGAAGGTTTGTTTTGTTTTCGAACTCTGCAATTTCTTGGCATGCATATAGGGATCAGGATATGCTATTTTAGTAGATGTTTGCATAATTAGGTAGCTTATAAATAAGAAGTTAATGTGTACTTTGGGGTGGGAAAGATTTATCTTGAGGTTATTTATCCTATTATTCTCTCAATTAGAAGTATTTTCTCAAGATTGTATGTTGTTTTCCCCCCTTCACTAGCATTGTTCCTAAACTAGGCAATGTTAATATGAAACCCTGGATTCGAGTTGGTGGTCCAAAAACTCTTATGGGATACATGAAAGTAAGAAATGATACATAATTCAGCATCATGGGGAAAGTTACTCAGACACTTAAATGGTTTGACTAGCTGGCGAAGCTGGTATGGCAACCATAGAAGTTCCTATGCTTTGAATGCAGCTTCACTTTGCTTAATGTGGACTCAGTGGCGGCTCAAGGCCCCCAATAAATATAATATTTTATTGTGAGTGAATAATTAGTTTTGCGAGACAAAAAAAAAAGTGTTGAATGCTCTTATCCTTATTCTCAAAAAGACCCACAATTTGAGTCGATAGAGATTCTAATTGAAAGCCTAAGTTTTTTAAATAAAAATATTGTCAATGCAAATCATCGACGACCAATTTCTCTTAATAATTTGATATTCAATTATTTTAATTCAGTGTCCCACATGTTAAATTATCAATATTATCCACTCAATCTCACACATTACACACCAAACAATCTCAATCGCAACACTAAAATTAAAATTGGAATTAGATTTTATTTTCTCTTTCATCATGCATCACATTGTCCAATGTAAAGTAAAACTATTTTTTAAAAATATAATAAATTTTCATTTATTTTTTATTCTCTTTATGAAATTAATTTGGTTAGTATTAATCTATTAAGTTATTTTTTGAATTCGTCTTTATTTGGATAGAATGAGGCTATTGGGTGATTTTACTTTTAAGTGAAGTTGCAATACTGCTTTTGATAAATTAGATATGTTGTTTTATACTTTAAATTTTATTTTATTCTTGCCATATTATCATTTTATATTGTAGATTGTTTATTTTATTTGTAAATATTTTTTTAATTTTGAATGTCTATTTGAAAATATCAAGTTGGATATGAAAAAACTTAAAAAAAAAAAAAAATTAATGGAATCTCAAATAAGATCTCTTGATAAATTTGCTACTAGAAATATAGAAAAATAGTAATAGAAAATTTATATGAGATTCTCACAAATAAATAAAAAATTCACTAGGTAGAGTTAAAAGATAATGAAATAATACAAGAAAAAGTTGACAATAACAATAATTGTAATGATATTCAAATCTGTATATCGCTCCTAGAATTTTACTAGAAATACTTTTTATAGTTTTTTTTGTAGAGAAAGTTTTTCTCAAAATTAAAATTAATAAAATCATACTTTAGATCATTTGGATTATCAATATTATCAATTGAGAATGAGATGTTAGCAAAATTCCTGATACAAAAACTTAATTAGTAATTTGCATGTCCAGAAAGTGAGTATTATTTAAATAGATATAAAATTACTAACCTATACTAATATATATAGCTGAGTCATACTCATTTTTCTTCTCTCTTTTCCCTTTATTTATTTATTTATTTTTTTTCAAAAAATTAATTGTTGTAACCTCTTAAGTACAAGCTTAATTACCGTCTTTCATCACCTTTCTTTCTGATGACATGTCATATAATTGAAGTTGATTCTCCAAAGATTATAACACATAATTATTATAAATGGGTTATAAAATAATTTCTTACAAAATATTTTAAAATGCACTTCGCATTGCACAGGAAATCGTAATCGTGTTACTAATGTTGAAAAAATGTCACGTCTTTATGACTTTAAGCCCAAAAATCGTGTTTGAAGAAACACAAAAAACATGCTCTCTACTCATGAAATTTGGTGCATTAATGTCATATTTTGTTCGCAATTTGTAAGAAAACTTTGAATCTTTATATGCCAAAAGGATGAGATTTTTAATCAATTAATTCAGTATCCATATAAAATCCAATTCTTATATACCCTTCATATATGTTGATAGTTTGAGATAGTACAGTAAACTAAACACAAGATTGTGCACTAGTTATATATAAAAAAAAAGTCTCTCATGGAGTTGAAATCTGGCTTATTTTGATCATTATTTGAGTGGTCTCGATTCATAGACACAAGTGATATGAATTCGGTTGTAGATTTTATTGATTCCCTTTACTTATAAAAAGAAAGATTTTATTGATTTTTTTTTTTCTTATGAATCTTTTCACATGTGGTTGTGTAGCTTCATAGGAGTACTTTGTGTACACTTCCAATGTACATGAAATATATCCTTCTTCTTAATAAAGATGCATTTTGATATTGTAATTCACCTGCCGGGATCTAAAGGTAGGGAGATGGAATTTTTTATTTTGGTTAAGGGAAGTGTTTAGGGATTAAGGGAAATTGACTTGGTTCGAGGTAGTCATCCTCCATAAGAAAAATAAAGGGGGTTAGGAAGAGAAAGTAGAGGAAATTGCGTCAATCTTCATTATTAGAAATGTTACACGGTTCTCGTATTTATTCTAGGGATCTTACAAAGAAAATAGTAAGAAAAGATCAAGATTGTCCCTCTGACTAACTAACTACTTGTAAAACTACTTTGAAACTATCTTGGCTTGTCTTGCTCTTGGTTCTTGATCTTATTCACGCATCCACATGCTTGGGCTGTATTCACAAATGTCCTTAGTTGGGTTTGGTTGGACTTGTTGCACTTGGTTTGGATTCGTTACAGATATCTACCTATAAGCTTTTCAAAAGTTCCCAAGAAATTTTCTTCATTTAAAGGTCATACTTGAGTTATTTGGAAACTCTTTTAGAAATTGGTTTTTCACCTAAAAGTATGGTTTATTGCAATATGTTTTTTAAGTATATTATCATATATGTTATTTTTCCTTTCATGATGATTTAATTATATGAGAGGGCATGAATTTAAGGGAGGTGATTGCGATTCATTGAGCACCTGACCAATCACTAGGCACTTTGTATCCCAGTATACCAGATAACTACCAGGATAAATGCTGGGGGTGGCCACAAAGGGTATGCAATAGTATTGGACTTGGGACAACACCTCCCTAGGCATCATGAACCCAAGCTGAAGAGCCACTCAGCCAACCCCTAGTAGAATTCCAATGGCTAAGTACTCTTAGCTTGTTGGAAAGTCGAAATGTCACATTTGTGGTTGGTTCCACAATGTAAATGTTACTTACAATGTGAGTAGCTGCTTAAGTATAATTGGAAAGCATCATCAGGGTCAGTTACTTTGCTGTAATTGTTGGCCTGCATGTGGCTTGAATTGTTTTTTTTTTTGGTGTAAATTGGAATATTCCCCCTCTTGGATAGAATGATATTGGAACATCCTTTCTCCCTGCAGTTTATATATTAATATCTGTGTGAAAACTGCCAAATCAAAATTCTGACTGCTTGATAGCATCTCTTGTCTGTTTGTTGTTAATTGTTGAGCTGATTATTGATCAGTTTTAGGTCTTTAAAGTATCCAGAGCTGATCCATTTGCTTGAATTTTTACAACTTGTATTCCTGCTAGTGATAAAAGACATTTCAATAGAATCAATTGGAGATTCAGTTGAGTTTTTTTTTTTCTTCTTTTCTTTCCTTTTACTGAATAACTTTTGAATCTCATTACAGGGTGCCCCTGAAACTATTCAGAATAGGCTCATTGATGTGCCATCATCATATGTTGAGACGTACAAGAAATATACACGTCAAGGGTCTCGTGTTCTAGCTCTTGCTTTCAAGTCCCTTCCAGATATGACAGTAAGACTTCCTTGAGATTTATTTTCTGACCAGTGGCATAGTATTTTGTTTTCTTCTATGTACTGCTTTTTTTTAGTGGCATCTTTTTCTATTGTCTATTGTGTGTCTACCAATAATCTATAGTATTGCTCCTTTTCTTTCACCCATAAAAGATGTTATGTACTAAGCAGTTTTTATGAAGTGGTGTGTACAGTTTTAGAGTGACTCGATGTTCTATTTGAATAAAAAGAGAGAAAAAGGGGGGGGGGGGGTTGTAACTTGGCACTGTTGTTGGCTCAAGTACAATATTCTTTTGTCAGAAATTTCAATAGTTGTGCTTATAGTTGTATTAATTATGGGAAAAAGTTATTTTGCCTGTTTGTGAGCCTTTTTTTCTCTCATTCCTTTGCTTTTGTATATTTCACTTTTCATTGTTCTTGTTTCTCTGACTCCTTTATTTATTTTGGAAAGGATAAAATGTTTTCTGAAGTTTCTACTTCCCCTAAATATCTGGGCACTTTGAAAGTGGAATTAATATGTGGAAATAATAAATAAAAAAACAAAAAACAAAAGGTAAACTTGAGTTGTGCATGGTTTTCAGAATTATTTGTTATTACACTTAGGTTAGTCCATAACTTTGGAGCTAAATTGAAGTATAAGGGTGTGTTTTCGGAATGAGAAACACACAAATCACCCTTTCTACTCTTCCTATCAAGAATACTATTGGTTTTCCTCTTTCTCAAGTATTACTTTATTGGTTATTCTGATCATTCAATCCATCTATATATGTTTGTTTGACTTGTTGCTTATTCTGTTTATGGCATGAAGGTTAGTGAAGCTAGAAGCCTGGATAGGGATGTAGTGGAAAGTGGCCTTACTTTCGCTGGTTTTGCGGTAAACAATAAAACCTTCTCACCTTCCTATGTTAGTTAAGTACATGCAGTAAATACTTGTTAGTTGTTATATAAAAAAACTCTATTACTTATTAAAAATGCTTGTTAGTTGTTACTTTTCATCCCATTATTCAATTCTCTTACTTTATATTTCAGGTATTTAATTGTCCTATTAGAGCAGATTCAGCCACTGTCTTGTCTGAACTAAAAGGATCGTCACATGACTTGGTATGCGACATGTTTTTTTCCATATACCTTACCTATTATATTTTTGATAGGGAAATAAAACTCAGCATGATTGAATCTATGACCTCACCCTCCACTCCTTGTTCGTAGCAGAGGAGATGCCTCATATTTTTGATTTGATGAAAATTTTAAAATTTAATCAGGTTTAACTTCAGTAACTCCAGAAGTAGATTTTATTTGTATAAATCCAAAATAAATACGAGGTGTAAAACTTACTTTTGGATATGTGTCCAATGGATCTGACTCATTGTAATCTGCCCCTTTACTAATAAAGTGTCCAGTAGAGGTGGAAGTCAGTCGTGGGCATTAGTTAATCTTATAGCTCTAGCAAATAATTCAAAGATGAAAAAAAATGCTTGTTCGATTAAGAGCAGTATTTGGTAATAAGCTTCCAAATTTCAGACCAGAATTTTTGGCCCATTGATGCTTAAATCTCAGCAAATTTTCCCTATAATCAGATATGCATTATGATTAGTCTTTCTAGAGATGGATTTGGATTTTGGAGGTGCACATCCACACCCATCCCTCCAAATTTATCAATCTAGATGCTACCAAATTCCTAAAATTAAAAATTTAGACTTTTTTTCCCCAATGAATATCAATTGGTAAAACACACCCATGAGAAAATGATCATTTTTACATGTTTCTTTTAAAATTATGGAAATTCATCTAATCCTTGCTCGAACTTTTAGGCATGGACTGAAGGCATCTTGTCTTCAGGCTGAAGGTTTTGGTACTGGGACAGTGACAGTGACTATTTCTTTTGGCTTCCTGACCCAGTATTTTTCTCTTTCCTTTTTGTTATAAGGAAACTCTGCAGCCCCCCTCCCCCCTCTCCCTTTTCTCTTCTTTTTTCGATACTTTTTAAGATGACCTGGAGTCCAATATCTACACTAGCTCTCCTCACCCCTATCTGTTTGAGCTACCGCACAAGTGGATTTCTAGCAATTAAGTTGTAAATATCTACCTGAAGACAGTGTTTCCTAATGACAGGTGATGATTACTGGTGACCAAGCTCTGACAGCTTGCCATGTTGCTAGCCAAGTTAATATTGTATCAAAACCAGCATTGATTCTTGGTCCAGCAAGGAATGGTGATGGGTATGAGTGGATATCCCCTGATGAGACTGAGATGTTTCAATACAGGTGAAGTTTTTATTCAATGTTTTTCCCCCTTTTCCTTACAATGATTGGCTCTATTTGTTTAAGTTGAAACCACTCATACTTCATTCTGGCTTTATATCCAAATAAGCTTGCATAGGACATTATGTTTGCTTTGCTTTGTCCTCATATCCTGTGGCTTTATGCATCTTATCTTTTATTATGGAGTTATTTTGATAGCTTTACCAGTTTGTTGAGCACTGCTCCAAAATATGATTTACTTTTCCTTTTATTGATTGCAGTGAGAAAGAGGTTGAAGCTTTATCAGAGACTCGTGATCTCTGTATTGGGGGGGACTGCTTTGAAATGTTACAACAGACTTCTGCTGTTCTACAAGTCATTCCTTATGTGAAGGTTCTGATTTATTCATAATGTTTGAAACTGGTTTTTTATTGTAGTCTTTACAATGCATACTTGAATCATTGTCTCAGGTTTTTGCCAGAGTTGCTCCTGAGCAAAAAGAACTCATCATGACCACTTTTAAAACAGTGGGAAGGATTACATTGATGTGTGGGGATGGAACTAATGACGTTGGAGCTCTGAAGCAGGTAATATGTTGCTGAAGATAGTTTATTTTATTTTAATTATTTTTTTCATTTATGCTTTTCAAGTTTCATGGATATTTCATTTTTTTCTCAAATCAGAATTTAGAAGTTATCTTTTCTTATAGTGCTCAGTTTGGTAACTGAGAATTTTAAGTTTTATAGATTCTTGGGAGTTTAAACTCTCAAAGAATTAAAATTCTTGAGAGTTGACATTTATGTTGTTTGTTATACACAAAATTTGAATTTTTATCATACTTTAGAAAACGCTATATTTATTTTGTTTAAAATATTCTTATACAAATTTTTTTAGTAGTTGAATAATTAATAATTTGATCATTATTAATAATTTTTTTTAATATAAAAAATACTCTTGAACTTTTTTTTTTTTTGTTTCATCTTATTTGGGTGAAAATTAATTTTGTTGTCTTTGGAAACTCATATGTTTTTATTTTTTATTTTTGATAAAGTAGGAAACCTTTCTAGAAAAGAATCCTTTGGACTCGCTTCTAGATAGTAAAATTTACTTGCTAGAATCAGTTGCTGGGTAATCCAATGCTATTAACCCCTGACGGGCTAAGCAGTTTATGCTCATGTCCAGAGCGATTAAAATGAACTCTATGTATACAAGATTTGCAGGAAATTTCTTGTGAGAGTTCAAATTATTGCTTTTCATGGGAATTGAAATTCTCATGAATTTTGTCATATGAACAATCAAATTTACACGAATTCTCGAGAATTAACAATTCCTATCCCAATTCTTGTGTAATGAACACACCCTAGGATGACATATAACCCTCAACTCCAACCAGATTTTCACCCACTAATTTTTTGGTGAAACCACCCTGTCAAAACTGTTAAAACTGATATCTCAATTACACTGCTATTTATAATACCTGCTAAGTTTACTCAGGTTCTTTTCACTTTGTTTCTGGGTTGGTTGGCTCTCTTTGTCTCTCTTACTGGTTTTGCTGTGATTGGAAATTCAGCTGTGGCAAATTTCAGCAGGAAGCATTTGCATTGCCAATTTTTTTTTTTTAAAAAAAAGTCTTTAATCCTGTATATAGTTTTTGCCAAAATCAGAGGCATCAGAAAAAGGTACAAACATGTAATATCTTTTTCTTTTCAGGCCGATGTTGGAGTTGCCCTATTGAATGCGGTGCCTCCAAGTCAAAGTGGAAAATCTTCGTCTGAAAAATCTAAGGATGAAAGTACAAAGTCCATTAAGTCCAAAAAATCTAAGCCCACGTTGGAAGCAACTGGAAAAGCTACCATTTTAAATGGAGAAGGCTCTTCAAAAGGTAAAGGTACCACAAGATCAGATACCAATCTTTCAACCAGTAATCGCCATCTGACAGCTGCAGAGATTCAACGACAAAAGCTGAAGAAGATGATGGATGAGCTAAATGAGGAGGGTGATGGTCACTCAGCTCCTGTTGTCAAGCTTGGTGATGCCTCCATGGCATCACCATTCACTGCAAAGCATGCATCAGTTGCCCCCACCTTGGACATAATTCGTCAAGGTCGCAGTACTCTAGTAACCACCCTCCAGATGTTCAAAATACTTGGCCTTAACTGCCTTGCTACAGCATATGTTTTGAGTGTTATGAACTTGGATGGTGTCAAGCTTGGAGATGTCCAGGCTACGATCAGTGGTGTCTTTACAGCTGCCTTTTTCCTGTTTATCTCACATGCCCGCCCTCTTCCCACCCTTTCAACAGCACGGCCCCACCCAAATGTCTTTTGCGCCTACGTCTTACTTTCTCTCTTGGGGCAGTTTGCGATCCACTTATTTTTCTTGATTTCTTCTGTGAAGGAGGCTGAGAAATACATGCCTGATGAGTGCATCGAGCCAGACTCCGATTTCCATCCCAACCTGGTGAATACAGTTTCATACATGGTGAGCATGATGCTCCAGGTGGCTACCTTTGCTGTGAACTACATGGGGCATCCTTTCAACCAGAGCGTCTCTGAAAACAAACCATTTTTTTATGCCCTCTTGGCTGCTGTTGGTTTTTTCACAGTTATAACTTCTGATATATTTAGGGACTTGAATGACTCGTTGAAGTTGGTGCCTTTGCCAGTGGGATTAAGGAATAAGCTAATGCTTTGGGCTTTTCTCATGTTTTTGGTCTGCTACTCCTGGGAGAGACTCATGAGGTGGGCTTTCCCTGGTAAGATTCCAGACTGGAAGAAGCGACAACAGCATGCTGCATCTAATCTAGAAAAGAAGAAACATGTCTGATTGAATGAAGACTTGACGTGGAGAGGAATGAACGAACTGCATTGTGCATTATTTGAATGGCTATGCAGTCGGTGCTGATAGCACTATAGCATCAAAAGAGCGCCAGTAAAAGGGAGATAGCTGATTGGCTATACTTTTGTTATCAGTTTTCTGATTAAATTATGAGGTTTCTTTGGTGGGAAATTTTGTCTACAATTATAAGTTATTTAATATTGAAGATATTGCAGAGAAAAATGATTATTAGGACTAGTACCTACTCAAAAACTGTGATTTTAGATACTTTTTGACATAGGAGATTCGAAAGGTGTATTTTCAACCTTCAACACCATTGTATTTGACTTACTTGCCACATTTGATAATGGTATTTCCTTTTATAAAAAAAAGGTATTTAATACGGAGGTTATTACTTTTTATTCTTGTTTAATGCATTAAGGGGTTCTGTATTCTTGGTTGTTTTCAGCTATGTAATGTATAACCAATAAGATTTTATAATTTGGAGAATGAAGCAGAACACGATGGAGTTTTGTTTGTGTTTATCTCTTCTAGTCCCTTTTGAAGGTATTGGTATGGATGGGTGCATATCATGCCCCAACTCTAGAGTCATGTGCAACTCTATGCGAATTTCTGTTTTTGGTATGTAAAGTTGATAACAGAGTAGAAAACTATGCTTCAAAACCAAGACTAGAATATAATCATTTTCAGGTCTTAAGAAAGCAGAAGGATTTTCCATACAAAATGCACAAATTCAGTATTATAGCTATAAAATTTCCAAAAAAAAATGTTACAATGTTTATCCACTGCTAGCCAAGAAGTCTGTGACCCTTAAGAAAGTCAATTCGTCACAAGGCAGGACAATGCTTTTCTGGCAATCATACCCAAACTCATCAGCAGCCTTCTCCAGCAATTGCTGGAAAGTGGGATTCTTCAAGAAAGAAAGTGGAATGACAAATCTTTTCAGTTCTTTGCCCACGTAGACCACAAAGTGACCCTTTGGTGCTCTTTTCGCTCCCTCATTGTCATGCTTCCTCGCCATTTTGGCTGACTCTCCTACACTGAATGTAGAATTAAGACCAAGTGAATGTACTTAAAAGGGTAACTTCTATTTCTATATATATAGAAGTTGAAATGTTTGTCTTTCCTAGAGACAGTAACTAAAAGAAAATTATTGACGCGTGCATAAGAAACAGGGTGTGGGGGCAGAGAAAGTGAGGGGATAGCTTCTTGTTCCGTGGCTAACATGTGTGTAATGTAAAGAGAAGCTCAGTTGCACATGGGGTATGTAGGTACACTATACCGGAAACAAAACAACCTCCATTCTCCACACAAGTACTAATTGATAACTAGAAACAGTTTTTACGTTTTATACATATGAAGAACAATGAGTCCACATCATTTACAACTATACGACTTTCTACTCACTATTTCTCGACACTGAAAACCAGAGAGTGCTAAAGTTTGCCACTTCAACTTGCAAATGTACAGTGGCAGTGCCAACCAATGATATGACTTAACATGATTGGCTTTTTTCAAGAAAAAAAAAAAATCACGTCTTTTGAGTTTACTATCACAGTCTATCCCAGTCCCTAGAACAGTTGAATTTTTGTTCCTTGTCTTGATGGTTCACTGGTCTCAATCGTTTCAAAGCTCACATTCACTGTCCCTTTTATGAGCAGAGTTTGTCAATGCAGTATGCAGATGGCTAGGAGGAAGTGAACCATGTGTTCATGTTGGAGAGTTTTCTTCTTGCCGGGTTTTTTGTGATTCCAAAATGCCTATACTATAGGTAGTAGTATTAAGCTAAAGATTCAGGAATGGGGAGCCTTACAATAATGTTCATGGTATTGAGGATCATCTGGAATTCATGTTGAAATTTAAGACAAGTGGATCGGGGTCCTCTTGTCTTTTTGTGCCATGTGCAGCAAGGGATTGAGCAGTGCGATTAGACCTGACAATGGAGTGGGTCTTGTTCAAGCAACTAATATCAATATAAATGTGGATAGAAACATTTTAAATTTTTAACAGTGTGCGAGTGTGACCATACTATTAGTTTGACAATTTCGAAGTCTATTATGAGGATTCTCTGTTTCTTAGAGGCGCTTGAAGTTGGAGGGCTTTTCTTTTCTTTTTGTTCAAAGATTGCTTCTTACTTATATTTTTTGGTTGATTGAATTTCAGAATATCATTCTTGATTTGGTAATATCCTTTAATTTCTATGTCTAATCTAATGAAGTATTTGGTTGACACATGCAAATGGAGTGATCATTCAATATTTCAATCATATATAACTAGTTAAAAGATGATAATGAATTAAAAGTATCATTTTCTATTTCCAAAAAAACCTCTTGCATATAATTGTTAAAAATGTCTAGATAGCATGATTTATTTATTTCAATCTTTATTTATGGAGCACAAATTGACACTGAGACCAAGAGTATTGTCTAAGAAACACTATTAATAATTGATATAATATGTTGGTTCAATAATTTTTATTTTATTTTTTGTTTTGATAAGTGGTTCTATAATCAATAAAATAATAAATAATTCACCAATTCACAATAATTAGTAAGCTCACAACAAATTACTCATGATGGCTAAGTTCATTAAGTGAGGCATTTTAATGATAGGGTGTAGATACCCGCTTTTGCAACCTTTGTTTAACCTCATCTCTAAGGGCAAAATTGTCATGTTAAGATTAAGGGTATGAATAATGAAAATTTAATTTAAAACAAATCTAAAAGTCCCAATGATCGACCCAACACCTCATATGTTTAAATTGTATAAGAACAGTATATATTTACTGAGATAATTTTGCTTCACTGTTTATTCAACAGGAGCAGTGTTGTATTTATATAAATGAGATATACAAAAGATGGTATATTGGAACAACTACACTTTTGGATGTACATAATAACTTAATAGTAATCTCTAACTATTTGATGAGTTATCTTCTTTTATCACTGCTGGCTTGTGTTGTTTATCAGATGAGGTTGTCTTAATAAATTGAACCACCGGATTGCAAGATCAAGTCAATCAAGATTTTAACAGTTAACACGCATTCTTGCAATTAGGATTGGGCACGTGTAATTATGACTAATTTATTTTAATTGGTTCTCTAAAGAATTAATTATAATTGATTATGTGTCATAATTTTATTGGTTTAGGCAAGGGACAAGAGTTAAAATTTTTAAATTCCTAAATATCTAGTAACTTTTTTTTTAATACATTTAAAAGGCTAAAAAATCAGGTCCCAAGTCACAGTCATCTAAAAAATTGATTAGAAAACCGAGCAAGACTCAAAACAGATTAGTTTGGAAGCTTGGGTCAAAGTGTTGATTGACAATTAGTGAGAGCCAATTGGCACTTTGCGACTCTAGCCCTTTTTTTTTTTTTTTTCTTCAATTTTTCTGACACAAATAATTCTAGCCTTGGAAAATTTGAAATTCATCCAAAATTACACTAATCAAGATCACAATTGAGCATTCAAAGATTTTGAGAAAAGTTATTAGGTGACTACTAATCTTTTTTGAGTCACTATCTCTCCTGTCAAAAGCTACAAAATTTAGTGCTCCCAAAACCCTAGAATCACTCAATCACTTTGAATTAATGCCGGAACTCTTCATTAAACCCTAGCGATTAGGAACTTCAAATCAAAACCTGTCCTTCAACAGTCAATCTGTAAAAAACAATCTGTTACTCTGCTTGAATTTCCAGAGATCAAAAAAGAGATTTGAGGGAGAATTTAAAGGGAGGGCGTGCTGCCCAAGGAGGAAGAACCCAATCCCGAAAAACACTCGAGCCCTTTTTCAAAGTAACCAACAATGCATGCAGGTATAAACCTTAATTTGAGGTAGTTTAAATCTAAATTTTGTTCTTGAATAATTGGAAACATGTTTTTGATTGATGACATGAGGTGATTAGGATGAACATTCTCGCTGGTTTCACATCCTCACATGCTTTTAATATGCTCAAAATCTATTTTTTCAAACTCTAATCTTAGATCCTTTTTTCCTTATAATAATACAATGTTTTCTTGTTTGTGACAGGTTTGGGTGCTTACTTTGCATTACATAAGTCTATGACCACTATGTTCTAGAAGACCGATTTCATTGGGTAGAATGGGTGCCTAATACCTTCCTACTTCGTAACTTAGCCTCCTATCTAAGATTAATAGTTCTAGAGTAGCTTTGATCCGTGCAATTTTTTTATCTTTTTAAAATCTAACTATGACTCAAAGCCATGTAATTTTAATTAAGTTGTATCTAAGAACAAAGCGATGTAATTTTCCTTTTCTACATTCCAATGAGATTTAAATTTGATATTTTTATTAATAAAATGAGGAATTTTCATTTTTGTTGTTATGGTTTTCTTAATTTTCCATATTAATGAAAGAAGTGGCAACTCCAATGTAAAACCCTTGATCTAGGTGGTAAAATATCGTCAATCGAGTCATCACCTTGAGACTCATGGAGAAAAAGAAGCACTTTCTACCAAAATGCCATCCCACCATAAGATTTCTCTAAAATAACTTGTAGATAGACAAGGTTCATGAAGGTAAGTGTAGATGGTTTTTTGGATGAGTATTGGTCTCTTTTTATAGGACAAAAGGGGTGTGGAGGGGTTGGTGGACGATTATGGCCAGCTAGATATGCTAGAATCAATCAAATTTTTGAATGAGGGTGATTTTAGGGCTGCTGTCGAGAAGTGGCGTATGCCATCCCACTAGCGTATGTTTGCATGGAAGTAGCGTATATCGCTTTGAGAAGGAAACCTTGGGAAGGGTATTTATAGCCTAGAATCGAGTCACCTTTGTATTGGTAGTGATTGGGGCTCTTCGTCATTAGGACCAGAGATTCTAGATTTTGGTCGATACAAAATGAGGTGTCTATAAGCATTGAAATCACATGTGAACACTCAACACACGACCCTAACAAGTCCTCTCTATGCTCCTACTCCTAAGACTGCTCTAGATGGAGCAAGCACCTTAGTCTCTAAACAAAATGAGACCTAGGGTTTGTCTAACTTCCAAAATCAAGTTTTAAATCTTACACTCTACCTCGCATTAGATATGACACAAATCTTGCAAAAAAAAAAAGGTGTACCAAGGCCCATTATTGAATTTGACCATGACATACCAATTAACCATCATGTATAGTTATTGAATTACCTTTAATCCCGTTTAAGAAAATAAAATTACAATTATTATTGTTTTTTTTTTTTTTAATTAAAGCGATAGAATAAAATTACAATTATTGGAAGCCTATTCTTACATTTTCGACCGAAAGTCGTGAGAGATAGCTAGTAAGCCAATTCTATCTATGATGTAGTTATAGTGTTATGCACGGCCCTTTCGGGTCTTTTAAAAGGAAAAAATCAAAGGCACAAGCAAATGACAAATTTGTCAAATGTTAGGTTCTGAGATGAGATAGGATAAACTTTATCACACCTTCAAGATTAGAATGCACAAACAAAGTGTCAATTATATATTAGGAACTCGAATTGTTCATACTTTTCAATTGCTACACAATTATCAATTCAAGATGATCAATCTCCAAAGACAAGAATATCTAAGTAATTACACTAAATTACACTAAGAAACTAGAGAGGAAACTAAAGAATTCTCATTCATATTGGATTTATTAAATAAAATGTGCAATAATGCAATACAAGTATTTATAGATTCGGCCATGCATGGCTTTTGTGCATACTAGCATCCCATTGGTCAATCTAAATCAATCACCCTATTGGCTATTATAGATCAAGCACCCAATTGGTGGATCTAGATCATGACCGCCTAGGTACAACCCTCACTAAGATTTAACAACCTAGTTACAACTAGGGGTAGCATAGCTTGTAACCAACTATGTACAATCTTGTAATGCACAATCTAATAGACTAGGTATAAGCCTTTAATAGCTTGTACATTCAAATGTAACTAAATGAGTATAATGCATGAAATAATGGAATACAAAATAGGTAGACCCAAGGCCACTAATTTGAGGGTCTTATCATTATATGATAGAGTACTCCCCTAGTCATAATAATAGATAAGCTTGGGTTCCAAAGATCCTTTTGAGTGAATGTTGTACCATCATTTAGCATTTTCTTAAGAATTGCGTGACTTAAGATTAAAAAAAGAAAGAAAGAAAGAAAAAAAACTATGACAGAAAAATGCCTTGTGAAACATGAATTAAAAATTCTCCTTAGTGAGCACCTGCGAAAACACCCTTTTGCCTTCCAACAGTAACTTTCATCGTTCCCTGTTGCCTTTTACTTTTGATTCTGGCACAACACTCATACTCCACTACCTCGATCTACTCGGACTATCCCATTACCTTTTTGCCGTGTTATACTGGCACACGTCTTCCTCACCCAATCTCCTCATTGCACATCATTGCCCTTTTCACCCAACAGTCTTTTACGTCTTCCTCCCCTTCAAATCTTTTCCTGTCATTTGCCTGCTACCTTTTCGTACCTTCTCTAGAACGTTCCACAAAGTCCTACATTCTCAGCTCCCAAAATTACCTGGTTTTTTGTCCCTTACTCTTTATTCCATTCTACAACCTCCTGCATGTCACACCCACCCAAATCACTTACCCAACATCTGTTCCTTTGCATGCACAACTCCTAACCCCCAGATCATCCACTCTCCTATCTCTTTCCACACTCGCATGCTCTGTTCTCTACACTTTTCTTTTCATCCCCCTTGCATGCATCCAATTCCCCCTCTCATGGCCTCTAATGTTCAAGATCGTGAGTTTGGATGGACTGAAAGTAGCGAATCCGATCAAAGCCTTGAGGAATACGATGGTGACCTTGATATGGCTGAATCCTTTGATGATGACCTTGACTTGCACTCCCCTCTGGCTCGGCATGGACCAGTCCTCCAAGCCATTGCGGAAAATCTGGACAACCAAAGGGAGTACTGGCAAATGTGTGCCATACCCTTCCTCCTAGACTATTGAAGATTCTCAGTGCCCCATCTTCAACAATTAATCAATGACTAATCGTAAACCCGTGCGATGCACGGAAAATCTATTTAAAATGAGATTTAAATGAATACTGGGTTATTTTTATTTATCAGTTGAACATGTCTTTTTTTATTTTTATTTTTTTTGAGAGATTGCTTAATCATCGTATCGTTTTGAATTAAATTACTTTTAACAAAAAGTAATATAAGTTGATAGATGATGCAAATACTCATGAACTTGGCAAGTAGGCCCAAAAAATATGTTTGTAAAGTAATTAGTTGTAAAACTTGTCAAACCCATCTTTTCAAAATGAGACAATATGTATGTCCAACCATGTGTTTATATAAAACATTCTCTAACAATATTTATCCTCTTAAGTAAATTCTACCCTTGTCATTATACACTTCAGGCAGCTTACAACTACAAATAGTAACAACACACGGGTGCACTCTTTGCTTGTTGATTCCAATGGAACAAATTCAATTTTTTAATAATAAGAAAACACAAACAGCTAGAGGAACAATTAATTCAACCTCAAGAGTGTATCACAATTTGAGAAAATTTAAACAAAACACATTAATCAAAGGGACCACAAATTATAACCAAAGGTTATGGTTTAAACCTTTCCTTGAGGCCTTTGACTTCCATTTATACATGTTTAAAGCCGTATTTTGCAAAACACAATGGGAAAACTATATATTTTGGAAACTATAAGCAAAAGATTCCACCGGCTTAAGGCATATTCTAAATTCAATTTTACAACAACTAAACCATACCACTTCATATAAATTGTAAATCAACCTCACTACGCGAATGCACTCTCCATTCCAATGCATTTTTCAAAACAAAGACATCACTTCATATAAATTGTAAATCAGTAAATCAACCTCACTACACAAATGCACCCTCCATTCCAATGTATTTTTCAAATCATTTGCCTTTCTTTTTCAAAACACTACTTTCACGTCTATCTTTGTTCTAGGCATTTAATATGCACAAAAGCCAATAGCAAGCGCAAGAGCTATCACGTTTGCTCAATGCTATGAGGGAAATTCACCTAAAAATCATGACCCAAGCATCCTCCTAGGATCCCATCTCTTTTCTTTAAACCTACACATCAAAAATTTTAAGTGAGAAAGTTTACTTCCATAAAAAAAAAGAAAAAAAGAAAGTGAGGTTAGTTTACAGTCTGTGATTTCTAGTAAAATAATGTTTGCACAAAATGACTGTTTGTCCATAACAGCAACTTAAGTCAGCTCGATAATGTTCAAAGGAGATTCAAAGAGCTTATTTATACTCACCATTCAACCTTGCATCAGTTGCTTCATGATCTTTCCTTAAGAATGCAATATCCCCAAATTCAATCAACCAAACTCACCATCTTGAGACTAATTGGTTCTCTCTCAATTGGCCTTCTTCCACAAGCCACTTAAAGTATAGCCACACCATAGTTGAAAACATCAGTCTTATTAGTTGCTTTTCCATACTGAACATATATTACTTTCCCTATCAATGACTTGTTGTTCACATTATTGATGCAATTATGTCAAAACAGAAGCCAACCCAACAGCAAACAACTTATTTGCACACATTCAACATTTTGTCAAACACTTCGCAGACACAACAAAGAAATAGAACTTGGTTGATCTCAGGTGTTGAAATTTAGGGAAATAAACAAAAGCCAAGTTTTCAATTTATGGTGAACAAATCAAACACAAAATAAACTGGATTTTAGTGCGCACCGGCCATCAACTGGATTTTAAGTCATTTGGCAGTGTGAGTGAAATATTTGTTGTAAATTGAATAAGGCAAACTCTCATTATATTTGCATAACAACATAAACTCCACTCATTCCTATTTTTATAAACATATTTTTCCTTCTCTTTTCTTTTCTTAGAGAGAGAGAGAGAGAGAGTTGACCATGAAGAGCCCATGCTGGAGTAGAACCGGATGATCTAGTTGTTCTCTTATATTCCTAGTTGGATAAGATATGCGCTGAAGAGCCAATAAGTAACCATCATTTGTATGAACCTGTAAGGAAAAAGAAAAAGAAACAAACAATAGAAACAGTGGAAACACCAGAGGGAATGCCTTTCAAGCATGTGACTTGTTAAAAAACAAAAATAATAAATCTCCAAAAGTAAATACAAGCTTGTAGTTTGAAATCCTATTCAATTTGCTTGTAGAGACAAAGTGGACAAATGACAAAATGTAAGAAAAGATTGTGAGGAATTGTTATACAATGATAACATTTGTTATATATAGATCAATTTATACAAAATATATTGTCCGGCACTAAAGTGATCTCTTTAAATGTATGTAGGCTCTTGACATGATAAGTGGAAAAATAATGTATTCACATTTGGAGGGAAAGTTGCCGATGGTTAACAAGCCTTTCAGTGTTTGCAATACAAACCTAGAAACATAATACTATTAAAACCTTACCATCAATCTCAAAGCTCCTGAGCAGCAAGAGTCCAAAACAATTTTGTGAATCCAATGAAGGATATGGAAATCTATAACATGATGAAAAAAAAAAATTTACATATCACATGTCTAAAAGAGATTTCATCAAACACATGACATGCAACAATAATAAAAAAAAAAAAAAAAAAGAGTTGGACCTCAGGTAGGATAAGCTTAAAAAAAGTGAAAATTGAATACAACTCAGATGACACTCACAAAACGTGCACCCAAAGAAGGGGTCAGACACAAACCATCACATATCCACCCGGTAAATAAACAAAATTATAAAAATTAAAAGAAATTAAAAAAATTCACCTGGGCTTGTCATTGAGACAGTGGGTATTGATGGGTTTATATAAGAGATTGAGCAAAGACTAAAGTAATGGTGACCTGAAATCAATTGGGCAAATTAGAGCAGGAGATAAAGAGTGTGGGATCTGGATTTAATGGGTAAAGGGGAAAAAATTTAAGAGAGGGAGGTGAGGAGTCGAACAAGAGAAACAAAAGAGGGAGATGAAGAGGCTTGTCAGAGGGGATTGGAGAGTGTGAGAGATAGAGCATTAGTTTTGAGGATTGGAGGTTTCAGAATTGGAGGAGGCTTGTGAGGGGAGAGCGTTAGATAATTAATTGGGGTATACTGGGGTATACGTGTGAGAGAGAGAGTGTGGTGTGAGTGAGAATCCTTAAATAGAGGATGGATGACATGTGAGGGAATAAAGGTGTGAAGGAGGAGCAAATATGACGTGGCAATATTTGGGAAGGCTAAAAAACAATCTCTCAGCTTCATCTATTAGTTTATATATTATAGATGCATGGCACATCAGAGGCAATGTCACTGTCGTAAGGAGGGACTCCCACTATTTTATCATACACTTTGATGTACTTGATGACCTCCTCTATATCTGTAGTGAGGGGCCTTGGGCACTGGATGGTGCTTTGCTAGTCCTAGAATGATGGAGGAACAATATAGTCCTGCATGGGTTGCAACTAAATTTTGTTTCACTCTGGATTCAATTGCATGGCCTCCCTCTGGAATATCAGCACCCTGATTTGGCGATTTGTATGGGCCACGTGTTGGGTATGTTTGAAAGAATTGATTGGGATGGAAATTTACCTCGTAACATAAGATTTATGTGCATCAGAGTCCGAGTGGATCCTTGGCTTCCTCTCATGGCAGGATTTATGCTTCGATTGGACAATGGCGATAGAGTTTGGATTCAATGTCGATATGAGCGCATACACAAACTATGCACTAAATGCGGTCTCATTGGCCATTCCCGTGCTCAATGCACCTACTTAATAGAAGATGTAGAACAATTCCTCCATCGACAGCACCAAAGAATTCAACACCAATTCCAGCTACACTATGGTTTTGACCCACTAGAACCTCATTTTGTGAATGAAATGAGAGCCTTCTATAACAGACCTTTAAGGTGAAATATACAGGTTCGTTTCGGTCCCCTTCATAGAGATACGGGATACTGCCACTGTCAACACCAGCAAGGAGGAGCTCCCCCACCAAATCTTGCTGACTTCCTTGGTGAGCAAACCCCTCATAATCACCATGACAACACCCAGAATCCAGACCATACTGACATTCCAACCACACACCCCTCGGCCCCTGAACACCCTATTACCTCAGACTCCCCGTTCCCAACCCAAGCCACCTCTCCAAACCCAGACACTACTAACCCAGAATCCCCCACTGAACCTTGGCGGCCACCTGAAACCTCCAATCTCCATTGGATCCAAGTTGATGGAGAAGGCCCCTTCCTCACCAATGCCAACATCACCCAACCCACTGATCTAAACATTGACACACCAGCTAGAATGCTTCAAGCCTTTAACTTTACTGTGTCCTTGGAAACCTAAGAGTTGGATGAAGGTCCAGATGCCCACCTGACTACCTTGGTAACCCAAGTTGAAGTTATTCACAACAACCCCCACATGTATGACCCCTTCCTTACAGAATCAAGTCTAGTTGATCGCAGTTAGTTGGAAGGCTTCAGGTTCGAAGATGGGGGCCCTAGTAATCCTGTCCAAACTGATGATTATTTGCAAAAATCCATCGAGGATATACACCTGGAATCCACAGTGACGCTGCAAGAAGCCTTCCCTGGGGGTAAGAATCCACCCTTATAAAGCCTAACAAGCTAGACTCCAACTTCAATTAGGCTGCTGGGCCCTCAATGCCAGATACTGGTCCCAACCAACATCACAGCCTAGGTCCACCTTTAAGCGTGGACTTAACCCAATCATCCCTACCTTTATCACTCCCTCACCCCTAACACCCTGCTCTCACCCTCCTAATTTACGATCCCTCACTGATTCCACAACCCCAAACCAACTTATCCCTCCATTTCCCTTCCCCATCCTTGCTCATACATCACGAACCTGTGGCTATCACTTCAATAACCCAACCTAGTTCTATTTCTCCCCCTACCCCCAGATGCAAAAAACGATTTCGGACATAAATTGGAAAATTGGGCATAAATCTCAGATAAAAACTATTATGTGGGTTATTTACCTGTGAACTCACTGGTCACCTACACTACTGGGATCTTGATTATTCTAATCTTTCTACCAGTATTGATGACCCACCACCATCCTCCACCTTCCACAATAATGGAGGAATTCCTTTTCAAGGGCTCCGGGAAGCTGTCCCAAATCAACTTCCCCAGGTTCCATGAGGATTCTAATCTGGAACTGTAGGGGGCTGGGCAATGCCTCCATAGTTTGTCAAGGAAAAAAAATTGCCCTGGATTGGAAACTTGATTTTTGTTTTTTACTAGAAACCAAGCTGAAAGAAGGCAGAGGCAAACAAATTTTGTCTAGATAGGGTTTTAAGGAAAGCACTGAAGTTGAAAGAGTTGGGATGAGTGGAGGTTTAGCTCTGGGTTGGCACTCGCACTACGAAGTCTCTATTCTTCTAAAAAATCAACATTTTATTCATGCCATAGTCTCAGACAAGAGGACCGACCCATATGCCCTCACTTTCATCTATGGTCACCCAGTTTTGGCCCAAAGAAAGTACGTCTGGAAGGCTTTAGAGAATATTGGTCGCAGTGTCACTACCAGATGGCTCTGCATTAGCGATTTCAACCAAATTATAACTGAAGAAGATAAGCTCTCCTTCAAAGACTCCCCTCTTCAAGGTAATACTGAACTCCTCCAAACCTTTTCAAATTTATCCCTTCTGCCCATAGATGCTAAAGGTCTCACTTTCACATTGATGAATAAGAGAATGGGGGAAAATTTTGTGATGGAAAAGCTAGATAGAGCTTTTGGTAATCTAGACTGATTAGAAGCATTCCCCCACCGCTTGGTGAGAAACCTTCCCATCATTGCTTCTGACCATGGCCCTATCAAACTTGATACGGAATGTATTCCTCTTTTCAGACACTGGCCATTCCGTTTTGAATGGATGTGGACCACACACTCAGACTGTCTTTGCTATTGTGCAAGAAGCCTAGAAGACTCAAATTCGAGTGGGATCTCACGCCTTTTGCCTAACCAAGAAAATCAAGGCTGTTAAGGACAAGTTTAAAATTTAGAATAAAAACTCTTTTGGTTTACTGGAGAAAGATATATTTCATAAGAAGGAAGAATTGAGACTGGCACAGGAGAACCCCCATACCATTCAAGATGTTATTAAAGAGAGCCAAATTAGGGACTAGCTAGAAGAGTTACTCACCAGGGAAGAGATTATGTGGTCTCAAAAGGCTCGAAAGAATTGGGATATCAAAGGTGATAGGAATACAAAGTATTTTCAAGCTGTGGTGAAGTCCAGGCGCAGACAGAACAAAATTTTGCAAATAAAATTTGTTGAAGACAGGTGGCTCTCTGAACCTGAAGACATACAACAATGCTTTGTGGACCATTACACTCAACTTTTCATGGAACCACAAAATCATTCTGTCAATCATATCCAGGAGTAGTTAAGGTCTCTCCCAATCCCAACCCTCACTGAACAGCAACTAACCCAACTGAAGCAACTAGTTTTGGATGAAGAAATCTATCTAGTTGTCACACAACTTGGACCTCTGAAGACACCAAGACCAGATGGTATTCTTGCAGCCTTTTACTAAAAATTTTGGAGCATTGTCAAGCATGATATCTGTCAAATGGTGAAAGCATTCTTCCATTCAGGTTTCTTTTCCTTTTCTGTGCCAACATTTTGTCATGTGCCCTAATCAATCAAGAATAGATAGGCAACTTAAAGGGCCTCAAGATTGGTAGATCTGCTCCACCACTAAGCCATTTGTTGTTTGCTGATGACTCCTTCATTTTCTTTAAAATTGATAAAAATACACCCACAATCATCCAACAAAACTTGGCATGGTACTGCTGTCTCTCTGGATAGAGCATTAATTTGGAAGAGTCTGAACTCTTCTGTTCCCCAAATCTACCACTTCAACAACAAAACAACCTAGCCCTCCAATTGGGAGTCAAACTGGTGGATAAACTAGGGAGATACTTAGGCATCAATTTCGAGCTTCGAGGCAATAGAATAAGTGATTTCCAAGAGCTCATCCATAAAGTCTCTGGCAAACTCCAAGGTTGGACAGCAAAGCTTCTCTCCCAAGCTGGAAGACTAACTCTCATAAATTCAGTACTGCATTCCATCCCTATATACAATTTCTCTGTTTTTAAAGCTCTTCAAGCCATATGTACAAAGTCATCATCAATGCTTTCTGGTGGGGCCATGACATAAGCCAGAAAAAACTCCATCTTACCCATTGGGACACACTCATAAAACCAAAACACATGGGGGGGTTAGGTATTAAAAAATTTGGCCTCATGAATAAGGGTCCGTTTGGGAGAGCTGTTTGAAAACGAGCGTTTTTAAAAATAGCGATTTCAAGATGAGCGTTTTGAAATCATAATTTTGAAAATCACATTTAAGCGTTTGGTAAAATTGTACAAAAAGTGCGGTTTCTATTAATTGAGTGTTTGGATAATTTTAGTTTAAAACTGCTGTTTCGGGTGCAAATGACCAAAAAAGACTTAACTATAATTATCTTACTTTTTTTCGAATGCACTCACAGTTAAAAATAATAATGATAATAATAATAGTGAAATTGACTGCTAGACACTCAAAGAAAAAGGGAAAAAGCTTTTCTATACTCATACTATTTGACTTTAATTTTTTCATTAGAAATGGTATTAATAAATTAATTAATTAAGAAAAAAAAAACTATTTATGCTAATACTGCAATCTCCTGAATATTGCTCATATTTTCTTAGCTCTATAGTCTATTATGTATAGTCTCTATATTTACGTGGTTGAAGCAAAGCCTTTTGTTAATCTGGGGCTCTTTTTTCTGTATAATAATTGTTAGTGCAGGATTCTAGTTTAAGGCTATCCTTATCTTAGTGTTAGTCATTTTTTAGCTTAATTGAGCACTCGATATTCATATAAAAAAAAAATTGAGCATATGAGAGAGAAGGAGCACTTTATTATATAACTTTCATTTAAGCACCTTGAAATTTAAAAATAAGAGAGAAAGAACTTGAAAACCTATAAAAAAGAATATTCAGTTGTTATATTTCCAATATATATATATATGTTGAGTACTATTTCTGAACACAGTTGACAGCCCAACCCAAGTTCCAACGTGTACTTCATTATTTCTTTCTCTTTTTTATTTTTCTTTTTCCTCCTTATCTTTTCTTCTCTCTCCCACAATTTTCTTTACCAATCTTTTTGACTTTTCCACATTATCTTTTTACTCATCACTCTTTTCATCCTTATCCCTGGCCCTTCTCTTTTTGTTCATCCTCTGCCTATTAAAACTCAAATTACCAAGCAATGTCTGCGAAATTTTGGGTGTTTACTATAAAGAAGAATGACCATTGGACATTGAACAATTTGAATTTGAGCTGCTTCGACCACCATTTACTTTTCTTTTCTTCTTCTTTTTGTTGCTGGACAAGTTGCTTGCTTGTTATGTGATTTTGAGCTGCTTGCTTCTAGGTGTGAAGAAGCTTATGGTTCTACCACTCAGTAAGTTTTGTTCTCCAAACTAATTCTTCTCTGCTCATCCCAATTGAAGCCACCCATGTTTTTTTTTTTTTATTAAATAAATTGGCATGAGACACACACGATTGTTTTTGTGGATGGAGGACAACGATTTTGTTAACAATCTGCAGCAAAATAGCAAAAGCTTGAGGTTGTTTTAGGAATTTAGATAGTACGAAGATGCGGTGCGGAAACGTTAAAAATTGAGTTTTGGAAAACGTTGCCTTTTGGTTCGATTTTAAAACGCTGTCTTTTGGCGTTTTTAAAAACGCAATCTCTCCAAAATCGTGGGGCCAAACACACAATGATTTGCGTTTTGAACAAAAAACGCTCGTTTGTTCAGTGACAACGGGGGGCCAAACGGACCCTAAAGCACTGATATCCAAACAGTACTGGAGAATTTGTGATAATCCAAACTCCCTGCTCACCAAAACACTAAAAGCCAAATATTGTCCCCATGAGGATATTCACACACATAAACCCAAACCTCATTCTTCCTGGATTTGGAGAACCATCATGGGGAACAGTTCATCTACCTTGTCAAAAGGCTCTTGGAGAGTAGGTAGAGGGCATGACATCCCTCTAAACCACCCTTTCTGGTACCTACCTAAAACAGATGCTCCTCAACATCTGCTACTTCAAACCTCATCAGTTGCTGACCTTATTGATCAGAGCAGAGGCAATTGGAAAATTGACATCATTCCACAAATTAACTCTCCAGACATCACCCAGCAGATCCTCAGTCTTCCACTACCTAAACTATCCACATTTGAAACCAAGGATACAATTATTTGGCCTCATACCCATACATGCACCTATCAAGTCAAAAAGGCCTATGAACTCCTCCATAAGGGTAGCATACAGAACAACACCATCACTGATAGACATCACTCTTTTTGGAAGGTCCTATGGAAGCTCAAACTCCCACATAAAATCCTCACTTTCACATGGAAAATCATTCACCATGCAATCCCAATCAAAACTGAATTGAACAGAAGGGGTATCCAATGTGATCCAATGTGTGCTCTGTGTACCACTAGCACAGAATCTCTAGGCCACTTATTCCTTCAATGTGCCTTTGTTAGAGCCGTGTGGTTAGGAGTGAATATTGACATAGCCTCCATAAATGCTCACCATATTCCTTTGGAACAATGGATCCAACACTTGGCCCAACAATCCCAAGATACTGCTAACACTTTGGAGCTGGTTCTAATGGCCCTTTGGTGCATTTGGACTCACAGGAATCGAACAATATTCGAAGGCAAATCCCCTAACCCCATAGAGACTGTGCTAACCATTAAATCTTTCTTTAACAGGTTTACTCAGACAAATGAAGACGTGCCCCGAGCTGACTCATCCAATCGGCCAGCATACAACAAACAATGGAACTCAAATGATAGCTGCAGATTCTTATCCAAACTGAAGGAAGAGGTCTAAAGCATAGCACATGGAAGGGCATCACGTATATTGGGAAGACTCCTGCTGGTCATACAGTGTTAGCTGGTTGCCAAAGTACTAGGCTCAAGGACAACAACATTGCCAAAGCCACAGCAGTATATGAAGCAGCCTCCAAAGCACTCTCCCTGGGATTTACCAATATCCTCATCCTGGTAGGTAGTAAGGAGCTGAAGCACATGTGGGGTAACAAGTACCCTCACAGCTAGAAACTCCACCCCATTTTTGAAGATCTTCACTATCTCGAACTGCATAATGGCTTGTAGTTAGCTATCAAGGCAGTCCCACACCTCATATTTACTGACACCAGACAATTGGCTTTAACAGCTTCTCATCATTTTGTAACAGTTTCCAGCTCATCGTCAAACTTAAATATGTAACTTGTTTAACCAGGTATCAAAAAAAAAAAAAAAGAATTGTGATGGTATAAAACGAAGCCAATGTTGTACCGGTCTCTTTAACTCTCCTCTATTCTTTCAAATCTGTTTGGTTGTAGAGGCGGAACTACAAGAGTGACTTAAGACCCCAATAAATCTAAGATTCCATTGTTAGTGAATAATTATTTTTGCGGGACAAAAACAAAAATTGTGTTGAATGCGCTTTTCCTTATCATCAAAAAGATTCTCAAGATTGTGAGTTGATAGAAATTCTAATTGAAAGCCTAAGTTTTTTAAATAAAAAATATTGTGTATTTACAGTCATCATTGACGACTAATTTCTTCTAACAATTTGATGTTTCAATTTTTTCAGGTTAGTATCACTACATGCTAAATTATTAATATTAGTCACTTAATCTCACACATGGTCATGCACCAAATAAATAAATAATCTCATTCTCAACACCAAAATTAAAATTAGAATTAGATTTCATTTTCCCTTCAACACACATCACATTGTCCAGTATAAAGTAAAACTATTTTTTAAAGATATAATAATTTTTTTCATCTATTTTTTATTCTCTGTATGAAATTAATTTTGGTTTGGTTAGTATTAATCAATCAAGTTATTTTTGGAATTAATCTTTATTTGGATAGAATGAGGCTATTGGATGATTATATTTTTAAGTGAAGTTACAACAGTGCTTTTGATAAATTAGATTATATTATTCTATACTTGAAATTTTATTTTATTCTTACTATATTTTCATTTTATATTTTAGATTTGTTTATTTTATTTGTAAATATTTTATTTTATTTTAAATTTTGAATGTCTATTTAAAAATATCAATTTGGGTATGAAAAACTTAAAAAAAATAAAATTGAATCTTAAATAGGATCTTTTGATAAATTATCTACTAGAAATATATAAATATGTAATAGAAAATTTAGATGAGAATCTCACAAATTAATAAAAAAATTATCATATTGAGTTAGAAGATAATGAAACAATACAAGAAAAACTTAACAATTAAAATAATTGTAATGATATTCGAATTTGAATATCGCTCTTAGAGTTTTATTAGTAATACTTTTTATAGATGTTTTTGTAGAAAGTGTTTTTTTTTTCTTCAAAATTAAAAATTGATAAAATCATACTTTAGACCAATTGGATTAGAAATATTATCAATTGAAAATGAAATGTTAGAAAAATCTCAATACAAAAACTTAATTTGTAATTTTGCATGTTGAAAAGTAAGAATCATTTAAAAGTGTATAGATATATAAAATTACTAATCTATACTAATATATAATAGCTGAGTCATACTTAATTATAATTTGTCTCACATTTTTTTTCTGATGACATGTCATATAATTGAAATTGATTCTCCAAAGATTATAACACATAATTAATATAAATGGGTTATAAGATAATTTTTTACGAAATATTTTAAAATGCACTTGCATTGCATGAGAAATTATAATCGTGTTACTAATTTTGAAAAATGTCATGTATTCATGACTTTAAATCCAAAAATCGTGTTTGAAGAAATACAAAAGGCATGCTCTCTACTCATGAAATCTGGTGTATTTATGTCATACTTTGTTTGTATTTTGTAAGAATTTTTTTAACCTTTATATACCAAAATGATGAGAGATTTTTAATAAATTAATTCAACATACATGTAAAGTCCAGTTCTTATGTACCATTCATATATCCATATGTTGATAGTTTGGGCTATTGGAGTAGGTTAAACACAAGATGGTGTACTATATAAAAAAAAAAAAAAAAAAGTCTCATTTTATGCCCTCAATTTGTATTGAGCCGGCCCCTAGTCGGAAGGAAAGAGAAAAGAATGGAGGAATGTAAGAGAAAGAGAAGAAGAAAAAAAATATTTTTCTTAGATATGTTTGGATGTAAGAAGGAAAGGAAAAAAAATGATTTTTATTTTATTTATTTTACGTTTTTTACTTTTACCTAAATGAGGTAGAGGAAGAGAGTAAAAACTCATGGTAAAAATATATAATTTAGCTTTCTATTGAAAGTAAAAAAGAGAAGCACCCTTAATATAAAAAAGAAAAAAAGAAGCACTCTTGATAATTCCTGTTTGTTTCCAAATCCGCGCAAAATTGAAGACTTAGGCAAAATAATTTCTCTTCATTTTTATTCTATCCTATCAACCAAACAAAGCAGATATAATCTCTTCCATCCTATTCCTTTCTCTTCCCTTCAACCAAACAAAGTTTTAGTTGTTAAATTTTTTATTTTATCATTAAACTGTAAGATTTAGATTAAGAAGCATGAGTACGTTTTCATGTACGGGTACCTATACGATATAGCGATACGACAATTTTTTAAAAAATATGATACGAGTACGACATAGATATATGTTTTATTAAATTTTTATATAATATAATGCATGTATTTTTCATATATTGTTAAACATATGTGAATTTAAAAGAAATTATGAATAATAAAATATATCCATTGCTATTAAATGGTCTTTAAATTACATATTATTCCGAGGGGTAGCTCAACTCATCCGGTCTTATGTGTGCTCTCTAATGGTTATTAGTTAGAGTCCCCTCAAAACCTACATACCCAAAGGTATACGTGCTAGAAGGGATTGTAGGGTATTGCGTGTCTCCCTAAGATTAGTGGCCCGTACACTCAAAGTTATAAAAAAATAAGTCCAAAAGACTAAATAAAATTTTACATTCATATAGTTTCACCTAAAGTTCATGATTTCACCACTTTCACTACTTTTATCTCTCCTTTTTTTTTTTTTTTTTTTTTTTTTTTTTTTTTTGTGACATATCCAAAAGAAAAAAAATGAAAGAATTTTTATTTTATTTTTTTATTGAAATTTTTTTGGTACACCTGGGGTACGCAGGCAACAATACCCCAATAGTACGAATATCCAAAAAGTATGTGATATAGATACGATCCCATTTTTAGAGTAGCGGTGCTTCATAGGATTTAGATCATTCATGGATGCAAATAAACCCCACCTCTAAAAATCATAGCTTTGCATGAAAATAGAGACGCTACTCTAGGGTGTTGTGTGTATGTGATTAGAGTTTCTCATTCTTTTCACAAATGAAACAAGAACAGTAAAACTGTTATGACAAGTGATGGGCTTTTCCTTTTTCTTTTGGACCCGAGTTGGGCCTTGAACAAGTATTACGTCAGAATAGGATTACAACAAACTAGTACGTATGCACGTACTAAATTATTATTATTTTATTTTTATAATTGTAAAGGGTTTTAGACATTTTGGCGGTTAGGGTTTAGGAAAGCGCTACTTAAATTTTAATTTTAATTTTTATATAATATATTTGTAGGAATTCACAACAGTACAGGACTTTCTGCCTCTCCTAAAACCCTCGTCACTCTCCTCCTCTTACTTCTTCTTCCCCAAAATCCAAAATCCCCTTATATTTTTATTTTTTTAACAAATCAAACGCTGCGTTCTAATGCTTCAAACCCTGAGGTAATCTCTCTCTTTTTCTCTACTTCTTTGTTGCTTTGTTTGTATGTTTTGTGTTATGTGAGTTGCCAGGATTGTGGTTTTGTATATCAATTTAGGGTTTTTACGGCTTGCTTTTCAATGTTGAGGACATCAAGGTTTAGACCCATTTGTGTTTTAGGGCTTTTTATACCCCTAATTTGGTTTTTTTTTTTTTGGTTTTGGGGTTTATGTTCTAATTTTTTTTTTTTGTGTGTGCTCTAAACGACCCGTTATGGTTTTTAACATGAAATTTACTGGTTTTTTCTCACTTAGCTAGTTTGTTTGGTTTATTCTGTTTGGCTGCTGAGAAAACTAGGTAAAGCAAAGGAAAATAATTTTTTTTTGAGTATTATTATTATTATTTTTTTAAAGTAATAATTTTTGTTGAAGAAGATGACCTATCACAAGAAATTTATTACAATAGAATGGTACCTCACCACTAGGGCTCAAAACACAGGATAATTCAAACAATGATAGTATAAAATACTATTTCGGCTGGATAAGACTTTGAAACCCTCAAATGTATGTTGATTCCCTCTCTTCACAAAGTCTAGTTCCAAACAAAGGAAGAATTTTTACCACTAATTCCTCCAACTGGAAAGTAGCTCGACAACACTCTTGGACATTACCCAATCCAAAGTGATTTGTCTCTTAATGAGATTGTCACCTGTTAGAATCTTAAATCAATGCTGCTGTACACACAATGAAAAACCGCCTTTTCAGAGCTTTTATGCCACCAGGTGCTTTGTGTGGAAATTTCACATCTCTTGCACCCCTAATGAAGTTTATCATCACTATGCAATATCCACCTCATGCATTTAGGATCTTCACTACTTGGGATATTACAGTACAAGATATCAAACGCAGAGTCAACCGACTTCAATTGTCAATCAGTAACATCATGAATAAACTGATATTCCATGAGCATGTCCTTACTTCATTTTGAATCTCCAAGAGCTAATTGAGGCATCCTTGTTTGTTGCAATTGCGTACAATTTTGGGTACATCTCTTTAAATAATTGGCTCCCACATGCCAAAACCTTACCCGAGTACCATGCCCTACCACAATCTATTCCATTCCACCCTAATACTTATCCATAATCTACATCCATGGGTACTTCTTACCTCTTCATTGACAATCGATCCCAATTCTCCCCATATTCATTTATTTATTTTTGGCTCTTTGCTTTCTTTATGGAAAGGGGAAAAAGTGAGAGAACCTGGACTAAGCATCATACAAGCTAAGAAGTTTTGGGTTTATTTTTATTTTTTATTGTCTCATCACTCATCAGCAAAACATGCTAAGAAAGCAAAACAAAAGAAACTTTATTTTTCAATCATAGATAGATTATTTGTGGCTGTAGTGTTTCAAACTTTTTATAATTTTATTGCTTAACAAGGTGCTAATAAGAACAGGCATATAATTTGAGAAATATGCAACATGTTACAACAGGACCATTCCAGAGCATTTTTTTTTATTCTTCTTGTCTCATTCTACAAGCTTTGTGCCTGTTTATCTATTGATGTGTAGTATTTAGATGGAATTTTATAATTTTTTTAAATGTGGAAATTATTTTATGTATCTAGTAGATTTTTGGCTTTTCTTTGGAGTTTAACATAGACCTTTGTGCGTAGTGTTAATCTGCTTCTTACTATTGCTGAATTTCTATCTTCTATCTTGTTACCATAGTTAGATTGATTTTATTTGCCATTTTTACTTAATGCTTCGGGATTGAGTGGTTTCTGCTGAATTTTTAGTATTGAAAGCTGATTTTTTGCAGAAGTGCTTTTGCTTCAGCTTAGGATGTTTGATGAAATTTTCATTATGCATTGGGTTTCTCTGGAACTTTGTGTTTGATTATATTTTCAATTATAAGAGTGCAATAAGATCTCCCTAACAAAATTGTCATCCCGATTAGGGACTCTGGTAGCTTGCTGTGCCTTTTGTTTTTGCAAGCATTAGGCTTGGTTCATAAATATGTTTTCTCTTGTATTGGTCAATGAGCTCTAGCTCAACTGGCACGTCCTCAATGGTTGTGTGTAACTTTTCAATCAAAAACAATATTTTGATGCAGAACAAAAGGGGGGGGGGGGGGGGGGGGGGGGGGGGGACTACAATTTTTTTTTTGATTGGTAATGGACAAATTTTATTGAAAAATGAAATCCTTAGTGTGCATAAAGTATGCACAATAAGAGGATTACGAGGAATAGGATTCAGGGAAAAGTTGCAGGACAAAGGGGGGATAATAGAAATAAGGGAAAAGAAAGAACAGGAAAAATCCTAGGATTCACCACCTAGAATCTGCCTGAAACCCTAGGCTTCACCACCTTAGGGTGCTTGGAATCACCATCAAGGAAGAGAAATATTCTCTAATCTGAAAATTTTAATTCATATTGCAATGCCTCAAACTATTCCTAGAGCTTCTTTTTAATAGGATTGTGGGATTACATTAAGTCACAATCACATCCCATAAAATCCTCAACAACATTAAATTCTAAATTCAAAAGTGAAATCTAGAAAACATGAAATTCAGAACTGAATTATGAGAATTCAAATAAGAAAAAATATGAAATAATAAATTTTGAAATAATTTTACTGTGCTCACTGCATCATATTTTCTTGTATTATATAGGCTCTCTGACCTGTTTGTATCGTTTTTAATTTTTTTTGATATCAAAAATGAAAATATAAAAAGAGAAAAAGGGAGAGAGAGTTTTTTAAGTTTGTATCTCATTTTATTTTATTCCCAAAGGGCAATGCCTATGATATCTTACTGTGTTAATTGTTTTACTGTGGTATTCTCAATGGCACAACCTCTTTGCAGTCAATAGCTAATGAGCACCCTCTTTTACCTTATTTGCTAGTTAAAAAAAATTAAAAAATAAATAAGAGAATATTAACTTTATAAAAAGAAAGTTCAAGTATAGCAGCCAACTTTGGTAATTTAGGAGCAACCCAATGCTAAAAACGTGGGTTTAGATAGCCAAGAGATGCAGAATTGTTGCTGGGAGGAATTCATTTTGAATCTACAAATAATTTTAAGGCATAGATTGAAAGCAAAGAGATAGATTAGACAAAACTGTATGCCTCGTTTTGAGGAGATCCTAATTGAGTCGCATTCTCTCTTTGCTGGATTTCAACTCCAGACATGAACTACCATGTTTTAACTCTTAAATTCCATGGATATCTTCATGGTATAAGAGGGCTAGATATGGGTTTTTTGAGTTACTTAAAACATACTAATATCAAGTTATTCAGTGTCCTGGGTAGTTAACAAATGTTTATTTGTTTTATTATCCCTTGGTTTTCTTATCACATGCCACCCAAAAAGAAAAACTAAAGTTGTTCTTCCCATTTGCTTGGGCACTGCTCCCTTTAATTGGTGACTTTGAAAAAGTTTTATTGTTTATCAAAGAAGGGTTTGGTCTTAATTTTTTTATTGAGAAGATACCTTGTTCTTCTAAAAAAAGAAGTAAAACACATTTTTTTTTCTTCAGAGAGAAATGTAAAGAGAATCATTAGGAGAAATGTCTATCTCAAATTGTTGTATGTATATGGTAACAAAAAGAAGGATGCTGTTAGGAATGGAGCACTGTCTGTCAGACTAAGGGGCTTTGTTGTTGTAGGTGTCCAGTTCATATGCAGCAAATGATTTCTGTCAGAATCTTGCTTGTGTAATAATAGAATGACCACCACCTGTCCCTTTCTTATGTCATGTTGTGTAAGTGTTCAACATTTGATGATTTTATCAAGGGAGTCATTTTTCAAGTGTTAAACATGTGATACCTTTTTTCTTTAAAGTTAATATACAATTAACATAGAGCTTTTTGTTTAGTCAGAAAATTCATGACTCAGGTATTTTGAGCATTCTCTCATGTTGCAGTTGCTTTTGCAGTACATAAAAGTTCTGGAAAACTGAGTGGAGCCTCTAAGAAGGGCTGTGTTAATCTTATAGCTAAAATATACCGAGATGGCACAGCGGGCTGGTTGCATGCAGGTTTCGTGCATCAGTGTGCGTGGAAAAAACAAACCTCAACTTTCATCAAGCATGGCTGAGGAAGAAGATTCAAAGGATGAAGTTAAAGCAGCTGTTAAAGCTGAGCCTCTGGTGATTCCGGAAGTTAGGAAGAGAAAGCGACTAGGCCTTAATAAACTTAGAGAGATGAAAGCAGCATTACGTGTGGAGGGAAGGCAAAGCAGTAGCTATAATAGTAGTCAAAGTAACTGTAATCCAAAGAAGCACAAGGGTGTAGAGAGATGGTCTTCTGAGAGGTGAAAACCATTTATTTTTGTCCCAATAATTGGTGTTTATGTTAATCTGTCACAGTGTTTAGATAAAGTATGTGTCATGCAGGTGTCAACTGGCAGAGAAATATATGTTCGACGTCTTGAAGGCTGAGGGAGCAACTTATAGGAGCCCAATTTCCCGTACAGCGCTAAGAACTGCCGCTCGTACACGCATTGGTGACACAGGACTGCTAGACCACTTACTGAAGGACATTGATGGTAAAGTAGCACCGGGGGGGACTGACCGGTTCCGGCGGTGCTTTAGCCCTAATGGAGTAATGGAGTATTGGCTAGAGAGTGCTGAACTGGTTAATATTCGGCGGGAAGCTGGGTGGAAGGATCCTTACTGGGTTCCACCACATATGTGGCCAGATAGTGGCCCTTCTGAAAACCCTGTTTCTGCTGGAGAACTGATGCTGCTTAAGACAGAAATGGTCAAACTGAAAAGGTAGTGATTTGGAACTTAAAATTTTAAAGGGAAATCGTTGTCATTGCAATTAGGCTTTACCCCTTATATTTGTTCTTTTGCATAAACAGAGATATGCAGGAGCTGGTATCCAAGAATCAAGAGCAAGATCAAGCTGAGGTGAATTTTGAACATCTCACATATAATATAATTTGCTATTGTTAGTAGTGATTTATGGACCCCAATTTGGATTATTTTATTTACAGTTGATGCACAAGGATTTGGTAAAATATAAAGCTAATGTTGATGAACGCCTGAAGGAGATTACAAATTCTTTGGTGGGTATGAAGGTATGAAAAAAATACACTACATCAGTCTTTCAGCTTCTGAGAATTTGATAGATAGATAGATATGATAAGATGGATTTTGGTCACTCTTAGCCAGTAGGACATGTTTTTGTAAATTCAGCTCAGCAAAGCTCCATCTAATTTTTGCTTGTTGATAGGGGATGCATGAGGAATTGTTAGCATGGAAAGCTCAAGTTGAGCAACAGCTGGTGGAAATTAAAAATTCTTTGAGCAGCGCACAGGCATCCAAGCAAGACACTACCTTCAGTCTTCCTGCTTCTGAAAGATGGGAAGATTGGCTTGAGAGCAGTAACCTGGATAATATCCCGAATGAACTTGTACCTTTTTACGAGAGCACGGATCTGTTTAATGATAAGCAATTGCAAATCCCCTACTCAGCCCTACCACCTCAGATGATGCCTGGTAATAGCTCATCTGAGGACCCTGTTTGTGCTGGAGATTTAGAGCCATTTAAGGAAGAAATGGCCAAAATGAAAAGGTAAAGGTAACTCTAATTTTTAGAAGAATTTCATAAGGGTTGATCTTACTTGTGTCCTCCTTTTCTTGCATCAAAATAGAGATGTGCCAGAGCTGGTGACCATCAAGCAAGAGGAAGATCATGCTAATGTGACCCCAGATTCTTCTGCTACTGCCAATTCAAAGTCGGACCTTGATAACTCATTACTTCCACTTCAGGTATGTTGAAAAAGCAGATTAGTATAGGATAGTTTGATACCTAAATTCATATATCAACTTCATAGAACCTCTTTTGCATTTACCTTTTCTGACAGGAAATGATTATGGAGCTATTTAAGTGGAAGGATAAGATGGAGCAGCGGCTGGAGCAGATATCATATTCTGTGAGTTGTATGCAGTCATCTAATGGAATGGAATTTCTTATCCCCTACAGCTCTTAAAAGATGGAAATCATAGAATAGGATGTCAGTGTTTAGCTCCGTGTCTTGGAGAACCATAGATACCTTTTAAACTAGTAGGATTTAGGTCTTGTACAGCATTTACAAGTCAAAGGCATGACCCCCGATTGCAACCTCTAAACCATTAGGTTCCATATCTAACCTGCAAGATGGAGTCAACCATCTAATTTAATGAGCGACTTAGTCAACAACAGTGACTTAATTATGCAGTGTAAATTGTTGATATTCTGTCTTTTTAACATGGATGGTGTAGAGTGTAGACCCTTTATAGGAAAATGCTTTTCTACTGGAATCAATGACCTGTAGACCTTGCTTATTTATTTTCTTCTTTGTGGATGATGTGATATGAAAATATATTTATTTACAACAGTATGCATATTTGTGAAAGAGATTAAATTCAATAAGGAGCCGGTGTAAAACTGAGTTTTACACTCTCCAATCCGGAAGTGCCATGTGAGCATTTTACAAATAAAATAATAAACCCAAACACACACAATCAAAATCCAATTTTTCTGAAAAAATCTTTTCACCATCATCCATGGCTGCCCCCACCCCAAAATCTCTGGTATAATAAAGTGGTGATAATAATGTTTTTGTCAGATGGTTGTAGCCTGATTGTTCAAACCGGATGTGGTAGCAACCTTCTTTCTGGCATTAGCTAGAAACATTTACTCTGTTTTTACCATGTGTATTTCTTACTGAGTAAAAGAAACGCAACTGGAAAGTTTTGATTATTCAAAAACTTATAGAAAGTAATAAGACTAAGCTCATGCTCTTCATGTGTGGTCTATGCTCTCTCCACAAATCAATATGGATAGAAATTCGAGAGAACCAAGAATTATAGAGTTTCCTGAGGTGAGATAAACTCAGTCCTTAAATTACTTATAAAAAAAAAAAATAATAAACTCAGTCCTTAAATTACTTATAAAAAAAATAATAAACTCAGTCCTTACATTGATTTCCCAGGTTATTAAAAAGAATACAATGGTTTCCTCTCCTAGGGGGCTCCCTGATTCGTTTCAAAGTTCTTCAATTCACTGGCAACATGAATTTGGGCGCTTGATCAACATGTTTAGATTCAAAGCTCTTCAAATTTTTAACATTTCTTACGTAAAAAAATGATAAGATATTTAACAACATAGTTAGGTTCTTTTTGGTAATTTTCATTCGAAACAGCAATTTTAGACCATCATTATCTAAATGTTCATTTGATATAAACAATATTTTGTCATAGGTTTTATCAAGCACCAAAATTTTGATTTTAAAAATTGTGTTTTTAAAATGTACATTAGTCTTTAAAAATGCACCTTTTGAAAATTGAAACAGTTATCCCAAATGGACCATAAATTACTTTAAAAAAAAAAAATTACTCATTATGACACCATTACTAAACCAAGATATGTCATGATTTTTTATTTTGTTTTGGTAAAAAATATGCCATATGATTTAAGACAAGCTAAATAGAAAGGATATAGTTTAAACCAACTATGTGACAACTCATATGACCATCCACATGTATTATTTAAACAAGTTACATGACTTGTTAAATAGATCATGTGACTAAAAGTACACAGATGATCTTATGAGTTGTACATAGTTGGTTTGTAGTCCTTGGCTACAAATTGGTTTGTGATTAAATAAATGTAAATGTTATATTTATAGTCAATCACGAGATAAAGACAATTTCGTCAAGTGGCAAAATTAATGATGAAACAATATGATCATCATCCCGCCCCGACAATACTCTGTAACAAAAAGTCCTCCATTCCTGTTCCTCTCCTTATGTAATTGTAAAGTTTCCATTCCTAAACCTTAATTTCGAAGCTGTCTCTAATCTTTATCCCATACCCCCCAAAAAAAAAAAAAAATCCTAAAGTCAAGTCACACAAACACACGCATATAGACTTTCATTTCGTCTTTGTCACCTCTTTTTCTCTGTAGGTAATGCCATAAACGCCATTCACGGGTCGAAGCGTTTACATATTGAGTAAGAGTTTTACATATTAGAGAGATGGCGGAGTTTTTGGCAAAATGTCAGGCATGCCACATCAATATATATATATATATATATATATATATATATATATATCATATATATATTTTTTTTTTCTAAGTTGTCAAGCGACGTCAATATTTTTTATTTTTAATGAAACCGTTAGTCACATTAATATTTACTCACTCGTTCTGTAATTTTATAATGTTCTTCTAAATGTCATTTCCCTCCCCATTTTCTTATCAATTTGAAAGGAAAAAAATTGGTAAACCCAAGTGGGAAACTCCATCCACCTCATTTTTTTTCCTCTACTTTTTCATCCCAACCAAAAAATGAAAATTTTCTCCTCCCTTTTCCTTCCCCACTTTCCATCATCTCCCTTTCAACCCAACCAAACACAGCATAAGTGCAGCTTAGTAATATATTCAGATTTCAACACTGGAAATGTAAGAGCTGAAGGCTGTTGCGGTGAAAGAATTATTATGCAGTCTCAGCGTCTGTATTGACAACTCTCATGATAATGGTGAAAAGGAGCATTCCATCTAAAACAAGCAAAGGAGTATTACATCTTTCTCCTTTCTATTAGTGAAGGATGCCCCAACCTGGCCTTTAATGGCAATGGTAAAAATTAAAATAAAAATAAGTCCCAAGGAAAAGTATTATCTCATAAATTAATAAGGTTTCTCTAAAGTGCTAAATTACATTATTATCAAAATCTTGAAATCTTAGGGGCTAATAATATAGATACAACAATAGCTGAATAAAAAACTCTAGTTTTTTTTTTTTCTTTTTCTTTCGGTGGAGCTGAGATACCGAGAAGTGATCAATCCAATGGTTAACCAGAAGTGATTAATCCCTATCATGAGTGAAAAAATAATTTGGCTAATCTAAACACACACACAATCCCCCCTCCACCAAAAAGAGAGAGGGAAGCCCATTTATATATAATGTACTTGTATTCTCCGCCACCCTACAAACATCCAGGAGAAAGGCTTGCATTCTAGACTTCAATATTCCTGCAAATAAGAGAGAACAAAGTGCACAATCAGGAAAGGACGCATCCCTGGTATATCACCCATGCATGTAATTATTTTTATTTTATTTTTTTTATCGGTATATTAAACACACACCCAGTGGATCTTGAACCCACAACCTTAACCTCCACCTTACTCTTACAAAGAGATGAGATGCCATTTCAGCTATTGCTCTTTGGCACCCCAGCATGTGACAGAGATATTTCTTTACATGAAATTCAACAAATACCATGAGATTGAAGCAACGTTTTCTCTTATTTATATAATTTAAAGCTGTTATGGTAACTATGAAGGTAATTCATCACAGATTTAAGAGAAGAGACAGGAACATGCTGCCACTAAGGTTTCATGCTCATACCTTTGGACAATGGTGTATGAACTGAAATGTTGCTAGTGCAGGTCCAACTGTGCTGAGAATGTAGATGGGTATTGTCAAATAGGATTTTAGGTAGGCACAGAACCAGATTGGAGCTTCATCTTTACTTCATCAAGGCAAGCCTGAAGATCTCTGAATTCTTCTGTGTCTGAGAAGCTTTCTGCCTGAGATTGTATAAATGAATCTTATAAATCAGTCTTTACAAAATGATTGACAAATAAGAAGACAATCTGACATAATTATTATCATGCAAAAATGGTACATTAACATATCAGCTAAGCTATCTACAGTTCTACAAGTAAAAGAAAAAATGCAGAACCTAGTGTTCTAAAGTAAGGTTTTCTCAGACATCAAAATATAAATATCTTGCCTGTTTGATTATGTTCTTTAGGTGCATCTCAGCTGCAAGGAGTTCCCGACGGCTACCAGTAGATGATGAAATTTCCATGTACACCTTGCAAAGGTCCAAGGAGGCTTGTGCAAAACTTTTAAAACGGTCTTTATCTTTCCATAAATCAGATCCCTTAGAGAGAGAGAGAATCATGTGTTAATGAAAGTAAATCTTTGTCATGTACAGCTTTCTCAACTAAAGTTAAATCAGCTACAGAGAAAGACAACTATAATATCCACCACCAAACAAAAACAAAAACAAAAAAAAAACATAGTAGCCCCTTGTGGGGCAATAAGACATATCATGGCCACAAAAAAAAACATTCATGCACAGAAATACTGGTTTACATGAACCAGAGATTAGGCTAAGTCTTCTCTAGACGTAAAATGTAGAAGGTAAGAAAGAAAGCTCTATGGGATCATAGTCTGGTTCACTGTAGCTAAAGATCCAAGCCAAACCCTATTTGATGTTCAATTAACAAACTCCTTAAGAGTTATACTACAGATCTTTCTCCCCACAGGATGCCACAGGTGGTATGATGATGATATTTTATGGTCATGAATCTAAGTTTGACATGAGCATTATGATTTTGAGTTGACATGAATCTGAGTGAGAGCTCAGTAGCGACAATAATCAGAGCATGACACATAAGACTGGTAATGTTTCTAAAATATTCTTACCAGCACATCAAAACAAATCAAGAAATAGCAAAAATATTAACTAAAACAATTTAAGACTATAATTAAAAGAAGTACATGAAATAGGCTGCATGTGATGCTCATTCTTCATAACTCTATGAATCTAGTAAATGTCCTTCACAAATTATTTAATAAGAATAAATAGATAATCTTTTCATTTATTTCTTTGTATCTTCTTTTTTATATTGGCAAGTTACGCACCCTATGGGTCTTGAACCCATGACCTCACCCTTTACCTAAGACTTGTAAGGGGAGGAAGTGCCAGTTGAGCTAGAGCTCATTGGAGTTCATTTATTTCTCTTTAAGTGCATGGCATACTAAGAACAGTAGTCAGAAAGGCACAGTAAAAAAAACACTGTGCCAAGTTTTTTTTTTCTTTCTTTAGATGCAATAGTCATTGACAGTGATACCTGGTATGATCTAACTTGCTTTAAGAGGGCTTCAGAGCACATTGTCAAATCTCCTTTGATTTTGTGCCACCTTGCATATAAGCCCCAGATATCTGCTCTACCGTCATTTCGAACCACCTATATCAGAAAGAGAAATACTCAATATAAAATATCTAATGAGAAGATAAATTTAACTTGACTACGTATGATGCTATTTATAAGTATATTAAAGATCCCAAGGGAGAACCACAAGAACAAAACCAAAGTTTTTTTTTATTAATCCCAAATCATATAGAATAAGTTATTGAACAAGTTTAGCTCCATTTGTTTCGATGGAAAGAAAACATTTTTCTAGAAAAATTACTTGTTTTCTTGTTTTTGGTCACAACCCTGAAAATGAGCCGAAAAAATCGTTAAGATTTCAATAATTACATATAAATATATAAACAATGACTTTCATTAACAACAGAAAATGTGTAGAGCAACTAGAAAATCAACCTCTGTTTAAGGACACATTTACTAGTTCACAAACATAAAAGATAGGAACATAGAAGTCATAGCAACAAATAAAGCTTACATTATCAAAAAAACAACAACAAATAAAGCTTACAATAATTATTCTCTTCATAATTACAACCTTTTGATGGAAATCATTTTATATTTTTTGCTCAAACCAACTTTTATTTTATTTTTCCTTTTCTTCCCTCACCCCAACCTTATCTTCATTCTTCTCCTCTTTCTTTTCTTTCTTACCTTTTTTCTCTTTCACCAGCCTACTGCACCTCCTAATATTTTTTTCTTCTTTTTTTATTCTTTCTCTTTCACCTTCACCGATTACTTCTCTCTTTTTCTCACTTCTCTCATAAGATGACAGTGATGTGAACGGCTGAGTGGTGGTTGTGGAGGGGAGAGGTGGTGCATGCAGACTGGCAGGTATGGGTCAGGGGTTGGGTGTCGTTGTGGGTGGGTGTTTGGTAGTTATGGGGATGAGAGAGGAGATTGTTACTGTGGGTGTGTGGTGTCTGAGTTTCCACACCTCACGTTAGCCCAGAAAATGCTTTCCACCTTTAAAAAGCGGAAAAAAATTTACACCCTAAAACAGCCCATTTTCCGTTGACCACAATATATTTTCCATTGACTTTTATATTCCGCCATACCACATACTAGAAAACATTTTCTGCCAAAACAAATGGAGTGTTAGATTACAAATAGAAGAGCCAATGCACATAAATGCATAGATCAATAGCTGAATGCACTAATATGTGTTCATTTTAGCATGTTAATGATCATTCGGTGCACTGACTCGATTCAAGAATGGCCTCATATGCATCATGTACCCACACATTCAGAAGAAAAGCAATACAAACACCCTAAAAATTATGACAGTAAATACACATGCAAGTAGACAGAGATAGGACTACACGTTTGGTATTGAAGAAAAAGCAAAAGCAGATGATAATCATGAAAGTATTTGCATACCCGCTGTAGAACCTTTCCAAGAAGGTCCAAGTGCTCAGTTTTCCTTGACCAGCTCTCCACAGAGACTGCATATATTGACTCATTAAGATGGTCTATTTGAGAATCAGCTTGACGATTTTTATCAGTACAATTATCGTCATTGGTCATAACAGGAGATCCAGAATGATTAGTTGAAGCCCTTCTTTCCACCTCTACCATAATCCTCTTTAATAATTCAGTGTCAATTCTTTTATTACTAGTCATGTCCAAAACCTTCTGTATAGCTTCCAGAGCCTAAAAGAGCAAGGACAAATAGTCAACTAGAATGATGCCACCATAAAAAATTACGTATCAATTTAATGGCCTCACAAGCACTTTCACATTGCAAATGATGGTTAAATATGAGAAAAGGCCCAACAATTGAAAGCCCTAAGCTAGTCATCAGATATTGTATTGAAAATGAAACTTTTAATTATTGGTTTTCCATCATATGACATTCCAACATCATAGCATTTTGCATCTTTCTAAAGACTAGTTAGATCCTTTGTCCAGAATTTAAGCGAATTATAAATGAGCCCAGTTAAGTTATTTTAAAACAACAACAATAAAAACAACCAAGCTTTAGTCCCAAAATTTTGAGGTCATCTATGGATCCTTAACAGACTAGTTAGGGTGGGCCACGTGTATTTTTTTCCACCAATTCTATTCTATCCGAAGTCATAACCTTTTTACCTCCTTAAATGAAGTGTCCTTGTTTACTACTTTTATTAATATTATGTTTAGGTCTTCTTCTACCTTTCTTTGCTCCCTTGTCATGAATCAACTCACTCTTTTTCATGAGTGCATTAATTGCTCTCCTCTACATATGACCAAACCATCTCAAGCAACTCTCTGTAATCTTTTCACAATAATGGCTACCCCTATCTTTAAGGGGATTTCCTCATTTCGAATCCTTTCCTTATATTTTCACTTACAATCTCATTTCAGCTACACGCAATTTACTAACATCTTGCTTCCTAACAACCCAACATAGAGTATAACTGGTCTTATAAAATTTTCCCTTTAACTTAATAGGCATTCTACAATCACATAATACTCCTAATACGCTTCTCCACTTTATCCACCATGCTCTTATTCCATGATTCACCTCCTCCAATCTCCATATTTATGAATTATTGATCCAAGATATCGAAAACTCTTGCTCTTTAGTATTTTAGACCATCAAGTCTTACAATCCCTTCATCTTTGTTTCTACTTTTACTCATATATTCCACGTACTCTTTTTTAGTCCTACTTAGTTGAAGGCCTTTAGATTCTAAAGCATCTCTCCAAATTTCTAGCTTAACATTAACTCTATATCTAGTTTCATCTACTAAAACTATATCATCTACAAAACACATACATCAAGGGACTTCATCTTGAATCAATTTAATGAGCTCATTCATCACTAGTGCAAAGAGATATGGACTTAAAGTTCATCGCTAGATCTCATCAAAAAACAAAAAAAAGTTCATCACTAGGAAACTCACTTGCGATGCCTCCACTTGGTTTTACACAAGTTATAACTCCGCCATACATATCCTTAATCAACTTAATATACTTTAGAGACCTATTTCTTTTCTTTTTGATGATTCAATTGTTACAAGTGGGGAAAGGGGGATTTGAACTCTGAGCAACAAGGCGCTTGGCAAAACTCATTTCTTTTCTAAAACCCACAGCCTAACCTCTCCAGGAATCCTATCATATGCTTTTTCAAATAAAAGTCATATGGAGATGTTTACAGGCTTCTCTATATTTTTTCATTAGATGTCTAAATAAGAAAATAGTTTCCATGGTACATTGCCTTAACATAAAACCTATCTTCAATCACTCTTTTCCAAAGTTTCCTAGTGAAACTCATAAGCTTAATTTCACATTATTTTGTACAGTTTTGAATATCTCATTTGTTCTTGAAAATAGGTATTAGAGTACTTCCCATTCACTAGGCATTTTGTTAACACCTTATTGAAAAGGTTTGTCAACCAGCATACCACATCACCCAAGCACTTCCAAACTTCAATGGGAATTTCATCAAGTCCCATGGCTTTTCCCATATCATTTTTCCTCGATGCATCATTTACCCCGATTATCCTGATTCTCCAAACAAGCCTACAGTTTCTAGCTCCAATCTCTTGTATTGCTTTCATTAAAAAGTTTATCAAAATAACTTTTCCATCTGTCTTAAATCTCCTCTTTATTTACTAACACCTTTTGATCTTCATCTTTGATGCACTTGATACCATTCAAATCTCTTGTTTTCATTTCTCATCTTAACAAGTTTATAAATATTTTTTTCTTCTTCCTTTATCCCCCAACTTGCTATATAATTCATCATAAGCCCTACATTAGCCTCTAAAACAGTTTTTTTGCTTCCCTCTTGCCACTTTATAATTTCATAAGCAGCATTGTCTCTACATTTAGCCTTAGAAAGTGCCCCCTGTTGAGGATTCTATCACATAAAGCACATAAAGCCTCCGAAGTAAGACTTAGGAGAAGACCTGACTTCATTTCAAACCAAATGCACTACTTTGCAAAAAAGAAAGCACTTACCTGACCAATATTGCCCACATCCAAAGCAACATGACCGTAGTTCTCCCACAACTGCCAGCTGTTTCGCCTGTCACCAAGTCATGTTGGTCACCACATATTCATACCTTTGCAAATACAGCAATTGGCAACGTATAGGTGTGCGTGAGCAAGTGTGTATGCAAAAAAGTAATTCTAATCATGGGAAGAAAGACTAAACTTGAACTTTAGAGCTTCTTTAAACGCAATGAAAGCCTCTTTGCTCCTCTTGTTGATCATATGCCTGCATAATTGATAAGTTGCATATAATTTATCCCCTAAAAGAAACAAGAAAGAAAAAGTGTGCATATAATTTATTAAAGCCATTTGGAAGAATTAAATGACAAACAAGTATCCACAATATTAATTCTTGACAGACACACTAATCACAAATAACTTTTCTTTATGAAAAAAAATCATAAATTGACTCAAATTAGTCTTCATTAGTCATTCAAAACTTTACCCTTAGGGAATGTTTGGCATGCTGTGATAGATCCTGTAATGGAATGATTAATCATGTGGAATAGTTATTTAGTTTCTTGAACTAAGGAATAGCTATTCTTCCCTAAAAATGTGTAACAACTATTCCTTGATGCTTGTAATAACTTTAAAAATTAATATATCTCCAAAGGCAAAAACACAAAATCTCTTTATGCACATAATAATTATATTATATATATATATATATATACACACACACACACGCACAAAGAAGAAGTCAATCTCTCCCTCTCTTAGATACCTAAATACATCAACAGTTTCATTACAATTAAGAACCTCTAATTTTAGTTGCCAAATCAAACATATATTTGTTGTTATGCAATAGGGATGCGAAAATGATTTCTTTGTCATTATTTATTTATTTATAAATTTGATATGTGTGTTAATTTGAAAAGTAAACAATTATGTTAACTTTAAAAATACTCAATTTATTTTTTTTTTATTTTTTTTTTTTTTTTTTATGATAATTAATTCCCACAACAAGCGCATATATAATTGTATAAGTAAGGTGTTTCAGAAATACAGATATGGGGTTTTATTCCAATTTTACAACTAAATGTATGAATAGGAATAGTTATTCCATTACAACATCTTCTATTCCTAGTAATACGGATTACCACTCATAACGCAATTTCCAGTCAATGTACCAAACGTGCCCTTAATGTTTCATGTTGTTCAGAGGGGCACTAATTAACGTGTAAAGTAATGCACATAAAAAAAATGACTTGGCAGTATCTCAAGGTAAATCACTACATGGGAGACTGTATTTCAACCAAAAAAAAAAAATCAGCCTACAATCTATAAATGAATGGAAACAACCCTCGTTTCCTTGCTCCCACCAACCATCTCAAAGCCTTAAAACAAAACCTTTATTTCCTGATACCTATTATTCTTGTTTCCCTCACATCTCTACAAACCTTAATGAAGCCCTTACATAATCAACTTTCACAAGACTCAACTTATGGCTTAAATACGGAGTTCAAACTGACTTCATTATTGCACTGAGAAAATATTGTTCAACAGGGGGGCAAAAAAGACAATTACTTTCCTAAGAAAGTTTAGGAAAGTAATGCAATAAAAGACAACCAAGCCAAAATGATACTTTAGAGCTGGATATTTAATATTATCCACTGCATAGTCTCTTAAATCCTGACCATCAAACCTATAAGTTCCAACTGACACATGTTGAAACTGCAAGATTTCAATCTACGAGGAGACATACTCGGGAGACTAATCTGGAACTTATAGGTTTGGTGGTGGTTAGGATTTGAGAGACTATGCAGTAGATAATATTAAAAATCCAGCTCTTGGAAGTTTTGGCAATTTTGATTTTCTATACATTTAATAAATCTCTTGATCTTTCATGATGTTTTGTGACATTACAACAACCCCATCCTTGTTTGAGAAATTAGAGCAACACCCTCCATGTTTCATAAGCTAGACTATGGAATAGCAAGTATACTATCCTTTTAAGTAAAACAAGGCAAAAAAATAGTACGGTTTCATCTTTAGATTATAAAGAAATAGTACCATTGACCCTTTTGTTGTGACAGCAAAGGCCGTTGTAATATTCTAAACAAGGAGGGAGGCCATTATAATTGTCAGAAAAAAAAATGCTGTCTGATTTACAGTTGGAAAATGTATGGAAATGTTTTTGATAAATAATAAGTTTTATTGCTAGAAAATTAAATCTTGAGATGAGAAAATATATTAGCATTGTATCGAGATGAGACAACAGAAAACAGTATATTTCAGATTGGAAATATTGCAAGATAACTTATAGCAAAGAGTGCATACAAACAAGCAATATTGTTCCAAGCCTCCCCGTTATCAGGATCAAGTTGAACAGCACGAGTAAATCCATCCAGAGCCTTCTGAATATCTCTAGCCTGTAACAATAATTCAACAATAGATTCAGAAATTTCTGAATAATTGAAGATTACAATACAAGGACTTCTCCCATTTGGAAAGAACCAATAAAATACGCATATATTTGAACAAAAAACTCTCAAATAGAGAATTTAACACATAGCAGATCACATAAGTCACCTTCAAAGCAGCAGCCCCAAGGGCAAACCAACCATCTGGGTACAAAGAATTCAAGGCCATCGCAGATTCCCTGAAACATAACCACAAGGAAATCATTGTAAACCCAGATCTGCTATGAGCTACACGTTTTATTAGTACTAAATAACAGCAACAATATAGTAGAAGCCATTAGAGCAAACTTACCACAGGATTTTAGATGTCTCATAGTCCCCTCTATTGTATGCACTACGAGCAAGAGATCGCTGTCAAACAGACTCTATAATATTAAAAAAAAGTCCACATAAAAGAAAACTGATCAAAGGTTCATAATAAGAAATGGAATCACCTTAGCTCTAGCTGACTTATCATTTGAAACTTCAATGGCTTTTTCGTAGCAAGCATCATTATTTGTAACATCACCAAGTGAACACCTAGAAATTTATTTTTTAAGCATGTTTTTAAGCATGTGAGATAGATTTTGCAAAACCCAAAAGTTAGCTCTCTCATAATTCTATTTTTCGAATATATTAGTAGTTTAAAAGAAAATCTAAGCAGATCATCACTCACATGCATTAGTTCATGAATGGAGACAACAATAGTAGGAGTAAATAAAAGGAGCTTCAAGACCATCCATATTGAAATAGAGCTTTAAGACAAACTAACAAAAGAGGGGGAGAGGGAGGGGGGGGGGGGGGGGGGGGGGGGGGGAGAGATGTCCCTGATCAGTACTGTTTTAACAATAACTATAAGCTACAGAAGCTACTTGAAGTACTGTTGAGTTCTGTTCAACCCAAATATATAAGATTCTATTAGAACAAATGGTATGGTGTGGCTGAAGCCATAAAAGTGTTCCAGCATGCTAACAAAGAGATATGTACTATGAGCCATAGAAAAATTTTAGTCAATTGCCATGATCAATTGATGGAGAGTCAACAAACAACTTTCACAAAGATTTGAAGCCTGCAGACACTCAACATTACCTTTTTCGTGTGTTGAACATGTATTCTTAATGAAATGGCATCATCTGGTTTACAGTTCACACAACGACAGCCTATGATTAGAAGGTTTTTGGAATGTAATGGCAAGTTATTTCAGATTTAGCATTTTTGGAGCCATGCAAATAGCAAATCCTAAAGAAATTGTCAAGCAATGATAATCAACATCATCACTATATGAATAGTTTAGACCCTCTTGACTGACATAAATTTTTGAAGTAATTATCAACAGATTCCAATTCTGCTTGTCTTTTCCTATTTATTCTCTCACCATCCAAAATGTATGCCACTCTTAAAGAACTCTGAAGAAGACTTCTAAAGATAAACTGATGTAGATGCAGTGAACAATAGAATATTAAAGTGACACAAACAAGAAAGAGCTGATGTCTCTATGAAGAACCAAGTGGTACGCAAATGGACCAACCCTCTTGCATATGATACACATATTTTGAGAAAGACACAGTTTGGCTACAAACTGGTTTGTAGCCCGCTTGCTACAACCCATTATGTGGCAACTAATAAGATCATCCACTTGTACTTTTAGTCACATGGCCTATTTAATGAGTCATGTGACTTGTTTAAATAATACATGTGGATGATCTTATGAGTTGTCACGTAGTGGGTTGTAGCAAGCTGGCTACAAACCAGACTCTGTTCTTTTGAGAAATAGCCTAACACATTGTTTTCTGCTTACAGACAATCTCAAATATATGCACCTTTTAGAGGCACATAATGAGACAGACAAAGCTTTAAATTTGGGCACTTTCAGACCCAAATAAAAACACCAGTTTGCCAATTTTTAACCTGCATTCTTTCACATATAAATTCCTAAAATTCCTTCTTCCATAACTCACTTCCCAATTTAAAACGAAAAAAGAAAAAAGGCATCTAGTTTATATAAAAGCATTTATAATGTGGATAATCTAAAATTATTCAACCTACCAGTCCTTTCACCCAACCCCCCAAAAAAAAAAATCTGTCTTGCTTGTTTAGTAGTTTTTAACAGAAGTTTCCAATTTTATTCAGGCACATGCTCGCATGTGCATCATAGCTAGGGTTACAAAAACATGAGAGAGAGAGAGAGAGAGAGAGAGAGAGAGAGAGAGAGAGAGATGTAGTCAAATTTTGCAGAATGCAAAACAAATTGATCCAATAATCAAACTAATACCGTTATACGATATTTAGATGGCTAGGAAACCTTCAAGGTGTTGTCACCACCACATTAACACTTGTGCAACTAATTAGCCATCAAGGCCTTTGGGCACTTGTCTACCAGATACCCTTAGCATAATTTAGCTTTTAAAGAATAAGCATATACCATAAATACAAGAAGGAAATAACTGAATACAAGTTTCCATGTTGTAGACTGAAGTACAACATCACCATATCAAGATAACAAATACCATGTACTTTATGATTTGAGTAGGCATTTAAATATCATTTGATACAACAAGCTTTGCAAAATTAGCTTCTCAAATAACCAGGGCACAATATTATTAGAAAAATCTTCTTTAGAAAGGTACCCTACATTATCAAAAAAAAATATATATATATATATATATATAGCACCAACATGTGTCAATAAATATTTAAATAGTCTTCCTTTTTTGTGTCATAGATATAGTTCATTTCAGTCAAAACAGGTCAGTAAGAACTCATCTTTGAGCTCATCAATTGTTCACTTTAAGTCAGGATTAGTTTAAAAAAAAAAAAATTTCTTCCATAATAACATGCCAGTGGATCTTTCAAACTTTGACTGCATTACCTGAGGTAGAAAGTTAATTCAACTAAAAGGAGAAGGAAAGCAAAAGACACGTAACTTACATACCATAACCTGGGGTCATTAGGCATTTCAGATAATCGTTTCTTGATGAGTTCAACAGCTGCTGCTTTCTTCTCCAATAGGCTGTTTTACATATTGAATCTCACATGAGACTCCCAGCAACTAAGTATGAAAAATACAACAAAGGAAATTGACTTAGATAATGAGCTGTCAAGTATCAACATACCGGTAGCAAAATATAAGGTTATCCCATAACTCTAAATCCTCAAAAATTTTAACTGCCTCGCCAATCAAATGACAGCGCACTAAAAGCTCGCCGTATTCCCTGAATTTGAAGTGGGAAAAAAAGAACAAAAACAAAAATCAAGAGAAGTTAATCACGCAAACTTTGGCAAGAAAAGAGCAGTTAGTATAGGGAATAATAGATCTGATCTATAGAAAAATGAAATAACTGTTTTTTTTTTTTTTGGGGGGGGTGGGGGGGGACTCTGTTATTGTGTTTATAGACAATGAAAGGTGAATTTTTACTTTCGCAAGGCAGGAATAGTGGGGGTATAAACCCCAAAACAAAGAGGAATTCGTTGTGCCACTCCTGGAGAAGGCTCACTGACACTCTGGACCTGAAATAGTGAAGAATATTTTTGTGAGATTTATCAGAAAAGAATGATAAATAAATTAGGACTATTTATATACTGGAGCTAAAAAAACTAGATTGCCTCATGGAATGAACTTTCCAAAAAAATATATATATATATCAGGAAGCAAAAAGGAGGAGATCAAAGCAATTGATCAACCCTCAAAAGTCAAAACATTTTTTTTATAAGAAGTCAACATTTAAAATCAAAGAAAAACACATCTAGTAACATCACCACCTAATTTACCAACAAGGTAGGAAGTAATGAGCAATGACCTTATAAAATTTAGTTCTAGAAAAATGCTTCCATGACCTTCCCTTATAATTGGCTCTCCCCTATCTCATGTGAATCTGGTATGCATACACTTAGCTTATTGATCTTGAGTTTTATATATGTTATATACCAACAGTCAAATTTAATTGGAAGAGAGTACACACCAATGCAAATTAGAAAAGTCCCTGTCCTAATAACAAAAAATATTTTATCTTAAAATCCTCTATAGGTAGTAATAATCTGAGTTTCACATGCTAGTTGCTCAATCTTAGAGGAAAAACAAAATAAAAAAATAGTCCGAAAACTATAAATATGGCAATGGTGGAACTTTCTTGATTGAAAATTATGTCGTAACTTATGCCACTGAACATTGACATGAAAATTTATGACCAGCTTTTGGCAAGACATACCCCTTGCAATTTCTAGAATATAGTTAAGTGTAAGGAACAATGTTGATGATGTTAACGTTAAAATGGTCAACTCTGACTGCAAAATACCAATAATATAAACAGCATTATCCACGCTGCAAATTGACAAAAAATAAAGCACATCAAGCATATGGGAAGGGAAACTTTCAATAAATCAAACATGCTTACTCAGGTAACATTGAGTGGGTGCAGACCTTGGTGAGCACAAAGTATATATGTATATACATACATATGTACATACACACCCCTGTGCATCTACATATGTTTGCATGCACAAACACACTCTTCTAGGGTTACACTATTTAACTAAGGAAAAACAAAAAGTATAGATATTACAGAAGCCTATGATAGCAGCAGCAACTAATGGGGGACAAGCCATGATAAGTAAGAGCTGTGAGATGATTTGTAAGGCTTGAAATAACAAAATTGCGAGAATTCAAGTTGTCGCAAAGAAGCTAATCATGAATTGCAATGAAGGAAAACCTGTAACTTGTCAGATGATCCTCATATGACTCTGATATATAAACCCTTGTCACCACTTTTGATAAGTAATCGAATTTTATTAAGAAGAAACAGAGCAAAACAAAAGACTCCCTCTAAGGGCATAAAGCATGCACTTAGAAAGGAGGAATACAGAGAAGCTAAACAAGATCATGAGAAACATTTAAAGAAACGATGAAGGCAGCAATAGATTTTTCCAGAGTAAGACCCCAGACCCGAGCCCAATAAAATAGAAGCCCATAGAACAGTTCCAACAACTTTGGAAAGGGATGCTCCTCATCATCAAAAGTCCGCTTATTCCTTTCTCGCCAAAGAGTCCACATCAAGCAAAGAGGAACCAAATTCCAAACCGTAGATTTATGTTTCCCAAAATAATTATACCAGCCAGAAAGCAGCGCCGTGATATGCTCAGGGAACACCCAAAGAACCCCAAAGGATCGTAAGACCGAGTTCCATAGATCGGAAGCAAAGGTACAATGAACCAAGAGGTGATAACCTGATTCCCCAGCAGCCCGACACATACAACACCACCCCACCATTGTGAGCCCACGCCTCATAAGATTATCACAAGTAAGAATCTTCCCCCAAGCAGCCGACCAAATAAAAAAAGAGACTCGTCTAGGAGCTTTTACTTGCCAAATATATATATATACCTAATAAGTTCAGAGAAATTAAATGGCCTATTTATCTTAGAAAGTTTATTTTTATCAATTTTCTTTTTTGTTAATTGTATATAGAATTACTAGCTTTTCAATGGGTGTTTGTATTTACTCTTTAATATTTCCTCCAAATTTAGCAAAAATATTTCCTCCCTAACAAAAGAAATGTAAAGTTGCACAGGAACCCCATAAATTCAAAGAGCTGGGGGCAGTTCAAAAATTGGAAAGAAGAAAGTATTTAGTTGGAAAAACAACTGGATATCCTTAAGATCTAGCTACCATAATAACAATGATGCACCTCATACCAATTTATCCATCATCAGCAATGCACGCTCCTTTGTGCGACTACGAGTCGATTCCCATCGAATACGTAAGATGTCAGAGAAACGCCGTATCTGAAAGAAGGGGGTTATTGTCATGCAGGAATCAAAATTCAATAGAAATGTAAATCAATTTGTAAGATAATGTTGGTTACCTGAAGGACTCTTAATGCCCAGAAAATTAAGTGTCATGGGAATAGTTAAAACACACATTGATATATGGAGTATTAAATAAATTAATCTCATGGGATCCCGTAACCTACTGTTACTGTACAAAACTCCCAAAGTATAAGAAAGCCCTGACTAATTAATAACGAAGTCCTGACCAACTTCTCACTTTCTTATGCTTGAATGTGTCACCCATTGTAATGGCTAAAGCCTCATTCTTATTTGGGACGCTATCCTGCATTGTGTGATGTGGTGTTTATGGAGGGAAAGAAACGCTAGTACCTTTGAGGGCTGTGAACGAAACATTCTAGACTTGAAGACCTTATTGCTCCGAACCATATTTGATTGGATGGCTGCCACAAGTTTGTTTTCTTACTCCAATTTCTTGGAATTCTTTGATTATTGTTCTATTCGAAATTAATTTTTCGCCAAGCACAAGCCTAGATTACTTTTTGTATTCTTTTTTTTCAATAATCAATAAAACTTATTACTTATCAAAAAAAAATTCTTAAGATGCAATGACTTTTATCAGGAGATTCACATTTAACATATTTAATCGTTGAAGAAAGAAAAGATCTCATTCATAAAAATATAAATGCAATGAGATTAATTAAATAGTGCAGCAATTATCAACTTACAATGAAGTACGAAAATTGCTGAGAATCAATTGCCTCTATGTATGGAGCCATATCCCATCCTGAAACAGAAATAGGGCTGTTGAATAACCAAAAGAGTCACCTTAACTCAGAAAACGACTTTAGAATATATATATTTTGATAGGTGACTTTAGAATATAATTAAAATAACAACAATGGACAAAAGGAACTCTAGTAGGAGAACCCTGCCCTACAGACTAAATGAATATGTCAGGGCCATCATAGAAGCAGAAAGTCAGAAACTGTTGTACTGATTGGTTTGAGCATTATAGCGGTGGAGAGAACTTTAACTGGTTGGCCCCAATGGTGAACAGCTTTGAAGTAGAGCTCTAAGCAGGAAAGGCAGGATGGATCATATTTCAATGTAATTCAGATCTTTTTATTTGTTTCCATCCTTCATTTTTCTTCCTTTTTTAACTTATAATTCTCGTTTCTTGGGATCTCCTCTCTCTATAAGCTTCTTCAATGCTTGATTGATCATTTTTTTTTTAATTAAGGAGAAAAGAAAAAAAGTAGAGCATACAAATATATATATCCTTATCTGTCAAATGGAGGGATTGCTTTTCCTAACTGGGGGTGAAAAAAAAGAGCAGTATTTAACAACTGAATTATAAGAAACTAATAGGTGAGTGAACTACTAATAATGTCTTTGTTTTTCCTATGAAAACTCTTATAACCAGCAAACACTTTTTTCAAATTTTCTTTTTTCAAGTTCTTTAAAAATGGGTTAAAAAACTGAGTCGTTTTCTGGGAGAACCAAAAGGCAGTTCAGCTTCCATTCCCCAAACTGTTTTCCCCTTTGTCAAAATCTAAGTCTGTCCAGTATACTAATACAATTTTTCATCTCAGTTAAGGAATAATTTGAAAATGATATAGCATGCATTTTGAAAATACAGTAAAAGTATAGCTTGTTCTGCATTGATCATGTCAACCAAGATGAGGCTCATACTAGTACCAGAAGTTTGTGTCTAGAACTCACCTTGCATTTCACCATGTGGAGTGCTCTTTTCAATAAGAAGGCATTGGGCCAGAATCACAGCCTGTTGGATCCCCCTCAAAGGGGCTGTAGCAGGACCACCATTTTGAATGTCTTGCAATCTACTTCCTTCATCATTATCCGCTAACAATTTTGGGGTCATCAATATGTCAGAGGCTTCAAAAGTTTCAGGTTGATGTAGATCCAAATTATCTTTTCCTATAGTGGAATTGTGAGTCTGGATGCTAGAGCTTTCTAAGGGGCAGTTATTGCCACAGTTTGATGAGCTTGTGTTTGCAACAAGTATCCCCTGTGCCTTAGGTTGTACCTATATCCAAGAATGATCTGTAAAGCTAAGATGAAGTACATCTCTGACAAAGTCCAAATACATGTACTTCAATTACCTGATGTACAGTACGGAAGCCAAGAACCCCTGTAACAGAAAGCTGGAGCCCAGCAGCCACTTCAGCTGACTCAAAATGTTGCCTGATATGACACATGTATCTCAGTAATTAAAGATATGCTAGTGGTAATCAAAAACCTAAATCCCATTTCAACAATAAATAAAGAAAGCCAATTATACTTAGGGCAATAACCCTTCCACATTAAACTTTTTTTTTTTTTTTTTCTGATAAGAAGTCCTTCTGCATTAAACTCATAGTGATGTTCTAACAATCAGAAGCACATCTTTTGAGGGAAATTGGGGATTTCATGCAGTCTCAAACACCAACTTATATCTGGAACTAGTGACCACTGCTTCATGAGGCGTGGTCTCCAACCAATTGTGCTACCCCTTGGGGACCAAAAAAATGACATACAGATAAATTTTCAAATTATCAACTAATAAGAAAAGTCACAAGATGAGTAAAGTGATTAAATTTAGTGACAAGGATTTGTTACCAAAGAAAAATAAAAAATCTTTTGTATTATCTTACAATGTAAATATTGGAATGAGTTCCCACAACTTAAATATCGACCAATAAAGTTCATGCAAAAAACAATTCAAATTAAAATACACATGAGACAAGTTAAATATCGACCCATAAAGTTTATGCAAAAAAAAATTCAAATTAAAATAAACATGAATACAGTTTCTTTTTTGGGCCTTTTTTTAACTACAAATGGTTTTTTTTTTTTGGTGATAACGTAGGGAACGTTTCTAAATAAGAGCCCTTTAGACTCGTCTCTAGGCAGAAAAACCTACGGGCAACTGACCCCACTCGCTAAAACCAGTTGACAAATAGTTGATCAACTAAAATAGCTTCCCCAATTATAATTTACCTGCAAGAATCAACTCTTCCATAGGTGTATTCCATTATTCCAGCTTCTAAATGAACCATCGAGATTATTGCTAAAGCATCTCCATCATGTAAACTTGAACCAAAATAACTTGTTACTTTTTCCAAAGTGTCAAAGTGATGTTGAGTCTCGCCCATATAGACGTGCAATAAATCAAACAAAGAAGATGACCGCTCATCCAAAATTCTCTGTTGAATAAATATGAACCTAGCAAGCCACCATGAGATGCTACTAATTCCATACATGGAAGACACGCTTCCTCCAAATAACAAGTCTCTTGTCCTCATGAGCAACATCTTAGCAAAAACTAAATACTACATTACAAAAGAAAAAAAAAAAAAACTTGTCTCAGATTTCAATACAACAACAATCAATCAAAAAAAGATTTCAATACAACAACAATAATAATAGTTATGAACTATTGTTACCAATGAATCCTGAGTCAAATGATACCTCCTACTCTCACAATTGTAGATGGAGAATGAGGTCATAGATGCAAAACTCACTAAGTGCATGTGTAATAATTTACCAATGAAAAAATATTTTAAAAACTACTATTATCCGATCAACAATTTTCACCTTTTATAGAATTATGGACAGATGAATGACATTCAAGATACAAACCATTGTAACTTGGTAGTATTGGTATAACAAAGAGTAAATGTTTCCATTACAAAATGAAGTGATCACCCCCTTCCCCCAAAGTTCAACAAACTAGTCACCCTGCAATCTAGGGTAGAATTTTCCTCCAGACCAATCTTGATTAAAATTCCTTTAATCTACTATGTGGCGATTCAAATGATCATACACATATACTTTTATAGGTAATAGAACAATTTTATTAAAAGAAGATCAATCTATGTGCATAAAGTATGAACCCAGGAGTGTCAAATATTAAAACATTTGAACGTTTGTTCTCCAATCTATTATTGGGTCATACTAAGTCCAAATTGTACCTAATATGACTTCAAAAATTTGACACAAACATTCACTTTTAGTCCCTATATTTGGGAGTGTTTTTGTTTTGGTCCTTACTTTTTTTAATGTTTCATTTTAATCCTTAATTCTTTAATAGTATTTCATTGTGGTCCTTGCCATTATCTCACTTACAAACCCTGTTGAAAACTTAAGGACTAAAATGAAATATTTAAAAACACAACGACCAAATTGAAATCACTCAGTTACTAAATGTGACTTTTTACCTAAATGTAAAAACCATAGTAGGTGGAACCCACATAATGTAAATAAGTAAATAAGTGGTCAGTGAAGTTGTGAAGCAAATTAGTAGTACCTGAAGATTAGAGAACTTTCCAAGCAAGTCAGACCCAGCAGCCATTAGCTGATTACGCGCCCAGTTTTCCCATTCCACCAATTCCTCATCTCCTTTACCCACTTTCAATGCCAATGGACATTTTGGCATTTCCTTCAAGGGCCTATTATAAATAACATTCTAAAATCAATTGTCCCCAACAAAGAAAAGAAAAATTAAAATGAAATATACTTATTTTTTGTTTATCCAATTCGACTCAGGTTCGATTTTTGTCTTTCAAATTAAAAAAAGTAGCAATTTCGTCCTTCCGTTAATTTTCTGGTAAACTTGTTCCAGGTCACAAATGTGACGTATTCAATTTCCTTATAGGTTAAAATCTTTAAGGTTCCAAGTTCAAATTTTTCAGGAACTAAACTACAATTATTTGAAGGAAAAAGCACTATTGGTTCCTAGACCATGAGGGATTTTAATTCCTAATCAAAACGCCTTTGAGATTAAAAGCGATCACTTTAAGTTAGTTAGGGACTAAAGGCGATCACTTAAAGTTTGTTAGGGACTAAAAATGATCTTTGGGGCTAAGGTTTAGGACCAACAATATAATTTGGCTTTTTAAAAAAAATATGGATTAAATACATAATTGGTCTTTAACGTTTGAAACATGTGCATTTGGTCCCTAAGGTTTCAAAATCGTGCATTATTGGTCCTTCTAGCAATTTTCAGCCTCTCAGTGTCAAAAAGTGAATGCAATTGGTTCTAAAAGTGACGATTTAGGGACCTAATAGCGCTCATTTTTTAAAAAATGAGCTGTTTTAGAAACAGTAGAACCAATTGTGAGTGTTTCAAATTATGCACGTTTCAAACATTAGAACCAAACATGCAACCTGTGTAAACATTTGGATCAATAGTGCATTTAAACCAAATTAAGTAAACATGGAGAAAAAGAAAGTGAAAAAAACGGTGACTCGGAGGGTGACTCACCCAGTCATATTGCACTGAGTGAACGCGAGGAACGCGGCTGCGGCGACGCACATCACGAGTATCACCCTAAAAGCCTTGTCCTCGTCGTCTTCGGATTCATGCACAAGGAAGGAGTCGACGCGGTCGAGCAACTCGGAGTAGACTCGGTCGGCGGAGTCGGGCGAGTGGTCATCGGCGAGTTTGAGGAGGAGTCGAGCAGCGTCAGAGGACAGGGCGCGGAGATAGTCGCCGGACTCGATTGAATAGAGGAGGTCGTGGAGAGAAGAAGTTTGATCAGACGGCTGTGGTTGAGGCGGGGCGTCGGACGGCGGAGAAGTGAATGTGCAGCGTAGAAGACGGAGCTCGTAGTCGCGGAGGAGCAGCGCTCGTTCAGTTTCGGGTTGTTGGGACATTTGGGGGGTTTTTGGGGGGTTTTTGGTGGTCTTGTGAGAGGAGAGAGACAATGTTAAGAGAGCTGAGAGAAGTGAGTTACGGTTAGGGTTAAAATTTTGTTAGGGTTAAGTGGGTAAATGCACATGACTCGACACATGTCTAAGTATGTAAGTTGTGGTTTACAAAAATATAAATAAAACATGAAAATGATCATATTCATATTATTGGATAGAAACCCATACCACCTACCCAAAACACGAAATAATTTCTTCTCAATCTCAAATCTCACTAACGTTTAGCAACTCCAGCTTCTCTCACTTTCATTTGAACTACCAGATCAACAAGGAAAGGCAAAGACATACCCATGTCCCAGCCCAAGCTACCACGAGCATGTTGTGTGAGTTTCATCTCTCTCCCTCTCTTTACCTTTATTCATGGTGCTGATTAAAATTGAAAGGGATAATTTTAAGTAATCGGAGAATGAGATCAGTGATTCCTACTTTTCAGAAATTTTAATTTGAATGTACTCAATCAATGGAAAGACTTAGAGGGTTGACTTGATAAAGTTGAAGTGGTTTAGTTGTGATGAGAGTTAACTTGATTTTTTTTTTTTTTTTTTCTAAGCATCAGAGACAGTTTGGTCCCAGATATACATTCGTGAACTTTTCGTTGGACTAGTAACCTGTCTGGTTAAACAAAGAATCATATTATTAGCAAGAAGATGAAGTATGAAGTTAATGGGGATGCATTGCACTTGCATTATTACCTTTCGCTTCTTTATTATAATCAGATTTCTGTCAATCAACTGTGCAGGTCCATTACTCTGGTAATCGATAACCCAGTTCTGTGTTGTAACTGCACAAGACAGCTTGTAATCTAATTTATTCCATTGCAAAGAAAAAGACATGGCTGGGGCCTTGGTGGGAGGAGCATTTCTCTCTGCTTTCCTCCAAGTCTTGTTTGATAGAATAGCATCTCACGAGGTTGCTGACTTTTTCCGGGGAAGAATACTCAGTGATGGATTACTAGGGAAGTTGAAGATAGCGTTGCTGTCCGTGAATGCAGTGCTTGACGATGCAGAGGAAAAGCAAGTTACAAAGCCAGCTGTGAAAGAGTGGCTTGATGAGCTGAAAGATGCTGTATATGATGCAGAGGACATTTTGGATGAAATTGCTACTAAAGCCTTGCAACGCAAGCTGGATGCTGAATTTCAAACCACTGCAAGTAAGGTACAAACTTGCATCACTTCTTCTCTTAATCCTTTTTCCAAGGAGATAGAACCAAAGATAAAAGTGGTGCTTGACAGACTGGAATATCTAGCAAAACAAAAGGATGTTATAGGTCTAAGAGAAGTTGTTGGAGGGAAACTGTCAGAAAGATTGCCTACAACTTCTTTGGTTGACGAATCTGATATTTGTGGTAGGGATGATGATAAGGAGGCAATAGTCAACTTGTTGCTTTCAGATGATGCAAGTGGAAATGAGATGTGTGTGATTGCCGTGGTTGGCATGGGTGGAATTGGGAAGACCACCCTTGCTCAACTTGTATACAATGACAACAGGGTGAAGGAGCATTTTAACCTTGAAGCATGGGTTTGTGTTTCAGAAGAATTTGATGTGTTCAAGGTAACCAAAACAATTCTTGAGGCAGTAACTTCGTCTACTTGTGATATTAAGGATCTAAATCGGCTTCAAGTTACGCTAAAAGAGAAGTTAACAGGGAAGAAATTTCTACTTGTTTTAGATGATGTTTGGAATGAGGATTATGTTGATTGGGAGGTCTTAAAAAATCCCTTTAAATCTGGGGCACAAGGAAGTAAGGTTATTGTAACAACACGCAATGGAAGTGTTGCATCTGTCATGCGCACTATTGCAACTCATCATCTAAAGCAGTTAACAGATGAAGATAGCTGGTCACTATTTGCAAAACATGCGTTTGATGATAGTAACTCTGATGCACATCCGGAGCTAGAAGTAATAGGTAGACAAATTGTGAAAAAGTGCAAAGGCCTACCTTTAGCAGCCAAGGCAATTGGGGCTCTCCTGCGGTCTAAACTAGATGTTGATGAATGGGATAAGATATTGAAGAGTGAATTGTGGGATTTGTCAAATGATGGGGGAAACATTCTCCCTGCTCTAAGATTAAGCTATAAATATCTCCCCTCACATCTAAAGCAATGTTTTGCTTATTGTTCAATATTCCCAAAGGATTATGGTTTTAGAAAGGATCAATTAGTGTTATTATGGATGGCAGAAGGTTTCTTGCAACAATACAAAAACAAAACCATGGAATAAGTGGGTGATGAGTACTTCCTTGATCTAATTTCAAGATCATTATTCCAGCAATCAAGCGGTGATAAATCACATTTTGTAATGCATGATCTTGTCAATGACTTGGCCAAATTTGTATCTGGGCAATTCAGCTTTAGATTGGAGGGTGACTATTCTCACGAACTTGTGAACAAGACTCGACATTTGTCTTATTTCAAAACAAGATTTGATAGCTTTAAGAAGTTTGAGTATCTTTACGAGGCTAAGCAGTTACGCACCTTCTTGTCTTTGAAATTGTCTCCAAGAAATGAGACCTTTTACTTAACTACAAAGGTACTACATGATTTATTGCCAACGCTAAGATGCTTACGGGTGCTCTCTCTATCTCATTATAGTAATATCACTGAGTTGCCTGATTCAATTGGCAAATTTAAGCATCTACGCTACTTGAACCTTTCTTTCACTGCAGTTAAAAGGCTGCCTGATTCCATATGTAAGTTGTGCAATTTGCAAACGTTGAAGTTATCAGGTTGCCAATATCTTGCTGTGTTGCCAAAAGATATGTGGAAACTCATTAATTTACGTCATCTTGATATTACCGAAACTAGCATAAAGGAGATGCCCATACAACTGGGTAGACTAAAATGTCTTCATACATTGACTACTTTTATTGTTAGCAAAAATAGTGGACTTGGAGAGTTGGGGAAACTTTCAAATCTTCGGAAAACGCTTTCTATTATGGGGCTCCAAAATGTTGTATCTCCTACAGATGCTTTGAACGCAAGCTTGAAGGATAAGAGGTACCTTGAGGAGTTGGTGATGGAATGGAGTTCTGATACTAGAGTTTCAGAAAGTGAAAGAACTGTACTTGACTATCTCCAGCCCAATACAAACTTGAAAATTCTAACTTTGAACTACTATGGTGGTAAAAGTTTTCCAGATTGGGTAGGTCATCATTCATTCTCTAGTATAACATGTGTTCATCTAAACAATGGCAAATATTGCTGCAGCTTGCCACCACTTGGGCAGCTACCCTCTCTGCAGGACCTCTCTATTGTTGGGTTTGATGGAGTTGTTAAAGTGGGTCCTGAGTTTTATTGCAGTGACTCTTCTTCAATTAATCCTTTTGGATCCCTGAAAGTTCTAAAGTTCAAGCAGATGTTGAAGTGGGAGAAATGGTCTTCTTTTGGTTCTGAAAATGAAGGTGGGGCTTTTCCTCATCTTGTAGAGCTTTATATTCAAAACTGCCCTGAGCTGACAGGAGGGTTGCCCATCCATCTTCCCTCTTTAACCAAACTTGTGATTATAGAATGTCTGCAGCTGGTGGTTTCACTCCCAAGGGCTCCTGCTCTATGTGAAATGCAGTTAATGCATTGTAATGAGGTTCTGTTAAAGGATTTGCCATCTAGAATACAGAAGCTCAAAGTTGAAGGATTTGGTGCACTAAAGTCCCTACCCGAGGGAATGATGGACTGCAAAACATGTCTTCAAGAGTTAGAAATCTGTGACTGTCCCTCGCTTATGTCCTTTCCTAGGAGTGGTCTACCCTCTACATTAAAAACTCTTAAGATCACAAACTGTAGGAAGCTAGAGTTTCCAATTCACCAGAATTTTTCATCCCTCGAAACATTTTTCTTAATAGATAGTTGTGATTCTCTCAGTTCCTTTCCATTGGACTTGTTCCCAAAGCTTTATGATATCATAATCAGGGGGTGTCAGAATCTAGAATCTCTTTCAGTTCCAGAGGGATATCTCCATGATTTAATGACCTTGCAAATTCAAATCCATGATTGCCCTAATTTTGTATCTTTTCCAAAAGGAGGGTTGCCTGCCCCCAGCCTCACATGGTTTTGGATCACCAATTGTGGGATTCTGAGGTCACTACCTGAAAATATGCACAGATTCCTTCCATCTCTCAAGTATTTGCGTATAAAAGATTGTCCAGAAGTTGAGTCGTTTCCTGAAGGGGGTTTGCCTTCCAATCTGAATTTGATTTCCATCCTCAGTTGTGACAAACTCATTGCTAGCTGGAAGGGGTGGGGTTTACAACAACTTCCCTCTGTTAGAAAATTCTCAATCAGTGGTAAATCTGAAGAAGTAAAGTCATTTCCAGAGGAAGGGTTGCTGCCCACCAATCTGACCTTTCTTTACATCTCTAAATTCCCAAATATGGAATCCTTGGACAAGAAGGGGCTTCAACACCTCACTTCTCTTGAACAGTTGTGGATCCAAGATTGCCCTAAGCTCAAGTACATGCCGGATGAGGGGCTTCCTGCATCCCTTTCTTTCCTACGGATCAATGAATGTCCTTTGCTGAAGAAACGTTGCCAAAGGAAAAAGGGAAAAGAATGGCACAGGATTGCTCACATTGACTGCATAATGATCGATGAAGAATTGATTGCATGAGCTTAAAGTCTAAAGGAGTCCCTGCCTTCTGTTCCTATATTTGCACAACAGATATATGATGGAAATAACTCAGGTACTTGCTCTATGCCCACCTAATTAACAAAGTAATTTACTATTTCTATTTTAAATATAATTAATTGCTATTAATGATGAAACATAATACTTTGTTGCTTACTGAATCTTCCTTTGATTCATCATTTTGGGCACAATAATTAAACTTAATGAGTCTCTCTCATGTCACGGTAATAAATTACTGTGCTGTCAGTTCAATGTGCAGGGGGTGCTCTACAATTCTAAAAATTTGTTCAAGTGATTTGTGCTTATGTAGATCTCTATTTCACTATCTATGCTCAAGTCCTTGTGGGTTCTTTTGCAGGGTCACTTTTGTCCCTTTAGATATCAGAGGGACCTTGCCAGTCGCCAGGATCTCACCCAAACAGTTTCACTTTTTCCACCCGTTTCTTGGGGTTTTGGAAATGTATTCTGTTTGGAACTTGAGTTATTTTCTTATGGGGATTTGCACTTCAATTAAAAAGAACCTCATATCTATACAAGCAAAAACTCATTGCTTTGATGTCAGAGGAATTGGACTTCACAACTTTACAAGTATCACCTCTCTCAAATACTTAGATCTCTGCAGAAAAAGTGAAAAGGTGGAATCCTTTCCAGAGGAAGGACTGCTGCCCTCGACTCTTACCTCACTCTAAGATGAAGATTATCAAATCTGAAATCCTTGGACAATAAGGGGATTCAACACTCCGCCACTCATGAAAAAATAGATGATCTAGTCCATGCCCGATGAGGGACGGCACATCTCTCTTTCTTATCAATGTATTCTGGCCTATGATTTATCACATCTCTCACGTGACAATGATGTGATCTTATCATAAGCTAAATGTCTTCTTTTTTTAATTTTTATTATCCGAAGCATTTGCTCCGACAGGGTGCACAGGCCCTCGGCAAGGAGTTTCCTGCAACTGCACCTCGGGTAATTCAAGGGACAATTAAATTCCCCCAGTCCGATGGCCACAAGGGGGAAGTGGCTACTCGAACCCAAGATGTCCGAGTTTATGGCTCGCCTAGAGTTGATTTGATGAGTCAATCTTCTACTGTTTATCAGACTTTCTGTCAGGTACTTTTTTTACACTAAATTCAGCTGCTAATTGTTTGATATTTTTAATTTTATCTCATTTCGTTTCTTTTTCTTCTTCATATTAATTCTTTGCATGATGAAGGCCACTAACAGATGTGGAGATCTATCACCTTGAACCATTGTGGAGTATATCTGATACCTGCAGGTTTGTTTTGTTGATAATGATAATAGAGCTCTTAGTGTATACAATGAACATCCCTCGTGTTGTTAATCTTAAATTGTTAATTTATTTGTTGGAGGCTTCCAACTTAAGTTTGACTCTTCCAACAATGATCTGAATGTTGGTTATCCCATGTTTCCAATGTCAGCTACCACAAGTTTTAAGCCTGGTGTCAATTTGTAAAATATATCATATTCCTACCTGGAATTTGTTTTATTGATAATAGGGTTTTAGTGTATAAGATGAACATCCATCGTATTGTATTTGTCTGTCATCCACAGACTACAACATCAATAATAATAAAAAACCGTAGTGCCAAAATTTTGGGTTCACTATGTAGCATCAACAAACTAATAGGAGTTAGCCACATATATTTTTCTCCACTAGTTTATCTTGTCCAAAATCATTCTCTTTATCACCTTCTTAATTAATATGTCATTCTTTATTTATTAATTTACCAATTTCTATGTTCTTTATTAATTTCTTGCAGGCTTCTAACTCTCAATAAAGTTGTGGCTACCAGCAATAGTTTTATTGGTGCTTATCTTAAGGTTTCATTGTCGGCTGCAACAGCTTCACTACGGATATCAATTTATATAATGCCGTATTCTTCTTAAGGTTTATTGGTGCTTATCTTAAGGTTTTATTATTCTTGATGTTGTAGTCTGTGGATGATTGTTATAGTCTAATTAAAAACAGACAAATTACAATATCATTTTTTTTCTTCTAATGCATTAATTTTAATTTAAATATGTATTAACTTTTTTTATGAAAACATGTATTTTTATTTTTATTTTTTTATTTTTTCAAATCAAGCTTGTTTTATATATCATCATTTTATTCAAGCAAGTGAATTTATCATTTATTAGAATTTTATATTTAAGAGAGATGTTATTTTTTATTTTTTTTTTATTTTATTTTATAACATTTATGGAGGTAACAAATATGATTTCATTCTTTTATCAAATCTTTAGGTAAAGCTATGAAATACAAACTTGGGGTTCAAATTGTCGCCAGACAAATGCACAAATATAGATACGTTGTTCCATTCCGTTGCCCCCTAGGCCGAAGCAAGATCGTTTATTTTGGAATGCGTCGAAGTTGGGTTTGTTCTCTATGAAGAGTGCATATTACCTACAGCTGAAGCGCAATGTAGATGATAAGACATGTGAGAGCAAGATAAGAAATTCTGGAAGTTTTTGTGGTCGTTGTCTCTCCCACAAAAGATTAAAGCTTTCTTTGTGGAGAGTGTGCATAGGTATTCTTCCCACTAATGGCTTTCTTTGGCATCGGCATATGCGGAAGGATGGTGTGTGTCCTTGTTGCACTCAAGATGTGGAGTCATGTATAGCTGCTAATGATGTGTGGCTCGAATCAAACTTACTGGTGCATAAATGGGATCGTTCTTTGCATTGTTTTTTCGATCTCATGGTGTATTCTCGTCACCATTTTAATCTGGAAGAGCTGAAGTTGTTTTGCCGTATTGCATACTTCCTATGGGGTCAGAGAAATTCATTGGTGCATGAGGGGAAAGTTCTTAATCCTATTGCAGTGGTTTACCGTGCGCGATACCTTTTATTTGACTACAACAATCCATTTCGGGGGCCTGGAGCCTGGAGGTGATGCTAGAGTGGAATGTAGGCCACCTGTGGTGGAGAACGTGGTTCTTGGTTGGAGACCTCCCAGTTTGGCATTGTACAAAGTCAACTGGGTGATTTTTCTGGATCTAAAGTCTCGTCATTACTTCCTGGGGTCTTTGGTTTATAAACCACGAGAGTCTTGTAATGGGTGCTATGTTCATGGCCGGCCCAAACTTAAAGCGAGGTAAGCTGTCGCTTGAGGTCCCGGAAAATTGAAAAAAAAAAAACTTATAAAACAGGCCCCCGAATTTAAAAAAGAGAAGCTCATACGCCTCAGTTTAAAGAAACTTTAAGATAAAGATAAAGAAAAAAGAGAAGCCCAACCTTCAATTTCATTTTTTTGTCTGCGTCTCATACCACAGCACGGCACAATTACAAAGTCGTCATCTTATTTTACGTCCACTTCTTGTATTTTCTCTCGATCTCCCTCTTTTCTTTTCTTTCTCTCCATCTCTCTTTTAAAATAAACCATTTAAAGATCTGTTTCTAGAGTCCCCCACCTCACCTTTTTTTTGCCAGCACAATCCCTCCCTCACCTTTTTTCTATTCTAGAGCCCCCCACCTCCCACGTTGTCAGTTGACTTGTTTGATCTTTTTTAATTTAATTGGTTTTTTTTTTTTTTTTTTTTTTTCATTTTTTTTCTGATAAGCATCAAAGATTTTTTTTTTATTATTATTATTATTATTATTTTAAATCTATTACCTTTTCTTTTTGCTGAGATCCACAAAGTTTTTGGATGCCAAAATGTAGATGTGATCAATAATTAGTGAGAATAATGAAATATCAATAAAAATATTCAAAAATATTAATTTAATTTAGTTTTGAATGAGTAAACCCCAATTTGAAATTTCGCTTGAGACCCCTAAAATAATTGGGCCAACCCTGGCTATGGTTATGCAATTGCCATCGTTACCTTGTGGAATTTATCCTAATGTGGGTGCTGTTATTCACTCACTGAAGTTTGGTAGCAAGATGGGATTTCAGAATATTATTCTGAAAGGTCCTTTGTTATCTTTTCTGCAACCAGTGAGCCCAGTTTCATTGGAGTTTTCAGTTCAAGACATATGGCTTGAGGAGATTGAGGTGTTGCACCAACAATTCTCATCTTTTTTTTGTCTCGAAGGAGGATAATGAGGTTGCTTTGGCTTTGGCTCAGCTTGGGTCATCACTTCAAGGATCCCGAATTTGGCTTGAGGAAGTTGTTGTGGAAATTCAGAGTTTTTTTAAAATGTTTTTGGCTTTGTTTTCTGCTGTTTTTTTCTTTCTGATCATCAATAAAAATATTTACTATTACTATAAAAAAATATAGATATTACAATTTCTTATATTACTTATAATCATAGTTGTATATTCCATTTCGGTGGCTGTTTCGGTTTGGCCATTGGAATGGTATATTTCGGTACCGGTCAATACCGGCGTTTCGTTTCGGGTTTACCGCTATATATATATATTATATATATATATATATATTTACTTATTTATATGTTTATTCATCAAAATCTATAATTTGTTAAGAATCTTTCAAATTATAAGCCCATATCAATCTTAATACTAATAATAATATTATGCACTTGTATTTGAATAATATAATAGAAATATAAAAATAAAACCTAAAGAAATATCACTTAAATAAAAAAAAACAAAAGAGTGCATAACACGACAAAGTGCAAATACAATAAAAATTTCAAACAAATATCTAATAACATCACGTGAAGGCCTGCACTTGAACCAAAAAAAAAAAAAATTCAATCAATCAATTATGAAAACAATAGCAGTGGAGAAAAAGATGTGCACGTGGAGACAAGACATTGTAAAGAGAGAAAAAAACAAAACCTTAATAAAAAATGTAATTGACAAACCAAAGAGTTGGTGTAGCCGTATAGGTGTAGTTAAAATCTTGAATAAAAGCTAAAAAAAAGTTGTATATAACTTGGGAAAGACAAAAGGTAGAACTTGGGAAGACAAAAAGTAGAATTGATGGGTTAGGAAACCGAAAAAAGAAAGGAAAGAAATAAGAAAAAAATGAAGAACTTATTAGCAGTAGCAGGTGCACGCCCGTTAGAAGAAGTGAAGAAGAACTGGTCCAGTTCACTGCTTTAGGCGAAGGGAATGGGCAAGTCGACAGATGGGAGGACACTTCTCTGCTATCTCTCTCTCTCTCTGCACTACACAGACACTCCTACCTACTATTGGGTTTCTTTTGGAGAGCTGGCAGGGGCTATGTCAACCTTTGGTCCCCATGTAGCTCCATCCTTGAGCGGAGAAAAAGGAGAGTAGAGAAAAAAAAAAAAAAAAAAACCCAAAAAAGGTAATTTGGCCGAAATGTACTTTCCAGCCAAAACACACCGAAATGGCCGAAACTAGGGGCGGCGTCATGTTCAAGTGAGGGTGTGCAGTTGCACACCCTGACTTTTTAAAATCAAAGGATAAATTTTTTTTTTTATATAGATGTTGTACTCTTTAAAAAAATTGTGAACACCCTCAAATAAAAATTGTGAACACCCTCAAATAATTTGTGAACATTCTGATCTAATAAATCTAATTCACCGTACCCAAAAATAAAAAGTACAAATATAAATTGAAATAATAAACTTTTAAACTCATCACACTCGATACATTATCATTATTCTTAGCAAGTGGTAAAGTCAAGCTGTTAAAAGGCTGTACTGCTATAAAAAACCGTGAAAGGAAAAAAAATAATAAATAATGGTGTGGCAGGTGAGGTGAAAGTCAAAGTGTCAAACTTTGATTTTGCCTCTTTGCTTTTTATTTTTTACCTTTTTATTTATAGTGGAGAGAACAATATTACATTTATTAAGGAAAAAAATAGTTTGCATTTTAAGTTACTTTCATCTAAATAGCATCGTTTTATTTTAGTATTAATCTCTATTTTTAAGCCTATCAACCCTATTACATTGGGGATAGTCTAATTAATTCCTCTATTATTAATAAGTTATGAAAACTCATTTAAAATTATTTTATATTTTTTTTAGTAAACTGGAGTATTGGACCCGTTGAGATATTGTCACGTGTCTAGTTTTGTACAGTTTTTGTACACGTGTCAACATCTCAACGTGTCAACAAAAATTATACAAAACTGGAAATTTTTTTTTTAATGATATTATATTCAAGTTTTGTAATGAACACCCTGAAAAAATTTCCTGGAGCCGTCACTGGCCGAAACACCCCGAAATTTTACCCGAAATAGAATGAGGGGTGTCTTGTACCGGTTTGCATACCGGTACCAGATTTTCCGTCCGTTCCGGCCCAAATGGAACGGAATATACAACTATGCTTATAATACTTATTTTTTTTCTATTACCGTGTATCAATCGTAACTTTAAGCTTTTTCCCAACCTAGGTGCGTGGTAGATCCCACTTGCGAATTCTGTTAATCTTTTCATTCTCCATGTAAAATAAAACGTGTACATACATTTGCATAAAGATGCAAACATGGCAAACCAAAGCATATTCTCCTACAAAAAAAAAAAAAAAGCATATTCTCCTAAATTTAAAATTTGGGACAAATCTGTGTCCGTATGTCCTACTCATCCCACCAACCAACAAGCACAGTTGCACACCACCACCATCTGATTGATTGACAGCATTATTTTAATTTTTATTTGGTTCTATGTCACGAGATGAACAGTTTAGGAAAATAAGAGGAAAAAAAAAAAAAAAATCAATTCCACTAATCAATAATCAATGTGAAATAAGTTTTTTTTTTTTTGGCGGGGGAAAAGGCATAAGACACTCTAAATTTTTATGATGTCGTAGTAAGTAATTTTTAATATTTTATTTTATTTTATTAATTTAGTATATAAACTTTGGAAGTGGAGTAAATAGACCTCTTCTAAGGTTTATCTATCTTATATTTATTTTAACATTTTTTTTTTTAACTAAAAGACAAAAAGGAAGGGATCTTACTACAACAACATCAAAATACAATCTAATATAACCAAAACATGAGAGAGAATTCCAACCCAAAATATTTTGGATCACAATTTTTTTCCAAAAATCAAATCCAACTCCAACCCAATCTTAGGAATTCTAAACCATTAAGTCCATAGGCGTTTTTCTTTTATAGCTTGAAGTGAACCTAAAAAAATTAAATAAAGTCTTAATTTCAATGGGCCTAAGACTTTTTGTTATCGCATAATTAGTACATAGATTACCGTTAATTATATTTTACTCCACTAAAAGAAGATAATTAGTCTCTAGAAAAATGATTTTACTTAATTACACAAAGTATCCTTAACTTATTTTAATTGCATTTAAACTCCTCCATTAAGCCACCCATAGTGATATGAAGTTATTAAATGAAAATTGTCACTACATCTTATTTCTTGAGTCTCTAATTTTTTATTTATTTTTTTTATTCTTATATTCATATGGAATCTAATTTCTTAGAATATAATTTCAGTAACTCATTAGTCGTTACTAAAATAGTTAGCCAACTTTTCGAATAATCAATTCTCATTAACTTTATCTTAAGGGGATGTTTATATCTCTAAAAGAGATTATGGATTCTTTCTTGAGAGATAGTGTTCCCACAATATTACATGTGATCACTCAACGTATTGGGATTTGTTTAACTACATATGATTACACTCTTTTATACGTCAAAGCAATCTACATTTCATATTTGAGTTCACCATTCTTGCAAGATTTGAAGTTAATGTTTTAAATAGTTTGTGAGTTAATTAATTCAATCGGCAATAGTTTGTAAAATAAATACTTACAGTAGTTCGGTACAATGTATTCCAAATACATCAACATATCATTTAGATTCTCCATTTCTATGATTAACAAGGGCGGAGCCAGAAAAAAAATAAAATAAAATAATTAGGGTGGGCTAATTGCGAAAAAAAAATTCTTAACTGGGTTAATTGCTTAATTTAGGGTAATTTTTTTTTTTTTAAATATAGGTAAAAAAAATAAAAAATAAAAACTTGGTTGGGCTACAGCCCAGCCTACCTTGAAGGTGGCTACGCCACTGATGATTAAGACAAATTATTGTAATTGATATCTTATAGTCCTTCCAAATGAAAAGCACAATTTTATCAATGACTACAAGGACAAAGGTTTATGGATTTATAAGGAATTATGATTTAGAACTTCCGTATGCAAATCTCATTCGCATACTTAATCACATACAATGTTATTCATGGACTAAGTATAATGTTAAGTGTTTATATATTTATTCTCTCGAAATAAAATTAAATTCTTATTTAAACTTGCCACACAAATTAGATTTTAGAAGATAAATCCCAACAAATACAAAATAATAATCCTTAATTCTAGGGATTCTCATTTTAGTTTTAGAAAATGAGAAATGCAAAAATACATTTTTTAGAAAATGCATTTCACAAATTTCAAAAAACTTGCCAAATACACTCAAAAATTGCAAAATGAATTTGCTTTATAGAAATTTGTGAAATACATTCCTATTAGAGTTGCCAAACGGCCCTTAAAAATATTTTGTACTCATTCTACTATTATCCATAGAAGTCATTTGTATTCTTAACAAATCTGAAAAACTTTAATCTTATATTGCAATCATTCTTTTACATATGATATTACCTGTGCATTTGGATGAGTTTATTTTCATTAGCTTATTATGTAAAAGTACAATTATAACTTAAAAAAATATGATATTTTTAAAAGTTGTACATTAAACATTTGGAGAAATAAGGCCCTATAACTCTTTACATTAATCGCTATGTGATAAATTCTAACAAGCACCTGCAAGGAATTGGTTTATGCAAACAAATCCATGGAAATTTTCAAACAGCTAGAAGGTAAAAATAATACGGATGGCAACATATCTTGGCAAAAGGATATAGACAACATGCAAGCAAAAGATATAGAGTTATAGACAACAAATCTTTTTTGATGAAAATAAAGATTTAAATTTTACAAGGACACGTGACTCCCTATAAAGTCTTATACCATACTGTTTTTATTTTTATTTTTATTTTTTTATTTATGAAACTTATACCATACTATTGCGACATCAAATTTTGAAAAAGAAAGGATAAAGTGACATTAATACACATGCTTTGTATGTGTTTGGATTAGAAAAACTTATTTACTTATTTCATTTGTTAAAAATGTTAAAATACAATTTTATAAGTTGTACATAAATAAATAAGCTAAAAATTAAAAGAAAAAAACTAATCCAAACTTCAATTAATGTATACAATTTTAGGACTACTCTAAAATAATATTCGGGTAAAAAAAAGAAAAAAAAAAAGATTAATTATATATATATATATATATATATATATATATATATATATATAATATATAATATATATATATATATATTATATATTTTGTGAAATATATCCATGTCTGGTCATCATGCGCCCTAGGGTAAGCCCCACAAGCCCAAGGGCTAGGGCAACCCCCCCATGGGGGCAATAAGTGAAGAAAAAAAAAATTAGTAGACATTAAAAAAAAAAAATAATTATTAGTATACAACTATACATAAAAGAAAAAAAAATAAAAATATTAGTCTACATATAAAAAAATTTATTAGTATACATTTTTATTTTTATTTATTTTTTAATTTTTTTATGGGAGTGTTGTGCTTTTAATAAGATATATGTGAAGCGTTTCAGTATTCGTGTGAATGAGGCTGGTCTCTACTGTGTGATTTATTGATTTGTTTGAAAATTTTGTTCGCACGGGTATGTGGTCACTGGCCATATGTTTTTGTTTGTAGGGACAGATTTCTGGGGGCAAGGCATTGTTTTGTGTTGTCGTGTAATGTGTTTCCATTTTTATTTAATGATTTTTTTATGACTTTTAATTTATTATTAGTATTAATTTTGTTGTGCTTTATAAGACCGTGATTTTTTTTTTTTTTTTTCTATTAACACTAAGGAATTTTTTAGTTAAAAAACTATTAGACATATAATTACTATAACTGGGATTACATTTTGTTTTAATTGTTTTTTTCAATGTAATTAAAGCTAAAAACATAATGTAACACTTATTTTGCATAAAAAATTCTTTTGGAACTTTTATGATGTTTTTTAATATTTAATAATAAGTAGACAACTAAAATTATGACGGGTTTGGGCAACTCAAACCCCAGGGCCGGCCCTGTTGGTCATAGGCGCAAATTCAATAAGAGGACCTTGGATGTGGAATTCAATATTGGCATCAGGAGAGTTGTGAAGCAAAGGGGCATGGTGGAAAGTCCAAAAAGGGACAACATTAGATGTTTGGAATGTCTCGTGGGTCTATGACTTAAGAGTTTGTTTGTTTGGAGAGAACAGAGAGGAGAGAGAAGTGGAAGGAAAACTTGAGTTTTTCCTTAGAGAAAATTGAGAAGAAAAAGGGGGAGGGGGATGGGGTGTATTCAACACTGGCCCATAAAAAAAATGTGAGGTTATATGTTTATTGACTTATTTACCTCTTTGGTAATACTTTAGAAAAAAATAGTTCTTATGTAATAAGGGCATAATACTAAATTAAAAAAAAAACTACACTTTCCATCATCTCATTTTTCTTTTCAACTAAACAAAGAAAAACACAAATCTTTTCTATATTCTCACTTTTCCATCATCTTAACCAAACACACATGATGGAAAGGGCAAATTTTTTCTATCCTCCTAACATTTTCTTTCCTCCACTTTTTTTTTTCATCCAAACAGACCCTAAAGGATTTCAAGCCAAAACTCAAAAAATGATGGAGCAAACGACCTCAATTGGTCTCAAAGATGATACCCCAAAATCCTTGTAGGTGGGATACAAGGAAAGTTTGAGATACATTCAATAGGAAGTCAATTAGAAAAATTCTTCAATTCATCTCCCCTTAAATCCAAGGGAGGATAAAGTATTTTGGGTTCCCAACTCAACATGAAAGTGCTTAACAAAATCTACTTAATTATTAGTTGACCCAAGGACTAAGAAATATCTATAGAATCAATGGAAGAAATTATGGAAATAGCATGGCAAGTCATCCCTTGACAAAAGGGAAGTTCTAGACCTTATGCTTTCAATTTCTCAAATTAAAAAGATATACACTGATTGTGTTTCCTCTTCGGAAATCGTAGGTGGAGAAACTACAATAAGCTATGTATGGGATTCACCACTTCCCCCTATGTCAAGGTTAATTTCAATGCAACAATTAAAGAGGAAAAATCATGCATATTAACGGTTGTCAGGATGTAAAAACTCTTCTAAGTAGCTTACCTTTTGTTGTCTTTTATTGGGTTAGAAAGGATGCAAATTTGGTCGCGCACGTCTTGGCCAAATTTGCGTCTCGAAATAGTTGTTTTTCTATTGTAATTTTGAATCCCTCCCTCCCTTGGTGAAAGAGGCATCGTTAAGGGATGTTTGTGTTTAATGAATTCCTCATTTTGATTAAAAAAAAAAAAAAAAACGGTTGGCAGGAAATACAAAAGTGAAGTCATTTTTTTATTTCTAGACACTGGTGATAGAGGAACAAAGGTCTTTGAGAGCTAGAGCTCATGCGACAATCTTAGAAATAGCAAAATTAACTGAAATTTTTGTTTTGTGAAGGAGATGTTATGAATGTGATCCTCTCATTATGGAACCGATCGTCGTCGCCACATTGGATTATTGAGCACCTAATAGAGGAAGCTAGAAGCATCCTATTATCTTCTCTAGTTGGTTTCTAAATTATAGTTTTAGATAAGTTAATTTTGTAGTCAAGAATATTGTTAGATGGGCTCTTTTAAAAAATATTTCGAGATTGACCCCATCTCCTCTATTCCAATCTTTTGCTTTTCTTTCCGTAATAGAGATGAAGGTAAATTCCCTCCCTTGTTGCCCTTTTCTTATGTTTTTCCCCTTTAAACAAAAGTATTTCTTAGAAAAAAAAAAAAAGTCAATGAAAGGACCCAAATCATAACTTGTTTGCTTGGTTAATTGACTGGACCTCAAAGAGTATGTTTTGGGGGGAGAACACCGCTTGTTTGTTTTTATTTTCAATAAGTTTGAAAGAAAGTGATATAAGTGATTAATCCAAATGAAAATTCATTAAAAATTGCTTACTCAATTATTGTAAAAATATTATAAATTTTTCTGTGATTACTTTTTTTTACTTTTGCTTGATCCTCTTTTACAAGATTTTGCCGAGCTCGCGTTTCTACCACGTTATACATATTTCATGTATGTTTTACATTTACTATTTATTTATTTTACGTGTCTTCTGGTATTGGATATTCAATAATACTTTTGGGTATTTTTTTTGGATAGACTTTTGGGTATTCTGTAATACTGATAATGCAAGAGTAGCTTTTTCGTCAGATGGGAGTCATATGACAAGGATGTGTCATTGTTTAGTGTAAGCTTGGACTTGGCTTAAATTTATTTTACTCGTTTCTGCCTAGTGTACAGAGCTCATTGAAAGATTAGACTTGGCTTTAATGTATCAACCTATCTCGTTTCAATTTGTTTTACATGTTTTGTGGTAAATGATTATTAGTCATGGTTTTAAATAAACTACTTACGAATTTAAATCCAAAAGTAACTACTTTATTCATTTTAGATGTTACCTAAGGATGTAAATATCCAAGTTGATTTTAGAAGTTATGAAAATTATTTTAGATGTTAGAAAACTTTAGAATACTCATTTTAAAATAAAAATAAACGTTTATACATGAGTTTTCCTTATGCTTAAGTAAACTTGAAAAAGTAAATAAAAAAGACAAAAAAAGTAACTGTGCAGAGAAATAAATATTAAATAGAGGGAATCTAATCTAACTCCAACTTGTCGTAGGTACTCCCTAACTCCTAAAAAAATTGACATCTTTCTTTCTATCTTTCTTTCTTTTACTACAAAAAGCAGTGTGAAACGGTATATGTAGGGTCAGGTAGACCTGTCTTGGGTCTTCTTTCTTGACAAAAATCTCTTCCAACAAACAAAACAAGAACAAGAATTTGTTTTTAGAGATGACGAGCAAATCAAGCTCATCAGCTCCACCACCACCACCAAAAGATTCAAAGCCCACATGGGTTCTTCCTTACCAGACCCAAAACCTGAAAGAGTTGTACACACTTGGCAGAAAACTGGGTTCTGGCCAGTTTGGCACCACATATCTTTGCACAGAAAACTCCACAGGTCACAACTACGCTTGCAAGTCCATCCCAAAGCGGAAGCTCCTCTACCCTGAGGACTATGAAGATGTTTTGAGAGAGATTCAGATAATGCACCACTTGTCTGAGCACCCTCACGTGGTGAGGATCCGAGGCACGTTTGAGGATACTGTGGCTGTGCACTTGGTGATGGAGCTGTGTGAAGGTGGGGAACTCTTTGATAGGATAGTCAAGAAAGGGCATTATAGTGAAAGAGAGGCTGCCAAGTTGATAAAAACCATTCTTGATGTTGTTGAGACGTGTCATTCGCTTGGAGTCATGCATAGAGACCTCAAGCCTGAGAACTTCTTGTTTCATAGTGAGGAAGAGGATGCTGCTCTTAAAGCCACTGATTTTGGCCTCTCTGTCTTCTACAAGCCAGGTTCTTTCTTGGGTTTTCTTTCTTTTCTTCGAATTTTATCTTCTGTTATTTTTGTTTGTACAATTTTGATAGATTTTCCTTCCTGTTAAAGATTTATGATCTTGGTTATTTCTGCATCTTTATTTTTTGGGGGGTGGGGTTGTGAAGGTCTTTTCCTTGCAAATGGAACGGTTGTTTGGTGGGTGGCTTATTTATGAGGAAGCTATCCTGAGACTTTCAGGCTGACAGTCATTAATGTTGGGTCTTTGTGACGCAGTGTATTATTGGGCTTCTTTCTATATCTGTTTTCTTTAAATGAAATGTGACAATTGTTATGCATTTGCATATAATAAATTCGAGGGTAAATTAGACTGATACCTCCACGAAATTAGAGTCGCTATACCCTATTTCCAAATGATTGACATTCTGTCCCTTTTCTCACCTACTAAATGATCAAAATAATTTACATTTCACTCTCAAAATAATTCAAGAAAGCGGGGCAGAATGTCAATTAATTTGATAATTTGGAGATGGAGTGTCGTTTCTTTAAAATCGGGTATAGTGAGTCTAATTTCGCCATATCTGTCCGTGAAATTTACCCTGATTTCTATTAAGGAAGGAGTTTGAGTAAATGAAGTCTGATCTGGATGTTTCCAACTCTTTCAGTTCTTTACTTTAATGGAAATTTTAGTTAAGGTTTTATGTTCAAAATTTGCGTGTTCTTTGAAATGAGAAAATTATTAGGTACTCTTAGAGTACAATGACTTGATACTTCCGTTTCTCACATTAATGGTGGTGGATCACATCATAAATATAATTAGGTACTCTTGCGTGTCATTTCTTACTGAATAATTACTTGTTTGAAATGATTGTTTTGGTTTGTGTGAGTCATATCAGATATTGGGTTTTTGCCCCCTCCCATTCTTAATCTCGTACACATGTATTATCTTATGAGTTTGAATAGAAGCCATTAAATCTTCAACATCTCTTATTTGCTTGCCAATCTTCCAAGTAGGCAAAATATACTTCTGCAAAATTTCCTTTGCATTTGTAGAATCAGTAGCAAGAATCAAATGCATCAGATTAAACCTCTTGGCTAGCTCCAAGCCAATCCTTACAGCAGTAATTTCATGATAAAACTCTGCCTTACCCTCCATGGCATGAAAATATATTATTACTGATTTGCTTTCATGGTGCCAGATTACACCTCCTGAACCACCTCTGTAGGCTACCAATGAACCATCGGTATTCAATTGCCAAAATCCTTATGGAGGGGGAGTCTATTTACTAGGCACTGTCACACTCCCTTTGAATGTAACATCTATACTTCATAAATCAAAGAATGATGATCTGTTTTAGTTGAATCTTCTGCTTCAAATTTTCTTGAGAATTTGGATCTTACTGTGTGCAGCAATTTTTGTTTAACTGACACTACTAGTCTTGTTTACATTCCAGTCCATTATTTCTTACCAGGTATTTTTATTTCCTGCAATACGAATTTTTCCCTTATTGATTCCCAGATTTTATGATAATTTTATTTTGACCTAGAGAAAGCGTATGATAGGGTACCTAGAGAGGTTATGTGGTTTGTTTTAAAAAAGAAAGGAATTCCTCTAAAATATATTAAGGTTATTGCATGACCCAGCTGTAACTAGAATTTAAACAAGTTGAGGCATCACAAGTGTGTTTCATATCACGATAAGTTTGCATCAAGGGATCAAGTACATATCTGTTTACAATGGTTATGGATGAGCTTACTAGATCAATTTATGATGAAGTTCCTTGGTGTATGCTTTTTTGTAGATGATATAATTTTAGTGGATGAAACTAGAAGTGGGGTAGTGCCAAATTTCAAATTCGGAGGGATGCTTTAGAATCTAAAGGCTTTAGATTAAGTAAGACTAAAATAGAGTGTAAGTTTAGTAAAAGTAGAAACAAAGATTAAGGGGTTGTAAAACTTGATGGTCAACAGATACCAAAGCGTGAGTGATTTTGGTATCTTGAATCAATAATTCATAAAGGAGGGATTGAGGAGGATATGAATCATAGATAAGAGTAGAATGGAAGAAGTGGAGAATTGCATCAGGAGCTGTGTGTTCGTGGAATAACTATTGAGTTTGGGAAAACTCAGGTTGCCATAAAATAAAAATCATATGCATAATATGCATAAAACTTCATCAGTAAATAGTGATCCTTTTGAGTTCCTTCTAAGGAATTATTTGGGATTTAACACCAGAGTCATTTGTATGTGTGCACATCTTGTACTTATTTTTGGGGCACAATGGAACTCATATTTTCTGTCCTGTGGATCACAGTATGTTAGGAATTAATATGATCTGTATACATAAAAACAGATGGACGCTGATGTTGTGTCCTCAACCGTTCAACATGCCAATTTTTAGAAGTTTCCTATAAAGCATAGCTGATTGTTGAAAATTTAAATTTTTGGAAATTGGTACTTTCTTGTTTAATGTACTTGTGAATCGTGATTTGACCTTTTCATGATCCATTGTCCTAATTATGGTTTCTATCTCTATTTGACATGACATGGTGGTTTTTATATGACATTTTCCAGGTCAATCCTTTTCTGATGTTGTTGGGAGTCCATATTATGTTGCACCAGAGGTGTTGCGCAAACATTATGGACCTGAAGTGGATGTATGGAGTGCAGGAGTTATATTATACATCTTGTTGAGCGGGGTGCCACCTTTTTGGGCTGGTATCGGTCTCTGAATTTATATAATGGTTCATTTAATGGAATTGTAGAAGGGTTTGGATTTGAATTTTAGTTTAAATGGCTTGAATAAATTATGTAAATTACACTTTTTTCTTTTCTTCAATTGATGAAATTCATAGATGGATTTAAGCTTTTTTAATATGTGAAATTTAAATGATTAGATATAAGATGTTATTTCAAATTCAAACACAAGTTTTTTTTGTTGGAGCAAAATCCTTAAAGCTCAAATTTGTCATTTATTTAAAAGTTCATATCAAACAATTCATACTAGTAGTTATTCCTCAAATCCCTTGATTTTGAATTTTAATTCCAGATGCAACCATATTGATCAATGATTGAGATAATATCACTAGAGAATTTGCTATCTATACTTTGAATTCATATTACCAATCTAGTTTTTGCATAATGTTATCTACAGAATCTGAAAGGGGGATCTTCCGAGAGATTTTACAAGGTAAACTAGATTTTCAGTCTGAACCATGGCCTGGCATCTCTGAAAGTGCCAAGGATCTCATTCGGAAAATGCTTGATCGGAATCCAAAGAAAAGGCCAACAGCTCATGAAGTCCTTTGTAAGCCTCTTTCACTGTACAGTTGTGTTAAGCAGGGTGACTTGTATGGGTATTAAGACAAGATGAGGCTTATACAATTTCTAATATGATCAATTTCACAGGATTTGTAAAATGTTGGTATACTAAAGTGATCTTTGTATCAGGCCACCCGTGGATTATAGATGACAATGCTCCAGATAAACCTATTGATTCTGCAGTGCTTTCACGCCTAAAGCAATTCTCAGCAATGAACAAACTTAAGAAGATGGCTTTGCGTGTAAGGCTTCAATAGACTTTTATTAATACTATTTTTTTTAATTGATTTTTATTAATACTTTTTAGTTACATATCTTTGATAGTTGATTTCTTGGACAATTGAGAAATCCAAAATCTGGGATCAACTCCATTTGGAAAACTAAAAGTAAACAAATCTACATATATTAGGTTGAACTTTGGGTGAACTGATTCGATTTAAGTTTTCATGCTCCAAGACCAATACTAGAATTATTGTGCACCAAAGTTTTGTAGATTCTGCTACTTGAATATCCCACTTAAATAGTTTAATGCTAAGACAATGTCATATAGTTTGTGATACTAATATTTGCTACTATGCACAAATATAATATGATATATAAAATAGGTATGCTCTGAGATGGAACGATAGCGTAGTAGTATATAAAACAAATATAATAGATATATAAAACAAAAGAACAGTTACTCTGGTAATGAGCACCTGGAGTTCTTCTCCCTAGTCTGTTCGCAAGTGTTGCTCTGGCTAGTACTAGATTATGTTAGCTTTAGTCTAAGATGATCTTGGTCCCCTGGTGGACTTCAAATTCCTCTTTTACCTTCTCAATTCATTTGGTTGACCTTCTTTTCTACTACTTTGGTTTTATTTTACCACAAGCCAGTGTTATCTTCTTGAAGCTGAGGCTTAATCCATTCCAAAGATCCTTGGTCACTATTCTTTCTCTCTTCCTTTTCCCATCATATTCTCTCTTCTCTTTTTTGTAGTCTTTACCCAAAGTTCTTTACAATTTTGTTACCCTGTTTGTACTGTCCTCATCCTGTTTGTCGTATTGCCTAACCAGAGTTTGGTTCCCCTTTCCAAGTAATGATCTTGCTAATGTGGAATTGTTGAGAAATCAACAGTAATGCAGCAGTTAGGGCTTTGAAAGCCTAGACAAAACAATCTGGATTTTGTCCAATTAATAGAAACTAAAGCCTTGGAATATAGAGTGGAAGGGCTTCGAAAGAGGTTGGTTTCTATGAGTGTATTAGTGTGGGGGTAGTGGGCAAGGTTGGAGGTCTGGCAGTCCTTTGGAGGAAGGGAGTGAATGTACAATTTATGGGTGCAAACCAAAGAGTGTAGCTCTGAAAGTTTGATCAGGTCCCCAGAGGGTAAAGAATGGTTTTGGTCTGGGTCTGAAAGATTGAGAAGAATGACATCTCATCAGAGATGAATAGGGTATGCTTGCACTATTGCAACATCATTGTTTGTCTCTGATAGGATGCTGTTGCGGACTTGGAACTTCAGGAAACAGGTTATATAGCTCAATGTTCAAATTGAATTAATAAAACATGCATAAATTGACCCCAAAAACTTAGAATTGACTTGAAAATTGAAGAAAGCTACATGTTTGCTAGAAATTTATAAGATTTAAAAGGCAATGAAAATGTACTTACCACCAAGAACAATTTGAGCTTTGGCTTGAATTGGAACTCTTGTCTATGAGCTAGGCTGAGCACCACTTCATAGCAAATATATTGATTTGGATCGGTTTCCTCAGAAACTTTTTGGGAATTGCTTCTTTAGGATTTCTATTTCCAAACAAAAACCTTTAACACACTCAAATTAGAGAGATTAGTAAAAACAACACAAGGAATTCAACCTCAAATCAGTTGAGCAACTCAGGTGGGAGGTTGCTCAAAGTTGATTTGGAAAGTGGGGTTTGATCCCCTTTTATAGAGGGAATTTGGGGTTTAGTGGATATTCAGGTTCATTCCCATGTGGGGAGTGAACTCTGATAATGTCTCTCAAATCCCATATCACCTCTTCATTGTCAGTAATGTTTGAAATTGAATTCCCTCTGATACATGCAGGAATGCTGTATCTAGAATGGCATACACGGTCTTGTAGGTGAAGACGCTGTCTTCGAGAAAGGACAATGTCATGCCATTGTCAAGATAGCATATGCTGTTTAAGGGCAGCACATGCTTTACTGGCCAACTTTTTGAGTGTATCAAAGCCCATTTGGAATTGTGTAGCCCATGTTTGTAATTTTTGACACAAGGGTGGTCATTGGGAACTGAGGGTTTGAAATTGTATGGTGAGGCATGACATGGGGTGTCTACATTGGATATGTGATTGGTTGTTGGATAAATAGGACATTGAGCGCTACTTCTTAGAAAAATTTCCAAGATTTTTATACTAGTATAGATCCTTCCTTGCCTAACGATTTGGATGGTGTGATCCACCCATGCATTGACCAAGAGGATAACTTGATGTTAACAGCAGTAGCCACAAACGATGAGATTTGGCACACAGTCAAGGCGATGAATCCATGGAATCAGATGGTATGCCTGGCGTATTTTACATTCTATACTGAGAAGTTGTTAGAGGACAAGTAGTAGAAGCTGTGTAGGAGTTCTTTCGCTCAGCAGCCATGATGCAAGGCATTAATGACACTTTTATAGTTCTAAATTTTAATTCCCTAGGTAAGGGGAGCAAGGAATTTTAGTGAATTTAGGCCTATTAGTCTTTGTAATTTTTCTTACAAAATTATTTAAAAACTTCTTGCAAATAGGATAAGGTTGTTAATTGCATGAGTTAGTATTTCCATTTCATTTTCAATATGCTTTTACACCAGAAAGGTGGATTGAAGAAAACATGTTGATGGCCGAAGAAATAGTTCATAAATTTAAAACAATCAAATTTTCCAAGGGATGGTTGGGATTCAAGGTCGATATGCAAAAATTATATCACCGTGTGGAGTGGAAGCTCTTGCAGAAGCAAAGGTTTGGGTTTAGTGACAGTTTCATAAAATTAATCTGGTAGTGTGTTGCGAATGTGAGTTTTTCTCTTCTTAATTGAAGCCCATTTGGGTTCTGGTCTCCTTCGAAAGGTTTAAGACAAGGGATCCTATCTCCCCCTATCTTCTTTTTGCTAGGTAAATAAGGGGAGTGGGCCTAGTGAGGTTCGAACCCCAGTGCCCAGGCACCACAAGAGGTGCTTGAACCACTGGGGTATCCCTCGAACCCCATCTCCCCCTATCTATTTATTATTTGTAATAAGGTTCTCTCAAGATTGTTCAAGATAGGAGAGGATAGACAGAAAAGGTGGAATCAAAATAGCAAATTCTTGTTCCCTAATCTCGCATCTCATGTTTGTTGATGACCTGATACGGTTTTGTAGTCAGAAGCTCGAATGTTGATGTCTTGTATTCAAAACTTTTCTGGTTGGTCTGGGCAAGCAGTCAATGTATAGAAATTTGGACATTTTGCCTAAAAGAAGAGTCAATCCAAAAACAGTGAATCAAGTTTGCTCTTGGTTTCTGTGCAGGAAATTGGGCTGGACTCAAAATATCGTGGATCTATTGTTAAAACATTCATGCAATTGCCAACAAACAATTTGATGTTGACCAATTTGATATTATAGGATTGTGTTTCTTTCATGCATAATACTTTGATAAAAATGAAACAACAGTCACGTATCTTTTACCTAAGCCTTATATCTGATCTTACTTCTAGAAGGGGCTTACTTTATTGGTAAATGTGAATTAATTTTTGAACTCTATTGTAGGTCATAGCTGAGAGGCTCTCTGAAGAAGAAATTGGTGGTTTGAAAGAGTTGTTCAAAATGATAGACACAGACAGCAGTGGAACAATAACATTTGATGAACTAAAAGACGGATTGAAGCGAGTGGGCTCTGAACTTATGGAGTCTGAGATCAAGGATCTTATGGATGCAGTAAGAAAAATTGTTCACATCATTGATCGATCTAATCTACTGTAGTTTTCTTTGTGGGACAAGTATCTTACGTGTTGGTCTTTGGTAGGCTGATATTGATAACAGCGGAACACTTGACTATGGTGAATTTCTTGCTGCTACACTGCACTTGAATAAGTTGGAGAGAGAGGAGAATTTATTGTCAGCCTTCTCCTTTTTCGACAAGGATGGTAGTGGCTACATAACCATTGATGAGCTTCAACAAGCCTGCAAAGAGTTTGGTTTAAGTGAAGTCCACCTTGATGAAATGATTAATGAAATTGATCAAGATAATGTGAGTTGTTCATTTATGTCCAACTATGATGAAATGTACTGTTATCGGCTCCTTTTTTCTTCAACTGTTTATTTGTTCAGAAGAATATTGCTTTTAGCTTATGTGAATTTTTATCTAGCATGGTGCAGATAAGCTTAATAATTTTACGTTTTACAAATGGCATCTCTCCATGTAAAAATCAGATCATTAGCTCTCTCTCTCCATGAAAAATCATGTATTGACAAGTCTTAAAGTTGAATCTCTTTCTCCAGATTTCCAGGTTTGTACTAATGAAAGTTTTGTATTGCAGGATGGACAAATAGATTATGGGGAATTTTCTGCAATGATGAGGAAGGGCAATGGAGGAATAGGGAGGAGAACCATGAGAAGCAAATTAAATTTGGGAGATGCCCTGGGAGTGACAAACAATGTATCTAATGAACCGATTGATTGTTCACCTTAAGTAATTAACAATTTGGCACTTTTAATCTTTTAGGAACAGTCTTATGGAAATGAAACAATGGCAATTTGATTGTGGTCCAATGGACAGGCGTTTTAATTGGTGTCATAAATAGCAGGAAAAGTCATTTAGACAAATATATGGAGACAAAGGATTACCTTGTCTTAATCCGTGAAAAACTAGGACCAATCCTGCCGTTCCAAAGTATAGATTGAGTCGATGTTGAAATACAATTCATAGTGAGATCAACTAAAAATTGGGATGCCTTCATCTTTTTTTGTTGTAGTTCATGCTCCTTATAGTAGTGAAAGCTATTTTGTTTAATAATCCATGGTCTAAGAGACAGTTTCTAATCTTCTAATAACAAAAAATTAGAAAAATTCAGTTTTATTTTCCATCATTAAAGATGTATTATTGACTCGAAGATTTGATGATCAAGTCAACCTATGATAAAAGAGATTTACTAATGAGCATAACGGCCCTATTGTACCGACGGAGAGGAACCAATGATTAGCTTTTCAGGAAATTTCCAAATGAACAAGTTCAATGAAATCTTTCAATTTTTTATTTTATTGTGTTCAACTTTATTTATTCCTATATCCGTACGTAGAGTACAATAAATGTATAGAAATGGTTACATGTTGACATTAACAATCAATTGGACATTATAGATATCAGAAATGGTTACATGTCGACATTAACAATCAATTGGACATTATTGATATCAGAAATGGTTAAATGTCGACATTAACAATCAATTGGACATTATTGATATCATCATATCAAAATGTATAGTTGGGTGACACTTAATTCTTTGACTAGTAGCCAACTAAGGCGATGAGTTAGTTGGTGTAGCCAAAGACCCATCACCCCTCCATGTTCTGGGTTCGAGTAGTAACGTATTCCATTACTATCTAGTTGTGCCCCACACCATATGGGAATGTTCTGGTTTAAGTGGGTCGGGGCCGTGGGCACATCGGTAAACCCCTTTTTTTTATTCATAAAAAAAAAAAAAAATTTCTTTGACTACTACCTGAAAATAAATCAAAAGATGAATCAATAAAAAAAAGATTTAAGAATAGCTGGTTTTGGATTTCACTCAAACCAAAGAGTATTTTACATTTTAAATCCTATAATTTAGGAGTGTAATAAATTAAATTCTATAATTTTAAAATTAATAAATTAGTTTAATGCGGTTTGAAAATCCATATTAAATCCCAAATCCAACCTCATTCCACTTAAATAAATTAAGGTTTGCATTTTTATTTTAGGAAATTTCAGGTTTAATATTATATTTTTAAAATTATAGGATTTAATATTTTATTTCACTTAAATTTAAATTACAAGATTTAGAATTTAATTTTCCTTATAGTTTTATTCTATATTTTTAATTTTTCTTCACTCTAGAGTCTAGATAATTTTTTGCCAAAAGCTTTGTAACTCCATTGACATATCGTGGTGTTTATAATAGAGACATCTAGGGTTCAAATCCTATTTTCCAAATATCAAATTATCAAAAATAGGTAATTCTTTTAGTCGTGTTGCTGGAGGAGACGGGTTTTGTTGAATACTTAAAATAGTTTTTTTTTTTTGGCGAATCAGTCAATTATAGAAAAGTCCGCTCGATGCTTTCAAAGGGGACACAATATTTTATATATATATATTTACCCATGTGTTTGTGTTCCAGCTATAAATTGCATTGACCCAATCTCTCATAACTCATAAGTCATGATCTGTAAGTCAAGTAGGATAATTTCGCCTTCTGATGATGGATCATGGATGATACAAGTGATTGTTTCAGCTCGTTCACAATAACACCACCATTAATCCTTGATTTGACATTTAACCTTCAACGGCCTTGACTTACAGATCATGACTTATGAGAGTCATGGATGATACAAGTGATTGTTTCAACTCGTTCACAATAACACCACCATTAATCCTTGATTTGACATTTAACCTTCAACGGCCTTTTTGTCAAAATGAGAGACAATAGGATATAAAATTAAGGATAATATGAAATTAAAGAAATTACTTTCTTTTGTTTTGTTGCTAGTGATTTAGCGATACAATTAAAACTTATCGCAAACTGTTATATAAACTTACCTAAATTTTTTAATATATATATATATATTTTTTAAAATAATGCACAATCAACAGGTACTTGTATATTTATAAAAAAAAACAGGTACTTGTATGAATAAATAAATATAGAAATAAGGTCAAATCCTTTGATATAGAAATAGTAGTTCATGCATAATCCAAAAATTTTTATCAACAAGTTAATATTAATCTCTTACATATCTATATAAAATAAGGTGTAACAAGTTTAATTTTGTCAAATTTCAGAAATATCAGTGTAATTTATCATTATTAAAAAAAAAAAAAATCTACATAAAAAAAAAAATATTATTTATTTATTTCCATCTCAAAAAAGTTTTAGAACAATTTTTTTTTTTACTATTCCTTTTATAAATCACTATATATCAAAACAACTCACAAAAGTCTGGAGTGACATTAATTGTTCCAAAAAACCAACGAACCTTAAATTGTTAGATAAAACATAACCCCCTGCATTCTCACACCAAGTATGTTTGAACAAGTTATGGGACTTGTTAGCAAGAGAAACTTGTTGTCTGTCCTTTGTTGCCTTTGTTTAAACTTAGGCGTTGCCATAGACACCATTAATTCTTCTCGATCCTTAAAACACAATGAATACATAATCTCCAATGGGAGTGCTTTCAAACTGGGATTCTTCAGTCCAGTAAATTCTACCAATCGCTACGTCGGAATATGGTATAACACAATTTCTGAACAGACGGTCGTATGGGTAGCTAACAAACAGAAACCACTCAAGGATTTTTCTGGGGTTCTTACAATATCCAAGGAAGGCAATCTTGTAGTATTAGATGAACGAAAGGAGATTATTTGGTCAACGAGTGTTACAAACCCTGTTGTCAATTCAAGTGCTAAGCTTTTAGATTCGGGGAACCTTGTCTTGCAAGAAAACTCTACAGGGACAACGAAAATCAAATGGGAGAGTTTCCAACATCCTTCTAATGTATTCTTGCCAAAGATGAAAATTGGTGCTGATGCAAGAACAGGTCAGAAAGTGGAGTTTACATCATGGAAAAGCCCTTCTGATCCATCCAATGGAAGCTTCTCTTGTGGTATGCAAGTTACATATCTTCCTCAAGTATACATTTGGAAAGACGGTAGCCCATATTGGCGCAGTGGTCCGTGGAACACTCGGGTCTTTATTGGAATACCAAACATGGCTAATGAATTTCTTAACGGATTTAGTCTCCAAAATGATGGCGAAGGAACTTATTATTTATCTTATTCTTTTGTCAACGAGCCTGTGTCACATTTTTTCCTGAATAAGGATGGAAATATAGTGCAAAGATATTGGAATGGTATTCAATGGGATGTCTCCTGGTCAAGTTCGCAGACTAAGTGCGATGTTTATGATAAGTGTGGGGCATTTGGAAGCTGTAATCCACAGAGTTCACCAATTTGCAGCTGTTTACGGGGGTTTGAGCCAAAGAATACAGAAGAATGGAATAAAGGAAATTGGAGTAGTGGATGTGTGAGGAGGACACCGTTGCAGTGTGAGAGGGTGAAGACTGGCGGTGAAGGTGGCAAATTGGATGAGTTTCTGAAACTGAATAGGATGAAAGTGCCAGACTTTGAAGTTTGGGTATATGACGCATATGTTCTTGAAGAATGTAAACAACAGTGTTTACATAGTTGTTCTTGTATAGCTTATGCATATGATGCTGGCACTGGTTGTATGTCATGGAATAGAAGCTTAATTGACACACAGGAATTCTCCAGCGCCGGAGTTGATCTTTACATTCGTCTTGCCTATTCAGAACTTGGTGAGTTGGCTTTCAACTTCAAGTCTTCAATCCGACCCCCATAACCCTTCAAATCCTTGTAAAATTCTATTCATTTCACCAGGAAAAAAAAAAAAATTAGTAATCTATTTTGTTTGAATTAGTGTAATATTTATTTATTTATTTTTTCTGATTACAGATACGAAGAGAGATGTGACAAAAATTGTCACGGCCGCAGTAATCGTTGGAACAGTTTTCATTTTTATCTGCACTTACTTCTTGTGGAGATGGATGTCTAAACATAAAGGTAATATTCCTTGTGAAAATCTCATTAGAGACAACCTAAACCAAGTTGAAGTCCAGGAGCTACCACTATTCAATTTCGAGATGCTGGCAGGTGCAACAAACAATTTTCATGAATCAAATAAGCTTGGGCAGGGTGGATTTGGTCCCGTATACAGGGTAATGGTTGCTCTAGAGGTTTATTATCTAATAATATATTTGAGTATGTCGTTAATGATAAGAGTTTTGTTTATAGGGAAAATTGTTAGATGGACAAGAAATTGCAGTAAAAAGACTTTCTAGAACTTCTGCACAAGGGGTAGAAGAATTTATGAATGAGGTGGTGGTAATTTCTAAACTCCAACATCGGAATCTTGTTAGGCTCCTTGGCTGTTGTGTCGAAGGAGAAGAGAGGATGTTGATCTATGAATACATGCCAAATAAAAGTCTAGATGCGTTTATCTTCGGTTAGTTAATTTTGATACCCTTTCTTATTACAAAAGTATTTTACATATTTTAATGCTCACCAAATTCTGGTGTGCTATTATGACTTTGTTGTGGTGCTTCACATGAAACATGGTTTTGTGATGACTTTCACCGAATGAACTTTGCAAACTTCATGTTCAATCAACTTGTAAGTTTGATGTTCACTTCTTTTCTTTTCTTTTTTTTATTAAATTCATTAGATCCACCCAAGGATGAACTGCTAGATTGGAGAAAACGCTTCAACATTATTGAAGGAATTTGTCGAGGTCTTCTCTACCTTCATAGGGATTCTAGATTGAGAATCATTCATAGAGATCTAAAGGCAAGTAACATCTTGTTGGATAAAGAGCTAAATCCAAAAATATCAGATTTTGGTACGGCTAGGATTTTTCACAGTAATGAAGACCAGGCGAATACTAGAAGGGTCATCGGAACTTAGTGAGTACCCTTGGTTTGCCTAATTCAATTTGGTAATAATCCTAATATTTGAGATAACAAATCTGAATGTGTTATTTTGTTGAAATTCAGTGGCTATATGTCCCCTGAATATGTAATAGAAGGACAATTTTCAGAGAAATCAGATATCTTCAGTTTTGGAGTATTGTTACTAGAGATAGTTAGTGGAAAAAAAAACACTACCTTTTATTATGATAAGAAGTCCGTAAGCCTTTTAGGACTGGTAAGTCATCTTACTGCTTCAATTTTTAAAACCTCCATTATTTTTTGTTCTTTAATAAGTTTTGGCATTGATGTCAACAATTTTGATCCTGTTTTCATTTTTCTAGGCATGGGAATTGTGGACTGCAGAAAATATTGTAGCATTAATTGACCCGATGATATCTGAACCCAGCTTTGAAATGGAGATTTTGAGATGCATACATGTCGGCCTGTTGTGTGTGCAGGAATTGGCTAAAGATAGGCCGACTGCATATGTTGTCGTTTCTATGCTTAAAAGTGAGATTGTTGATCTGCCACGACCAAACAAACCAGCATTTACTGAAAGGCAGATTGCCTTAGATACAGAGTCCTCTGAACGCAGCCAAAAAATATCCTCGGTTGATAATGTTACTATCACAATGGTTCAAGGTCGATAGCTAGCATGTGTTCTGGAACTAATCACTTTGTGCTTATATATACACTAGTCGTAAACGTGTGCGATGAATGGAGAAAGACATTTTATAAATGCATAATGTCTATATGATCAAAATATTCATAATACTTATTTACTGTAAAAAGACACACCTAATTACCTTTTAAGGATACTCTTGAACATTTTTCTATATGTTTTCTATCATTCATAAAAAAAAAAAAATAAATAAATAAATAAGGTCTCAAGACTTGATTTTAATGTCTTATGTTCCTTATTAGTATTTGCATATGCAGAAGAATAAAGTAAACATTGTTATTGCACAGAAAAATTATAAACCATATATAACTTTAGAGCTAAAAAATTATTTAAAAATAACTATGAAGAATAGTAAAATATTGAATTCAAAAGGATTCATATATTTATATAAGGGTAAATTATACTTTTCCACCCTAACATTTCGCCTCAGTTTCAATGCCTCATCCAAACTATCAATTTGTACTATTGACACCCCAATTTCAAAGAATTATATCAATGTATCCCCTACCGTCTAAATTAAGTGTTAAATGAGATAATTATGCTTTTGAATGCAATTAGTGAGACTAAATTAAGTGTTAAAAAGCTAACCATTCAAAACCTCTTCATCTTCTTTCAACTTGTTTATAAAACAATCATATTCAAACCTCTTCTCTTGTTATTAAGGGTATTATTGTTATTTCCAATTTGAGGATTTTGGGTCTTAAAATCTTTGATGGATTTGGCCCAAATCTAAATCCATGCCATTTTTAACTATCCAAATCCTATCTAAATCAAAATCGACAAGGCCCAATATTAAAATGAACCATTAGTTCAAAGTATAAAAGAAGGTAAATAAATTTTTTTCCTTCTACCTTAGATAAATCATTTATCTTTCATAGCCAGAGACCAGTTTGGATTTCTCTATCCAGGAAAAAAAATCAGTGAAGATTTTAATAAACGACATTACTACACATGAAAAAGGCCTTAACTTAGAAGTTATTGTCTCGTCAAAGCAGAGTTGTAGAGTGAAGATCAATACAGTCCTAAGACTTTTCACCATCTAAACATTTTAGCATATAAGGGTGGCCAACAACATGAGCAAATCGTGATCTATTAGGCTTGTCCCTTTTTGGGTTTCATGTAATGTTATAGGATCTTGGGGGGCTCCCAATCTCGATCATGTCATGCTGATGATCCCTCTGTTATGTAACTTTTACGCTTACCAATAAATAAAGCTTTTCCCTTTGAACCAAAAATATAAAAAATAGCATAAGAATAAAAACAAGTAAAACATGATACAGTTTGACCAACAAGTGTGGCTTCATGATGAGAAGGCCAAGTCCTTCTAAATCCATTGACCGATAAGTGTATTTTATGCTAATTCAGTCGATCTTTATCAAATAAGGTTGTCTCATAAACGTCATTCCGGTTGTTTTCTTGTTTTTATTTTTTTATTGGTCAATTACATTCACGTGTTGGCTTTCCAGAATCGAAGTGAAAGGAATTCCAACTTGCAAAATTTGGTTTGTTCTGTTCTCCTTGTAAAACTGTAAAATATAAAGTGTACATCCACGTGCATTAATACAATACAAAGTACTTACAATTTAGAGAAATATTTTTGTCCCATCCACTAACTACCACAGGTACCACACATTTGATTAACAAATACATCACACTCTATTTTATATTTGATTCTAAAACTATTAAAGGTTCACTCGAAACTAAGAACATTCCCAACCGGTCATCTAAAATGTATTATTTGCTACAATAGAGAGTACTGTAGCAAAAAAAAACACAAAAAAGGCTTCTAACTGATTATGTATCCTAGGATTTTTTTTACAAATAGCTACAATGTTATCTAAAAATACATAATACTGTAGCTTTCTGTATATATTAAATTCTATTTTTTTATTCACTTTTCTCTCTCCCAAGTTTCTTTTCTCTACTCCCTCTCTCGCACAGCACGTACAACCTCTTCTCTCTCTCACTCTTTGGTTTCTCTCCCTTTGTCTGGTTTCTCTCACACTGGCCATAAGTCTTCCTCTCACGCACTCGCAAGTCCGATCCTCTCAAGGTAGTATCGCAAGTCTCTTGGGTTTTGTGGTGGTTTGATGGTGGGTTTCGGTTTTATAACGGGTTTGATGGATGGGTTTCGATTTTATGGGTTTGTGTGGTTTGCTGGTGTAGGTTTGTGGGTATGGGTTTGCCGGCATGAGTTTGTGGTGGATCAGTGGTGGCTCTGTGCAGTGTGTGGTGGTTTGTGGTGTGGGTTTGTGGGTATGGTGGTTGTGGGTTTGCGGTGGACCAATTTTGACATTGGGTTTGCAGTGGACCGATTTTGATTGTGGGTTTGTGGTGGTTATGGGTTGTGGATTTTGCCGGTGGTGGTTATGGGTTGTGGATTTTGTGGTGGTGGTTGATGGAATTTTGTGGATTTCTTTTCAATCTTTGTGATTTATCAGGACCGTGGATTTACTTGGAGAAATTAAAGGACTTTCTACAAATGGATTTATGGGTGCTTGGGTAGGAATTTTTTGTTGTTGCACTTGGGAATTTTTTCTATTCCCATCTGCAACTTTTGTTCACCAAAGCTGTGGAAGTGGGACGGAGAGGTGAGAGAAAAAGAGATATGAGAGGTTATTTTTTTAAAAAAAATATAAAATTAAAAGATTATTTTAATATGATGTATTGTAAAATAGAGAGTGGGATGTGGAGTGTTTTGTAAAAGTGGGTAGCTAAACTAAAAAAAGTAGCTTTTTGAAGATGAAAAATAGTGAAATGATGAAGAACCGGATGTAAATGCTCTAAGTGTAGTAGGTTTGGTACGAGGGAGTTAAGGGAGTATGGAAAATGGGAGAAGAAAAAAATGGGAAAGATTCCTATATTCTTTAGTAAAAATAGGTGGAAAGAAAGTAGAACGAGGGAGCATTTTCTCCCCCAGGCCTACAATTTTTTTTTTCCTTGCAAAATAGAGAGAGACAGGGAAGAGTCTGTAGGGAAGATTAATGTACCATTTTACCCCTTATTTCTCTAAATTCAACATTACTAGTACAATAATTAAAAAAAAAAATCAATGGATAGAGGAATAAATTAAAATAATAAAACAATTGTGAAGTGTTCACTTTAATAATATGTTATTTGAACTAATTGAGATTATCCCATTATTACTTTTATATAAAATAGATCGGCAGCGAAAAATAAAATAAAAAAATGTGAAAATTTCTATAACATTATTTTTTTCCCATACAATAATGGAAAAATTACTTATATACTAATGAAAACCTACTTCTTAGTTCTTATGTAATAAGGATATAATAGTAAATTCCAAATAGTACATTTTCTATCCTACTAATTTTCTTCTCAATCAAACAAAAAATATATATTTATTTTATTTTTACGCACTTTAGCTAAATTCAGACAAACACATGAACTTAATTTCTACAATACCCACAATTCTTATGTGAGTACGTAGGGTACCCCACTATTTAGGATACCAAGAAATGTAATGGTAGATATTATCATACGTACATTGTTATATTTTTCAAGAATATTTAAATTCAATTTATTTGAATTCAACTAGAAACTTAATATACTTTACCTAAGGAACTATACCTAAGTTTTATCCTTTACTAAATAAGAAAATGAAGGAAAATTCTGGGTTTGGTGGAAAAAAAAGGAAGAAACAACGTAAAAGGCAGTTAAAAGAAAATTTTGCCCTCCTTTTTAACAGAAAAATGGGCGAGGTGGTAACGGCGGCAAACAAAGACCACCTTAGGTGGGTAAAGTGACAAAGTCCACACCATAGATATGCACTATTAAAATAGATCTAACCACAAGTGGACAAAGTATAATGAACCATTTTTTTTTTATTATAACACTCATGACAATGCCATTAAGCAAAAAGAGGGGTATATACTTTATATGGCGCTTGTCCCTAGTTATTCCCTAGAGAAAAATGCTCCATATGGATTCATTCTTTTTTAATCTCTCACATGATTGATTTCTTACCTTCAACTCGGATTGAGATTCGATGCAATAGATAGGAATCAATTGCATAGCAATTGGTTTTAAGGGTTGAGATTAAAAGTTGAAATATTCACTTTTAATCTCAACCTTTGAATAAAAAAAAAAACCAACTTTATCCCTTTTTGGTATTTTACACTTTTATCCTTACACTTTTTGAACATTTTAAACTATGCTATTGCATATGCAATTGCCAGATCTCAATCCCTTCAGCTCAAAGAAATGTAATGGTAGATATTATCATACGTACATTGTTATATTTTCAAGAATATTTAAATTCAATTTATTTGAATTCAACTAGAAACTTAATATACTTTACCTAAGGAACTATACCTAAGTTTTATCCTTTACTAAATAAGAAAATGAAGGAAAATTCTGGGTTTGGTGGAAAAAAAGGAAGAAACAACGTAAAAGGCAGTTAAAAGAAAATTTTGCCCTCCTTTTTAACAGAAAAATGGGCGAGGTGGTAACGGCGGCAAACAAAGACCACCTTAGGTGGGTAAAGTGACAAAGTCCACACCATAGATATGCACTATTAAAATAGATCTAACCACAAGTGGACAAAGTATAATGAACCATTTTTTTTTATTATAACACTCATGACAATGCCATTAAGCAAAAAGAGGGGTATATACTTTATATGGCGCTTGTCCCTAGTTATTCCCTAGAGAAAAATGCTCCATATGGATTCATTCTTTTTTAATCTCTCACATGATTGATTTCTTATCTTCAACTCGGATTGAGATTCAATGCAATAGATAGGAATCAATTGCATAGCAATTGGTTTTAAGGGTTGAGATTAAAAGTTAAAATATTCACTTTTAATCTTAACCTTTGAATAAAAAAAATAAACCAACTTTATCCCTTTTTGGTATTTTACACTTTTATCCTTACACTTTTTGAACATTTTAAACTATGCTATTGCATATGCAATTGCCAGATCTCAATCCCTTCAGCTCAATATGTCCGACACATCAACCTGCCAGACGTGATCAAAACATAGAAAAAGAACATTAATCATTTCTTGCAGAGGTGATTAAAACTTAATTAATTTAATTTTATAATCAACAACTTGCTAATGGGGTCGGATGAGAGTAAATTATTCACTCCATTTTTTATCTTCTCCTTTTTTTTCCCACTGGACCAAACCTAAGAAACAAACAAACAAACAAAAAAAACAATTTCCTCCCTTTTCTTTCACCCTCTTTCCTTTCTCTTTCCTTTCTACCAACCAAATATTATATAAGAATGTTTGTTTGGTTGCCCCTTATTATAAAGAAATTAATCCACTTCATTAATAGCAAGAAAAAATCAACAATAGTAACCAGGGGCGGCTCTACATTGAATGCACACCTTGACTTTTTGAAAAATCAATGGAAAAAATTATTTTTATATAGATGTTCTCTCCTTAAATAAAATTGTGAACACCCTCAAATAAAAATTGTGAACACTCTCAAATAATTTGTGAACACCTTGATCTAATAAACCCAATTCACCATACCCAAAAATAAAAAGTCCAAATAACAAAAAATAAATAATAAAAAAATAACTCAAATAATATCCACAATAACAAAATAAGCCCAAATAACAACACTTGTTTAAGCCCATAATAACAAAATAAGCCTCGAAAAAATTACATTTTTTTTTAGTGATGTTATTATATTTAAGTTTTGTAATCAACACCTGAAAAAAATTCCTGAAGCCGCCAACCCAGTGCTATGTACAAAGTGAGAGAGACAGCAAGTGAGACGATATAGAGAGCAGCAAAGTCTTTTAACGCATAAAGGATATCTAACGTTGCAAATATAGAGTAGAAATAGTCTTCCTTCTCTCAAAAAGGAAAAGAGTAATAACAGTAAAGGATCAGTTTTTGCCTCTCTTCAAAGTTGAAACTTCCCTCTCAGAAAGATCTTCTAATATCTAACGTTGTATCATGAACAAATCAAGGTCGGCTGCGCTACCAAAAGATCCAAACCCCACATGGGTCCTTCCCTACCAGACTCAAAACCTCACAGACCTCTACAAACTTGGGCACAAGCTCGGGCAGGGCCAATTTGGCACCACATATCTCTGCACAGACAACTCCACAGGCCAAAACTATGCCTGCAAGTCCATCCCAAAGCGCAAGCTGTTCTACACAGAGGATTATGATGATGTTTTGAGGGAGATTAAGATAATGCAACACTTGTGTGAGCAGCCACACGTGGTGAAGATTCGAGACACGTTCGAGGACGGTGTGGCTGTGCACTTGGTGATGGAGCTGTGTGAAGGCGGAGAGCTTTTTGATAGGATGGCGAGGAAGGGGCACTACAGTGAAAGAGAGGCCGCCAAGTTGATGAAAACCATTGTTGAGGTTGTGGAAGCTTGTCATACGGTTGGGGTGATGCATAGAGACCTCAAGCCTGAGAACTTCTTGTTTCAAAGCGTTGACGAGGATGCCGCTCTTAAAGCCACTGATTTTGGACTCTCTTTATTCTACAAGCCAGGTTGCTTCTCTTCTCTGGTTTCTTAATTAATTGAATTCCTGAAAACATCTTCAAATTTATCTCCTTTATTTAGTTATTTATTTATTTTTTAAGATGATTTCTCAAATGGAGTTAAATTATATATGGTCTAGTTTCCTACGAATTTTTCTTTGCAAAGTGCATGGTTATTTGCCCTCAAAGATATTGTTTTTAGGATGAGACAGTTAGAAGCCAGGTTGGTTTTTGATCTTTCGTTTCTTTCTATTTTTGTCTTTCTTGGACTTAATTCTCCAAATCATGCGGTTGCTAATTTGATATTGAATAAATCTACATAGGAAAATTTAATTTTACTGTTTTTTTTATCCTCGATATGAAACGGTAGTCGTTATAAGTTTGAAGAGTAATATCTGATTAGATGTTCCTGCATTTTTTTTTTTAAATAAAAATTTATGCGATTCGTAATGGTTGTTTTGGGGCTGTGGGTCATGTGTTATGTCATTATGTGTGATATTGATAATCCACATGTTTCATGTCCATTTTGTGCTAAATTAGCTTGCACGAACTTACCTACTTTTTATTCGGATAATATATAATTATATATAGAAGATACCATTCGGATACTTTCGTGGAAATTTCTCCACCCGGTTTCGTCTTAATTGAGGTTTGCTTTTCTAACCCTCTCAATGTGCACAAATAAATGGAAAATTATTAGGAGGAACCAACAAATAGGGTCAGTCCTGGGGTTTTGATTGTCTAAGTCTGTTACAATTTTAGTTGCTCATTTATTATTAAATATTAAAAAACATCATAAAAGTCCCAAATTTTTTTTTTTTATGCAAAATAAATGTTACATTATGTTTTTAGCTTGAATTACATTGAAAAAAACAATTAAAACAAAATGTAATCCCGGTTATAGTAATTATATGTCTAATAGTTTTTTAACTAAAAAATTCCTTAGTGTTAATAGAAAAAAAAAAAAAAAAAATCACGGTCTTATAAAGCACAACAAAATTAATACTAATAATAAATTAAAAGTCATAAAAAAATTATTAGATAAACACGAGAACACATTATACTGTAACACAAAACAATAGTTTGCCTCCACAAACCTGTTCCTACAAACAAAAACACATGGCTAGTGGCCACATACACGTGCTAACAAAATTTTCAAACAAATCAATAAAACACACAATAGAGACCGGCCTTATTCACACGAATACTGAAACACATCACATACGCCTCACATATATCTTATTAAAAGCATAACACTCTCATAAAAAAAAATGTATACTAATAATTGTATAGTTGTGTATAGTTGTATACTAATAATTTTTTTTTTAATGTCTACCCTTTTTTTTTTCTTCACTTATTGCCCCCATGGGGGGTTGCCTTAGCCCTTGGGCTTGTGGGGCTTACCCCAGGGCCGGGCATGCCAACAAATATAAGTAGTATATAGCCATTTACAGGGCTCTGCTCACTATAAAATTAAAATAAATCTCCATCTCCACATGCAGTATCCTCCAAAATTCTTGAAACTCCAATTTTACTATCAATTAATCCATATTTGATCATGAATATTTTTTTTTTTTAAATTTAGATAATCGACTCAGACGTGACCATGATTCTCGTTTCATGCAATATATCCATAATTTCTCCGAATGCATGTTGACAAAAGTGGATTAAATCTCTGGTAGTTTTGCACTTTTTGTAGGTATAAATGAACCTGATGCTACGCTCTCTTCTAATTGTCTAAACAAGTGTTGAACTCAATGTTCTGTAGAAATTAATGCGCTACAAACCAAAGATAAATTATGAACAATTAATTTTCTACTTGTTGATGCTTTCTTGTGTAGTATAATTGTGATCTAAGTCTTGTCTTGTTCATCACTTTAGCCCCTTCCAGTGCATTATCTTTCTTACTTCTTAAGTGATTACTATCTCTTTTTGATGTGACCGCCGTTTTAATTTTTTCCATTTTTGTTTCCAGGTCAAATATTCTTTGATGTTGTTGGAAGTCCATACTATGTTGCACCAGAGGTTTTGTGCAAGCGTTATGGACCAGAAGCAGATGTATGGAGTGCAGGAGTTATATTATACATTTTGTTAAGTGGGACGCCACCTTTCTGGGCTGGTACCCATCTCTAACTTCATATATATATATATATGATACTGAAGGATTTATCTTCTAGATTTCAAAGTCATAATATTGATATATATTTTTGCATCTTTAATTTCCTATCTACAGAATCTGAAAAAGGGATCTTTCAGTTGATTTTACAAGGAAAACTAGATCTTCAATCTGAACCTTGGCCTAGCATTTCAGACAGTGCCAAAGATCTCATACAGAAAATGCTTGATAGGGATCCAAAGAAAAGGCTAACAGCTCGTGAAGTCCTTTGTAAGTCTCTTTCACTAGCACAATGCAAGAACACTTGTTTTTCATTTATAATATAAGAAGATGAGGATTATACAAGTATGATTAATACTATAACTATTGGATTTGTATAAGATTGTTCTAATAAAGTGATCTTTGTAATAGCCCACCAGTGGATCTTAGAAGACATTGCTCCAGATGAACCTCTAGATTCTGCAGTATTGTCACGTCTGAAGCAATTCTCTGCAATGAACAAGCTTAAGAAGATGGCTTTGCGTGTAAGGCTTTGATAGATTAAAAACTAGTTACAAGTTAGAATTAATTACTCTACCTATGCCCTATAAAATTTATTATGGTGGTGTCATTTTGACAAGTAAATTGAGCTCTAAATTTCAACCTCCATTGTAGGTGATAGCTGAGAGGCTTTCTGAAGAAGAAATAGGTGATTTGAAAGAGTTGTTCAAAACAATAGACAGTGACAACAGTGGAACGATAACATTAGATGAACTAAAAGATGGCTTAAAGCGAGTGAGCTCTGAACTTATTGAGTCAGAAATCAAGGAACTTATGGATGCAGTAAGAAATTGTCTCCATCATCAATCTAATCTATTATAGTTTTTATGCTTTCTTTTTCTCCTAAGTCATCTGAAATTGATATTGGGATAAAATTTTCACCTTTAATTGGGTGTTTGACAGGCAGATTTTGATAACAGTGGGACAATAGACTATGGTGAATTTCTTGCTGCTACAATGCATTTGAATAAGTTGGAAAGAGAGGAAAATTTATTATCAGCATTCTCCTTTTTTGACAAGGATAGTAGCGGTTACATAACCATTGATGAGCTTCAACAGGCCTGTAAAGAGTTCGGTTTAAGTGAAGTCCACCTTGATGAAATGATCAAAGAAATTGATCAAGATAATGTAAGTTTGTTCATTTATGTCTGACCATCATATATATTTCGTTCTCTATCTGCTTATATTTTTCTAGCTTTTTATTTATTTGATATTCTCAAAGAAAAAACTTTAGCTTTATGTTAAATTAATTGATAAAAAATTTTAAGTGATTCAAAGACATCACAGTTGCACAATGCCAACTACCCTAATAACGTTTGTTTATAAGCTTGATTGAAATGTCATTCTTTCTTCCTCTCGGCCTTTTTATTGTTTTTTTTACATGGGCCCAGATAAATACATGAAAGAATTTTTTTGAGGGTGACTCTAAAATATTAATTAAAAAATCTCAAGACCTCATGGATCAAATAAGACTTATAAACCACTAATCCAAACTCTTGGGGTTGGGGTTGACTCCCTTAAATAGCCGTTTTTATGAGGTAGATTGATTCGGCAAAGTAGTTGCTTTTTTAATAATAGCTGTGTTTCAGGATGGACAAATAGATTATGGGGAATTTGCTGCAATGATGAGGAAGGGCAATGGAGGAATGGGCAGGAGAACAATGAGAAGCAAAATAAACTTGGGAGAGGATCTGGTACTGATGGACAGTATATCTAATGAACTGATTGATTGTTCAACTAAGTAAAACTTCTTCTTTTTTTAATGAGAGTTCACCTATGTAATTAATCACCACTTGGGTGTTTTAATCTTTGGGAAACATTCATATGGAAAGAAACCGTTGTTTATATAATAATCTTCATACATGTTAGCTCATTTGCATTGTTTTGTGATTTGGTAATTTGATTTTTGGATTTGTTTGCAAGAAAAGTATTTCCCTTTACATGACAATGCATGCACAGTAGAACAAAGAACATTAGAAATCTTTGTTTCAACGGAAAACACGTTTTCTAGAAAACATTAACCCTTCCAACTTTGACTAGATTTTAATAAGCTTGGACTTTCACTTTTCCTAATCACATCACTTACGGTTTTGAGTTCTCAATAGGTCTCTCCATTTAATTTCCATCAGGAAAATACATAATTGAACACTTCCTATCCAATTCTATATGTGAAATCTATGTTTTGTGCCACTTAAGATGCGAATAAAAATGACAAAGAGCAAAAATAAACCATGATGACTGCAACTAAAACATCCACATAATATGAGTTATTTTACACATGAGACCCACTTTGTTATGTCATGCCACCCACAATGGAAATCGAAACCTCCATTAAGAGTCAAACCTTGTTTGAGTTGTGATCTTAAAAAGGATCCTCTTCTCTGGACATCATCCCAAAACCATGAAATCAAATCCCCAAGAAGCAAAAACCCAGCAAAATCCAATAATAAAAACCCCAACAGCCACATCCCAAAGTGCATAGTCACCATAAGCACACATATGCTAGTTGGTGGGTTTCAAAGCCACTCAACTCTCTGCCTTGAAAAATTAACCCACATCTACCACATACCTCCAGGCCATCAACCAAGTTCATCATCTCTGTTGTTGATGCCTCCAACAGTCCAACCACACCCATTTTGATCAAATGAAGACCCATATTTGTCTGATTTCGTGTACACTTTCACATAATTTGATCAAAATTTTGAATTCATAAAATGGGATTTTATAGCAACAAAAGTTGTACATGTAAATCACCGTGGTGATTGTGTTGTTTTTCGGCCAATAGGTGGGTTTCGCTATGATGATTGTGGTTGTGAACAATGATGAGTAGCCCTGTGACTTCTTCAAAGGTTGTCAGATGACAGAAAGTAGTGGTTATGGGTTTGAACTTTGAATCACCGCACTGTGATTCAATGATCTTTAAGGCTTTGAGTTTGTGGAATGGTGGCAGCTATTGAAGGGTAAGAGCATCAGACAAATAAAGCTGGAAGTGAAGGAAGTGGCCAACGTTACAAGTCACAATGGAACCTCCACTAGGACCACTACGAAGACCTAGTGTGAAAAACTCATTTTTCAGGGTCTATGTTTCAAAATTGAACATGGAACAAAGAAAAGTGTCCAGTTATATATGTTTGTTAAGTCATTCTAAAGGAAATTAAACGACCTAAAAGAGGTTTACAGATCCACAAGGGATGTGTTGAGAGAATTGAAAGTTCAAGGGTCTGATAAATTCAAGTAAAAATTAGAGGGTTATAATTGCATCATACCCCAATTCAAAATTCCATGCAAGCAAACTGCCAAAAACTGGAAGGGGCACATAAAGTTTGCATATATATATATATATATATATCATCTCAGTCATTCCAATGAGAGAACCAATTGAGCACCTCTTGCATGTGACAACTGTTTTACTCATACTGTAGGCATATATTTTGGTAAATAAATATAAAATATACATTATTTGGTTTCCAAGGCAATTCCAAAATATTCAAATGAGCGACAAATTAGAACCATGCTCACATCTTACTAGCGACAGGAAGGTACTTGGTATGACGGCCCTGAGCAATAATTTTGCCAGTCTTCTTCTTCCTAAACTCAACACTGACAACACCAATAACCTTCCCAACACGTAAAGTCCTAGCTTCGATTTCAATTTCCTCCTGCATTAACAAGAAAAGCTGTTAGCTTGAATAGATTATATATATCATGCACGAATGAGTTGCTCCATGAAAACTAAGGTTGCTAATACAGTACTCATGGTCATTCCAGTTCTTTTATTGAAATGGTATGTATGTACTATGTTAGAATATTGGTTAAATGATTAAATTCACCATATCCTAAGAGCTTAAGCTTTTGGGACAATCGGTAATTTCTCATGGTATTAGAGCAGGTGATCCCAAGTTTGAACCCTGTTCAAACCCTGCCTCCACTCTACCTCCCATTTAAAAAATTAAAAATCCCACGTATTAGGCCCCATTCATTAAGGGGGAGTCTAAGCCTACACGTGAAGGGGAGTGTTAGAATATTGGTTAAATAATTAAATTCACCATATCATAAGAGCATAAGCTTTTGGGACAATCGGTAATTTCTCATACTTAGATGCTAGATCATACTAGTGTATCATTTAGGATTTGACAGTACAAATTATGTGTGTGTCTTTTCAAATATATATTAATATACATACAAATTATTCATAAGCTTAAGGCTTCCTTCTACCATGTAAATACTGGAGGATTTTGTTGGAGGGTAGTATTATCAACAATGAATGCATTAAGATGAAAAAGTAAGAGCAAATAGATGTGACAACTTGGTAATGATTAGTCCAGAATTAAATTCTATCACTTAGAGGGCAATTTATTTAATAAGATAAGAAACATCAGAGAACTAAAGAAATTACTTTCCAGGGATATGTTGTGTCCCTCCAAAGGTGGGGATGAAACCCTGGTTGTTCTTTTGCATCCCAAATTTAGAACACTCCATGCCATAGATTCTTAGGCTTTCTAGGAGACCCCTATAGCTTTTAAGCAACCAACCAAGCTTCCATTCCATGATCAATGTCTTAAACATGTATATGATATAAAAATGATACTGACAACTTTCCATTTAATCAATATCAGAGACAATAGTTTTTACTTGCACAAATCAAAGCCTTCAAAATGTCAAGGGAAAGAGAGAGCGAGAGAGAGACGGAGAATAGGCAAAAAAAAATGCATGGAAAATCTTGCATAATGAAGACTTCATCGAATACTTAGTTAACAGATCGAACCAAAACGCACTGGTGCTAATGTAGCGAATATTCTTAGGCAAAGGTGCAAACTAAACTAGAAATAATTTAGACTTCTAGTACTACTAATCTTTCCACAATGCACATGATACATTGAGAGAAAATGGCAAACATTCAACTTAAGCACCAATCAGATTTTCTAATAAACATCCAATTCAACCTATGCAACAAAGGGTTTTATTTTTGTTTTTAAAGTAGAATAATTTAAAGACGAGCTTAACAAGGAGTAGGAGAGATACTGACATCAACATAAGCAGCATCCAAGTATGAAACATTAATCTCCACCGAAACTCCGGTAATTGGAGGTCCAACAGTGTATATCACAGCCGAGCCCACCAAGTCCACCAGAGTTGCGGTCGCTCCACCATGTAAAAAATTACCAGCATTCTTCACAACATATCACCAAAACAATAAAAACAAAAAAATTTATTAGCAGAAACAGTTTCACAGAGAGAGAGAGAGAGAGACCCAAAATCTCCATTCACTATTTTCTCATGAACTAAACAAACGGTCATGATCTTATGCATAAACATAAAGATATATTTTTTTTTTCGGTAATTCAGTGTATTATTGAAACAAAACTCAAGGGACAATGAAAGATTAAAGAATACATGTAATTGGGTTAGACTAATTTAGAAAGATACCCAAAACTAGACCCTCCATTTTCTCAGCAAGCAATGGTCTAATTTTGCTTAAATTCGTAAATTCAGAGACAAAACCCACAAATTAGATGGTAGAATGAAATGGGTATGCGTTGAATTACTGAATAAACTCAAGGTGTGATTGTATGAATGATATAAAGAGAGAAACAGAAAAGGGTTTTTAGAAGAAGAAGAAACCAGTAAACGTTGGGGGACTTTGAAGGAGCAGATGAGACGGCCTGGTTCAATGAGATCGACACGAAGGCCTTGCATAGTGAAGCTTTCGAAGAACCTGAGAGGCAGTCCATTGATAATGGATGCGTTCTTGTCATCCTCACCTCCTCCTTTCTCCAAGTATTTCCTCACTGCTTCCAATTCCATTTCTCTCTCTCTTTGATTTTGTTTGTTTCTTCAATCAGTTCCAAGCCCAATTCCAATTCCAATTCCAATTCCGAATTGAACTTTTTCAGTTTCTCTGGGAGAAGAAAATGCTCTTATCTACTACATGCAAGTCCTGCGATTGATTGGACTTTCCTGCTCAAACACAATTTAGGCAAAAATATTGTTAAATTTTTTTTCTTTAAAAACTACTAAAAACCTTACACTTTTTTTTTTAAAGAGAAAATATTACATATTATGTCCTTCTGTTCTGTCCACTCAAATTAATTTTAATTTTACATGTCTAATTAGATGACGGAAAATACTTCTATCCCTCACGGATTAATTTTTTTGGGGTAAAATATGTCCTTTTAAAGGAAAAAGTAAAAAGGAAATTTACCACGGATGAGATGCATTTTACCAATGAGAGGCATTTTCCAACTTTTGATTTACTAATAAATGACATGTTTCTTACCACAAAAAAAAAAAAAAAATTAATGTATTTTACCAAAAATCACACCTCCTCATAGGATGGTCTCTTGGGGGCACAGAAGTTACTCCCTTGTATGACACTATTTTTTAGCATTAGAGAATTTAATATATCTAACATATAATATTTTAAAAAATAACTATGGTTAAAATCCTCATTCTCCCACTTATTGTAATAAGTGAATTATCAAGAAAAACAATTAACTATTGGTCATATATGATATAAAAGATTAAGTTTAGAGACTAGAAAAGATTTTCAATATACTAACAATGGTTTTTATTAGGACAAAAAGTGTAACGTATTCAATAGTTTAGGGGCAAAAGCAAACGTCATGCAAACTTTAGGGGCAATTACAATATTTTAGCCCAAAATTAACTATGTGTTAACTAACAGAATTCTTTTTCTTTTTATATAATTTTTATATTTTAGAAAATTTTTAAATTTTTAAAAATCAATTTACATGTGGCATGATTTGATTGGTTCACCTAATACATGTGTCAGGCTTAGTTGGCACTTAACTTCCAGAGATTAACGTTTTATGGACAAGAGGGCCAGAATCCAAACGGGCTCAAGCCTCAAGATAGCAGATCTAAATTTTCAAACATAAGGGAACAAAATCAAAACTGGTAAAAATAGAGGGTATACAATGATTTTAAGAATATTAATTCATTCCTAATCTTTCTATTCATTTTAACATCCAAATAAAATAGCTTAGTTCCATTCTATTCATTACCATTTCTTTAAAATTTATTCATTCCGATTTCAAATATATATATATATATGTATTCATTCCACTATATTTCATTCTCTTATAAACTCCCAAACAAAGGGATAGAGCGAATTCTTATTTGCGAACAGGATTGTAGCATAATTAAATTTTGGTTTAATTACATTTTTGGTACTCAACTTGTTACTTATGCCCTTTGTTTCAAAATGATCCTCAATGTTTCATTTTGGTTCTTGTCGTTAAGTAGTAGATGAAAAATGTTGATGTGACTAAGAGAGTTATTAAAATATTAATGAATGCTAATGTGTCATGCCAACTCAGAAGAAAAAAAAAATCTATAAAACTGGATCAAATCTAAAAAGGGTTGGGAAATCCCTAACTCATGCAATGTTCACCCTGTGACCTCCCAAAAATCTCTCTCTCTCTCTCTCTCTCTCTCTCTCTCTCTCTCTCTCTCTCTCTCTCTCTCTCTCTCTCTCTCTCTCTCTCTCTCTCTCTCTCTCTCTCTCTCTCTCTCTCTCTCTCTCTCTCTCTCTCTCTCTGATGACATGCACTTGGTTCTTCTCTTTTCTTCTCTATGAACCACTTGCTGGAGATTAATCCTTATATAATGAATTTTGATTTGGGGTTTTTCTTATAAGCCATTCAATTCAAAGTTTCTAGTGCAATGACCCAATAAATGCAATTAATTAACCCTATAGTAATTTATCAAGGAGAAGAAACAATTATAACTCACAAAATAACATGAAACGAAAGAAAAGAAAAAAAAGGGTCAATGGCATGTTCCCTATTTGTGGGGGTTAATATTTGAGGTTGGATCCCTCCTTTTTTTTTTTTTTTTGATGAAATGGATCCCTCTTATTTATATGGGTAATGATATGTGCATATTACCAATGCACAATGTTTGTACACATGTAGCCCTGAGAAGTAGCTTAACTGATCTGGTCATGGGTGTACTCACCAATAATCATTAGTTCGAGTCTCCTCAATGCCACCTACCCAAGGCAAAGTCTTACGCCTATCATGATACATGTGCTAGTAGGGTGTTGCAAGCGTGTCCCCTTGGGATTAGTTGAGGTGTGCGTTTTTTCGGAACGCTGAGCCGGACATCCAAGATTATAAAAAAAAAATGTTCGTACACATGCATTACCTAAAATTTTTTTTTTTTAATAAATAAATAAAAAATGAAAAAATTGTAAATGTTGATATCCACATTAAGTAGTATGTATATACTACATACTACACACCATATACAATAATATTTACCCTATTTATGTATAACAAAAATAAATACCAACTATTCTTTAATTTTGAATGTAAAGATTGACAAAATTTTCTCTTATATCGAAAAATGAAATTGTAAATTCCAGTATGCCTATTAAAAAAAAAAAGTGTTAATATCTATAATATGATATGAACCCATTGGAAATTACAAATTAGTATCGGATCTGAGGCTGAGCCGATCAGTTGCGAAGGAAGAAAAACTTTTTCAAAGCTTTCATGACCACAACCATGTTGGTTCTCTTGCTTGTTTTGGACATCTTCAAGGCTTGAAGACAGCAAAACTCTACCATCTGTAGATCTTCAGACTGGGAATCCAACCCGCGACTTCTTGACAATCTCTTACTCTTAGCTTCTTTCTTCTTATCCACTGTATGTATTTCCTCATTGAAGTCCTCCCACAACATGTCCATTTTCTCCTCTGACGACTCTAGCCTTGCTCCATCTGTAGTAGTCTCTCTCTTTATCTTGCTTTCTTCTAAGTAGGCACAGCTATTCCTACAAAAACCATCCCCTCCATCTCTAACATTATTATCTTCATCAAGATTATTATTATCTGGATAAACTAGAGAAGAAACACGCCAAAGCGATGGTGAAATTGTGAAGTGAGGAATTGGGTTGGTACTGACTTTTGGGAAACTGAACTCTTCTGTGACTCTCAGCATAGCTTTAATCTTTGGGCTGTTGGATATGCTTCTTGTAGAAACAAAAGTGTTTTGCACGTATATATACTATAGTGTTTCAAAGTTCAATTTTCTAGTACTGGGTTTTACATAGATTGTCGTTATATATATACGTGGACGACGGGCAAGTCAAGCATCATAATAATGAACATTTGGTCATCTCGGCCCGCGCCGGATTGTTCGGAGAACTAAAGGATAATGACAGATGACTTATTTAGCGCTTAAGGTCAATTGGCCTTGAATGCTTGAAAGGTGCAGATAACCAATAGAGGCTCTGGTTGGCATAAAAGGAAATTAAGAAGTTGGTTCAGCCCCATTAATACGATACCCTTTCATGCAAACAAAAACAGCATCCTTATTCTGTTTCACACATAATTTGTTGCTTGTGGTTTACTTCTACTAACCACTAACGCTTTCACACGCACACACACAATATAGGCTAAAATGCATAATCACCCCCTGGGGTTTGGGTTATTTGCAAACTGACCTCCTAGATTTCAATTTTGCAATATAACCACCTGAGATTTTTTAATTAGTGAAATTGACCCATCTAAGTACATTTTTTGTCAATTTTGCTAACAAAATTTGTCACATGCATTGCACTTGGGTTTATAATAATGAGTTTTTTATTATAAAGTGGTCACATGTAATCCACGTGACAAATTTCTACTAGCAAAATCGACAAAAAAAGTACTTAGAAGAGGTTAATTTCACCAATTTAAAAACCCTAGGTGGTTATATTGCAAAATCAAAATCTCAGGGGGTCTGTTTGCAACTGAACCAAACCTTAGGAGTGATTATGTAATTTGGCCCACAATATAACATACATGACACCACTTAACTCAAAATTTTAAACTTAAGGGTTTATGCATGCTTAGTTATGTTATATTAATTCCTTACTATCTTTACTTTTTCTCCATGTACGTGTACACCCAACAATAATCTCCCTTTGTGAGCTTCGAGACCTCCCTTCTTGGGCCATGAACAAGTTCTACTAGCTCCCACTTTTCTATGGGCTTTTTCTTTCTCTTACGCATCATCCATGGGCCTCTTGTACTCCATCCATGAACATGTGTAATCCTCGCACTCTCATTCATGGGTCATACGTCTATATCCATGAGAATATTGCGCTACATCATTCTTCTTTGATCTAGCACCATTGACAACTCTCTTTGTTGGGTCTTTTTCCAAGATCATTGTGTGAGCTTTATTGGGTTTCTCTTGTGCGATGTACACTTGTGTGGATTCCAAGTACACGCACTACTCCAACTACGAAAGAGACTTGTCCCTGCTCCATTTGCGAAAGGGACTTTGATAACAAATTGCCACCTTGTCGCACATAACCATGAGCTATGATACCACTTGTTATAAGGCAACAATAGCTGTAACACTACTTTGTTTGGCCAAATTACAGTCTATGTGTAAAATAAATTAAATATCCTCAAACAATAGAGAGATAAATTAATCACGCAAGCACCAAGAAAATCAACCACACAAGAACACACCAAATTTTTGTGAAAAACCCTCAAGTATAGAGAGAAATACCATAAGATAAATCTGACCAATCCACTATAATAAAATAGAGATTACAATACACACTTATGCCGAAAACTTGAATTCACAATAAAGTGGAAAAATCCAAAGATAACTTTATAGGATTAAATACAATCTCACCACACAAAAACTAGAACTCAATGAAACAAATAAAGTAGTAAGATGTCAACCCTGAATATTTCAACTCTATGTGGTTGTAGCACGCAAAATACCTCGTAGAGAAAACCTCCAATTTATCTCCCTTGTGTGTGTCTTGAACCAAAGATTCTCTTTTTTCTTTCCCGTTGCACTGTCAGTGGTTTGCAATGCTTCTCTCTTGAAGACTCGCGTACACGCACATACTTATATATAAAAGGACCTGCCGCCTCACAACTTTATTTCTAATAGAAATAGGAGCCCTTTCTGTAATTGACAAGACAAGCTCATCAAGGGCGTTAATCTCGTGTGGGCTAAACTACCAAGTGTTGTGCACCTCCAACAATCTCCCCCTTTAGCCCATAGAGGAGGGAGATCTCCAATCCAACTCTTCAGTTAGAATTCATATCAGCCAACCCAGCAATGTTGATACCATATTTTGTCCGGCGTAATTTATTTTAAGGAAAATCATGTTGGCCTTTATGTTGAGTTGAAGGATTTCATGAATTTATGGTCAAAACCCTTTTTTTTTTAATCAATTTCAATTAGGTTGGATAAAATCATGAAATTCCCTTTAATTTAACTGTTTATGGGCAAAGATCGAGTTTCAGTTAGATGAATTATGAAGTTGTCCAATTTCCTATTCCATTGAAAATCGTGTCCCAAAATTGTGCTCTATGGAATTAATTGCTTTTTCCTTGGAAAAAGTGTCATTATTTTTATCGGATCCGATTTTTTTTTTTAAAGAAATCACAACTCTATTTAAGTCGGCCCCATTGATTTTAAATAGAAAATGCACGTGTTTGTTCCTTGGAAATTCAATTAATTTATCATTATTGGGCCTATTTAGTTCCAATTGAGCTATGTCCATTCTATTTTATTATGCCGTGCATGCCTACATTTAATTAATTTGGAAATTCATACAAAATTTGGTGAGACTGCCATGTGGCAATCCCTAATTGCACCATGAGGGAGCACATGAATGCACCAGGTGTCTAAGTCCTAGACTTTTCCCATTTCATCTACACCTTACACATGGTGAGACACTTGTCAAAATCCCACCATTCCTCCAAGATCCTAGAACTTTCCCACACATCTCTATCCTACACTTGGTGACACTTGGCAAAATCTCCATGAATGGAGGAAACAATTTGATCCCATGCAAGGTGGCAGCCCATTTGTTTCCCTATTTGCTTCACTACAAATACCATAGTTTTAGCAATTACGTTCTATTCCAACCGGAATAGTCGGAATTTCTCGTACCGGTAAGCAAATTAGAACAAAAAACCCTCTCATTCCACCTTGGCCCAAATTCTGGTCTATTCTGGCCCATTTTGACCAATACTAACCGAAATTCAAATTTCGGCCAGTATGCAAATATGCATAAGTGTTTTTTTTTTTTTTTTAATCTTGAGAAAACAAAAGCTCTCAAACAAATGGTAGTTTTAATAGTCTATATCTCAATAAAGTTATCATAATTTATTATGTAATAGTATTTTATAAAATAGTTGTAATTTTGTTTATATTCCCTATTTTATTTTGTTCTTTACAATTAATATAGATGTGAAGTATATCATAAAATATATATTAAGTTAACAAAATAATAAATTGAATCTGCCAACAAAACTCATTAATAAAAAAAAATAAAAAACTCTTTTATCATAAATTGATGTTGTTAAAAAAATTTAATACTTGGTTTTGAATTGATATGTTATAAATTTGATAAATAGTTAGATATATCTACTCATATTACTAATATATAGATATTAACAGTAATCCTGAAACAGAATGCCGGAATAGACCGGTACCAAAATATTCCATTCCAATAAACAAACCGGAACGGACACCGAAACAAAATTAATAACATTGACAAATATCCCACTATTCACCATACTAGAGGAAGCACTAAAAAACCTTGATAACCCCTACTGCCTCACTACTGCCTTTACTACAAAAATTCCCCTCATACCTGAATACAGGGGCGGCTCCGCATACATATGAGGGTGTGCACTTGCACACCCTGAAGCGTTAAAAACAAAGAGAAAAAAAAAATTATATAAGTATTGTAAAAGTGTTGAACACCCTTAAATAAAATTTTGAACACCCTCAAATAAATCTTGAACACCCTTATCCTAATAAACTCAATCCACTTAACCCAGGAAAAAAAAAATGCCCAAATAACAACAAAAAATTAACTCAAACAACAACCATAATAACAAAATAAGCCCAAATAACAACAACTGGTGATGGTTTGATATGCGATGGTTTGTTTGTTTCACTTCACAGTTTTACTATGTGGGTTTGTGCTTTGATTAATTTGTGGTTTATTTATTTGGTTGTTTGTGGTTTTGTCACTTTGTGGCTTGTGGCTTTGTAATTAATATTAAAAACTAAAATAATAGTGTTTAATTGATAATTTAATTAATCATATAACTTAATTAAATTAAATTCTTTTTGTCTATTTATCTGCACATCACGTGTTAAATGCTTTATAATTTATTTTTTATTTTTTTGCTAATACTATAGAGAAATTTCTAATAAAGAAATCATTTATACCGAAAGATTCATCTTCTACATAAGATAAACATGATGATTATAATAGTAGATCAAATTCTTCTATATCGCAAGATTCATGTATTATGATTTTTTTTTTTTTTTGTGATGTTATATTCAAATTTTGTAATGAATACCCTGGAAAAAATTCCTGGAGCCGCCACTGCCTGAATATGTGTGAAATTTCTATTTGGTTACCAATAAATCATTGGGAAGAGTAAAAAGAAAAGAGAGAAAATAAAGAAGAAGAAAAAAAATTGGTCAAAGAAGAATAAAAATATTTTTTAAATGTCGTGCTGCTTTTTTCCATCTAAATGCTGGCGTGACACTTTTAATTCTACTTAAATGATTTTTTATTATAATTAATCTACACATATACAATATGTTAGCCACGTCAGCAATTTTGAGAGTTAGATGACAGTAAGAATGAAATTAAAATCATCTTTAAAACTCAGGGAATAAAATAAAATAGAAAAAATATCAAGAACCAAAATGAAAACACCCCATAGATATAGGGATAAAAAGTGAATTTTAAAGATAATAAAAATATATAAATAAATAATCAAGATATAACTGTAATGATATTAACTTAAAATATTAATTTAAATATAAGAAATTTGAATATATTTAAACTTAAAATATAAAAGTTAAAGAGGTCTTAGTGCAATAACATGAAAATTTAGGGGATTTTGGTGCATTGTAACCAAAATAAAATTATATTGGGGAGTATACCCTTATATTGGTGCATGTTTGAACAACATGCTCTATGATTTGTTCTTCCGAAACTAGTTCTCAGGATTTCTAGTCCCTAGATGGTGATGTAGGACTACTAGAATAAGATTTTATGGAGCAGTTTAAGTGCTATAAGACCAAACGTGCAACCCAACGTCCTTGATTTTACAACTATCTTAAATGGGCCATAATTTTTGTTCCAGTAAGAGTTATAGACCCACATAAGATATGTTCAAAAACTCTAGAAGAATTCAAGATGAAGTTTCGCGTGTTTAGTGGTTGTTTTGAGTTGTTTTAATTTATTACGCAATATTCGCATTTATTTGTATTTTTCGTAATTTCCTATTTGAGTCAATTAGGATTTGCTTTAAACAGTATAAATACTAATTGTAACAGACCTAATTTCATGATTCAGCCGTCAATAATATTTATCTCTTTGAGAGTTTTGTTTTATTGGTGGATTCAAGTTCTTTGAAATATTGACATAGTTCATATTCTTAATTTTATCACACTTTACTCGACGTTAGATGGATATCCTTATATATGGTTTTTCATTTTGGGCTTAGTTATCCCCCTTACTTATCGTCCATCCCTATGTTGTGATGCATGTCATGTAACATAACAAGAGTTTGAGTTATTATATAACTCTTAATGAGATCTATGTCTCTTATGAGCAAAACATGCCCGGCCCTGGGGTAAGCCCCACAAGCCCAAGGGCTAGGGCAACCCCCCATGGGGGCAATAAATTGGAGAAAAAAAAAAAGAATTAGTAGACATTAAAAAAAAAAATAATTATTCTTAGTATACAACTATACATAAAAGGAAAATATATATATATATAGTCTACATATAAAAAAAGTTATTAGAATACATTTTTTTTATTTTTTATTTTATATTATGGGAGTGTTGTGTTTTTAATAAGATATATGTGATCACTTGCCATGTGTTTTTGTATGTAGGGACAGGTTTGTGGGGAGCAAGCCATTGTTTTGTGTTGCCGTGTAATGTGTTCCCATGTTTATCTAATGATTTTTTAATGAGTTTTAATTTATTATTAGTATTAATTTTGTTATCTTTTATAAGATCGTGATTTTTTTTTTAATTAATAATAAGGAATTTTTTAGTTAAAAAACTATTAGACATATAATTACTATAACTGAGATTATATTTTGTTTTAATTGTTTTTTTCAATGTAATTCAAGCTAAAAACATAATGTAACATTTATTTTGCATAAGAAAATTTTTGGGACTTTTATGATGTTTTTTAATATTTAATAATAAGTGGGCAACTAAAATTGTGACGGGCTTGGGCAACCCAAACCCCGGGGCCAGCCTTGGAGTGAAATGTCTTAGTTACGAAAGCATTTTTATAAACTCACATATATAATTGTCGAAGTGGAGCCGCTTCTATGATAATTTGAGCTAATTCTCTAGATTATTCATGAAAGTTGGGATCTAGCACAATGTCCTTAATGAGCTGGAGTAGAAGCTCAGTGCAAAGTACTTGAGTATTATGTACGTGATGCAACACTTTGTATCCCCAAAGCAACCATAGTTCAAGACATTGTTCACTATTGGCCCTAGAACAAGTGTTGCTGGTTCACTGAGTGAGGGTTCAAGCCATTGACACCCTTATTATGCAGAATGCTATAACTATACCTAGATGTACAGATATACTCCATTTTGTTCTTCCTATGAATGTAAAATAATAAGTAAATAAATTCATAATTTACAAAATTTACCTTTAAATGATGATGGTTCACATGAGTTGTATTTCACCATAAAATATAGAAAAAAAAAAAAAAAAAAGGGTAAACTACACTGTTGGTCCCTAACGTTTACTCAAGTTGCACGTTTGGTCCCTAACGTTTAAAATGGGCAGAAATGGTCCCTCATGTTTCAAAACGATGCACCATTGGTCTTTACGTTAGTTTTCGTTAACTTGGTATATACGTGGCTAACGGAATTATGATGTAAACAATTTTTAATTGACATGTAATTTTTTTTTAATGACAACTAGGATATGACATGGCATACCCATTTAAAAACAACCTAACCCAAAAAAAATTAACCCAATCCAAATAAAAAAAACCCACCCAAATTAAAATTAACCCACTCCACCCAAATCAAATTAACCCTAAAATTAAATTCTAATTATCTGTTTCTCTGTAACAAACCACCGTACAGTATTATATGTCTTCTGAGTATCTCCATCTTCTCGTTCCTCAATCTTCTTGTTCCATTGAGCAGTGAGTCAAAGAAAATGCTTCTCGTTCCATTGAGCCATGAGTCTAAGAAAATGCTTGAGAAGCTGTTAGACAAATTGAATTGATTGGAATATTCGTCGGAGCCAATCTTGTATCTCACAAATTATTTGATAAATATGTTGGAATAAGCCACATACTGCATTGAAACCTGTAGAGGGCTGATTTTTAAAAGGCCAAAATACACATTAAACCATTGGGCCCAAAAGATACAAGTCATTGCTGAAGCCCAGCAAGTCCCGCCTAGAATATTGGCCCATTTCCGTCCACTACCCACTGACCAGCTCACATGGGTCTCAAGTACTGGAAATTAAATGGTTAATTTGGACTTAATGAAGTCCAATTGAAGGCCCAGCCCGAGAGCCCCTGCTGCCAGCTTTAATAAGTTATTTTTTGGGCCTAAAAGGAGTATTTGATGAGCAATTAAGGCCCAAAGGAGAGCCCAACACCTTTACTCAGCCTCAGCCAGCTGGGACAGCTGTCCATAGGGCCCCACAAAAGTCAGACCAGCATTAAATGAAGGCTAGACAAGGAATTACTCTCTCTTGAAAATCCCATTTCTCTCTCATCTTTTCCAAGAATTGAAGAATGAGCTTGTCCCCTCATTTAATTCACTTCAGACCTCAAAAGTACAAAGAAACTCACGGATTGGGCCAAGGATACAGCTGAGAAAGCACAACCATTGGCTGCATGCCCAGCAGCAGGAACAACACACAAGCTAGAGTCAGCTCAGCCCAAAAGTATAAATGCTCAACTAAACAAGCAGGCTGTCAGGATGGCATGTTTTTCTCAGACCAATGGAGCTCCGAACTCAGAGATTTGGCTACCTGAACAGTAATTATGATGAAGATTCCAAATACCATTGGCTACAAGGCGCGGCAGAAATCCGTGGCAGGACAAAATATTATTTTATCTTCACCATCATGACCTGACCAGCCAATCAAGGCTGAGGAAGTGATCCTTACAGCCCAGCTCTGTGCTAGGCTCACTTCTCCAATTTTGTAGGACTTAGGGAGTTTGGTTTGGAGGTGGGGAATTAATTCTATAGGTGAGGATTCCATTAAAATAATGGCTCAAAGTCCACTGGGGGGCAGAGTTATTATTTTCTTGGAAACCAAGGCCAAGAAGCATGCATGACCAGCCCACACCACCATGGAACCATCTATAAATAGAACCTAACTCAACTCAAGCAAGACAACTTAACCGGGCTTATCACAACACAACCCTAACTCAACAAGCTTGAGCCAAGCCTAAACACTTCAGCCTTAACCATTTTTCACTATACTAAACACTGACCCACGACCAGATCAGAAAATACCATGGAGATTGCAAAGATAGTCTGAAACTCATTACAGCAGTAATCGGGCTATTTTTCTCCAAGTGCATTCTCTAGTCCACATCCTCAAAGATGGAGTCTTAAGGTCACCATCGACCTTAAAACTCTGCTCCTAAACCCTAAACACTAACCCAGGCCTAAGACACATGATTTGAGCTCTCATCTCCAAAAGTGCCTCCTGGCAGATATTTGGGCTACAGCAGTAAACATCATATTAAGCTCTTGGCCTTCTTCAACCTTGAGACTTACACCATAAAACCCTAAACACTTTCCCTTTCAACCCCATGCATGCTTCATAGAATTGGTTCTCTCCCGCTTAGTCAAACTCTTTTAATCCCTACAAGTTCATTGTTATGAGTTTTATTCGATTGCAGCAGATATTAGCGACGGATTCATGTCTTAACGACTTTTGATCCATATTGGGTTTAAGTTGTTACGCTCTGAGTCCAGATTCTCTATAAAACAGTGAAAATACTAGTCCATTGTTATTTTGGGCTTTTATCAACAAGACATTACATTTTGGGCCATTTGGCTATTATTACTGCAGCTGCTCATTGGACTTGGGCCTTGGCATATTTCGTCCTCACTTCTTTAAGGAAGCTGCCCCATTAGCCCTTGGGCCGCCTTTTGGGCCCTCGGTTGAATTTTGGGTTCAACTCCCGTACCCTCAAAGGTTTAGTTCACGTCCCAACCAATCTCGGTGCGACACGTGGCGTGACACGAAAAACCACCCCTCACAAAACCTACATTAGCTGTTGCATACAGATACTCGTAAATTTGTTGGTACCAAAGACGCAATATTTCTTCAACTAGGATTGTGCATAAATTGATTATGAAAACCAGAAGAGAGAAATGAGTATTGCAACGAGTAGCTCACAAGCAATAATCCCAGAAACCAAACAAATCCACCTGAATATGGGATGGTACTCTTTGTTGTGTGGTTGTAAAATAATCCTCCTACCAGAGAAGCTAGTAGCGTAATAAGAAAGACAAAAGGCTTATGGAAAGCTGAGAAGGATTTAAGTTCTTCTTCACTGCTACACACAAAATAAAATTCTTTATAATTTATAGACATATTGAATGGTTAGGATTAATTTTAGGGTTAATTTGATTTGGGTGGGGTGGGTTAATTTTAATTTGGGTGGGTTTTTTTTTATTTGGATTGGGTTAATTTTTTTTGGTTGGGTTATTTTTAAATGGGTATGCCATGTCATATCCTAATTGTCATTAAAAAAAAATTACATGTCAATTAAAAATTGTCCACGTCATAATTCCGTTAGCCACGTATACTCCAAGTTAACGGAAACTAACGGAAGGACCAATGGTGCATCGTTTTGAAACGTTAGGGACTATTTCTGCCTATTTTAAACATTAGGGACCAAACGCGCAACTTGGGTAAACGTTAGGGACCAATAATGTAGTTTACCCAAAAAAAAAAGAAAAAAAAAAGGAGATATTAACTCGTCGGTGCTTTGACACATCTTATAGCATGAAAATATTACATATTACTGTTAATTCCATAAGATTGAGAGTGATTAAATTGAGATGTAGACAATGTTGTTCTCTTGTGGGTGATTAAATTAATCCTATAAGATTGTGCATAAAAGCGATGCCATTTGCGAGATATTTTATCAACCAATGCAGTAAACTTTTTAGGCATGTCGTCGTCGTGATACAACAGCCCAACCACCCTTGCCGTTATCTTACTAGTTTGAATTAATAAGTAAGATTATAAGCTCTCAAATATTGTACCCTTCTTCAATCCTAGGTAACATAATTATCAAAAGCACACTACTAAATTTTTGTAAAGACTGAGAGTGGAGGACACAAAAATGAGAAAAACTTTTTTATATAGACCAGTGATTGATCTCTCAAATTGGTGGAGGAGGACTTGTTTATAGGTTTAGTGAATTAATGAGATATAAAAACACTAAAAACACTAAATATGTCAATTAAATATGAAAATAATGAGTTTAATATAGTTATACTTATTAAATAAACTCCATCAAAGAGTAAAAACTCATGGTCAAAATTTGACTTTGCAATTAATGGGAAAAATAAATTTAAAATATTATTATTTTTATTAAAATAATCCAATAAAATTTCTTACTATTTAATTATTTTTATTGCCTATTATATCGGCAAGAGCCATGGATTGTTTCCACCCGAGTTGCCATCGAAAACCTTGAATAACAGTCTACTGTTATTGTTATTATTGTTATTTATGTTTGCTTAATTGATGAGAGGAGTAAGCGAAAGAATAGAAACGATTTTATTTATTTATTTATTTTTTCTTTGGTTCTAAAAGGTCCAAAACCACCTGGCTAATAAAAAAGAATTTTTTTAATTCTTAATATTTTGAATCTAATTAACTAATTATTTTTAATTGTTGAAATTGGATTCAGATCTGAATGCAGGTTCTTGATGTGTTTGAATTTTCTAGTTTTGAGATTCAAATTGTGTTTTTTTTTTTTTTTTTTTAGCTGGCCTGATTTCTTGGGAGTGTTTGATTTGGTATAGAGAGAGGTTGATGAAAAGAAAAATTCATGGCTGTTTCTATAGATCTAGGAGCTTGCACTCTAAATCACTAACTGGAGTCTGGAGCTAATGCCTAGATATGGTTTCTTCGACGAGTTTTTTTTTTTTTTTTTTTTTTTGAAGAACAACAATGATAAAAGTTACGAAATGGAAATTAATTAAATTAAGATTCTGATGTGGCACACTTTCCATCTATGATGCCACCTCAGTTTGTACTTTAGGACGCGTAAAATTTGTAGTAGGTTTAGGATTTTTGTTTTTGCATATGGAGTCGAACCGTTAGCAAGACTGAGTCCTAGGTTGTCTATAATAGCATTTTCCAAAAGGATTACTAATTGTGTAGTTAGTTAACTAGTTATCCTTAACCTAAAACTAAAAGCCAGCAGTTATATTTTAAAGGAATGCGATATGGGTCTCTGTCATTTGTAACAAATAGGTGATGTGGAAAAGCCAGCGGTTGCAATGGCTTTGAGGTCACATTTTGTTTGTCTTAACTGGATTGTGTATGAATGCCAGAAAACTTTGCTTCGTTTTTGTTCTGTAAAAAACTCTTTCTTTCTCTTCCTCCGTTTTTTTTTTTTTTCCTCATAGTCTTCTCACTAGTTGTTTCAATTTCTTTCTTCTTGCACATATTTTCTTTCTTCATCTCAATTTCCATGTAAATGCCACCAGAATTTTGCTTTGTTGCAAAGCTGCATTAATCAACAAAGGGATTTTGAGGTAATGTTTGAAACTTTTTTCCTACTACTATCATCTCTCTCTCTCTCTCTCTCTTTTCTTTTTTTTTGGTTTGTTTGTTCATGAAAGATAGATTAGAGTGACATTATACTGGTTTTGTTGTTGCAATGACAAAAAGATACAATTACACGCCCTTTAATATAAAATTGAGACCATATAAACAAAATTGGAATAGGGCCTTGGCATGGATAACATACTAACACACATTAATCGAGAAATAAACGGTAGTGATAATATCTTGTGGTCTGTGATGTAATCTCACTTGCAGTTGTTCTTGTGTATGCTTCCTTGTGTATTCATTAAATAAAATAAAATGTATGCTTCCTTGTGTTTCTTCTTATAATAATCATGATTATGTGCTTTTTAAAGATATGAAAGTTGATTTCTTTAAATATTTTCTTCTTATAGTGGTTTAGAGGCAAGTTTCTTTTAACATTTCATCTTGTATTTATTATTATTTAACTGTAGTATCTTACTTACATTCTTTTTTGTACCACACAAAATCAAATAAATGTCCCGTGTCATCATTCTAGTAAAAAATAAAGAGAATTAGAACCTCTCCCACACATATATCCAATACACTTTACTTCATTCATGAAAGGAATAAGTGTCACTTAAACTAGTGCTCATTAATCAATCAATGAAAATCATAATAACTTTTCCTATCTTTCTTATTTTTTAAATTTTAGTCTCAAATAAGGAATACAATCCGACTATCTGATTACCTACACATCAATTTGTATTCTCCGATGTATCTATAAGCTGAAGCTTCTCTCTCTCTCTCTCTCTCTCTGTACCTTCACAAAACCCATCCATAATAATAATTCGAAATCAAGAACTTTAAAAGGTGAGTTTGGCTTGTGACGGCCTATCTCATTCTCACTCTTTACCAACATAACTAAAGTCAAGGCTCCATTGCTTTAAAGTTCCCAAGATTTCGTATGATAACAATTTAGCTGTGGTCGATATTGGTGTACCTTTTTAATATGGGAAATAATCATATGATTCTTTGTTCCTTTTTCTAAAAAGGTAATTTGCTGCCCAATTAGGAGAAGAAAATGTGCAAGGAAAGAGTAAAGTTTGTCTCTGCCAAAATTCAACATGGGCCAAGATGCCTATTAACCCAATACAGTACAGAGAGAGAATTAGAGGCATGTGGGTGTCTAAAAATAGAAACAGGAAGCCTAACAAAGCCTAACACTTATTTTGGGAGTGGAAATCCCAAGCAGATCGCACTAAAAGCAACATAATATTTTTGGATGGCTTTTTGACTGGTAAAAGTAAAAAATATGCCTAGCCTCATGTAATCCCACCGGTACAAGTACCCTTTAACACCAGAACAATAATGCTAAGTTGAGGTCGCTACATATTAGGAAGGGATGTCTGTGGCCCTGTTACTCAAGCAAAACCTTCTAATTTTTTTTTTTAATCTCATCTCTTGTAGGGGCGAATTCCAGCACTAAAGTAATTTTCAAACTTACTTTTAAAAGAGTCCTAATTAACAAACTAATTTTTAAAATAGTATAAAAATTAAGCAAAAATAGCCTTATTTTTCCCTTAAAATCTTGGTGAAACACCTTTTCCTCACATATACTTATATTAATGAGCAAGCATACTTAGGCCCTCAGCCTTCAACTGCTCTTGACTGGACTAAGTTAGGCGAGTCAAGTCATTAACAAACATACCAAAACAGATTCTGCAATCTGATATCCACCATGATGTATTAGCAATCTTCTTGAGATGTCAAACTCCTCTCTACCTAAAAGGATTGCTCTCTGAATGAGAACACTAACCAGTTTATAAATAGGTCTTTGTTGCAGGTCAGAGCCTCAATGAGATGAAAAGCTTGTAAAATGAAATAGACATCCATGGATAAGTCAGGAAGCCAGGGCACAGCCGGTTGTAAACCTTTAACCACATTTGTACAAACAGACACACATACTTTCCGTGAGGTTGTACAGCGCTTAACAGGGCCATCAGAAAGTAATGCAGCACAAGAAGGGACAGCAATGAAGGTCGTAGGTGTAAAAAGGCCAACACCCAAACTCCATGAGAGAAGGCAATACTCTAGGCCCAAGCTTGAGATAGTTAAACCCCCTTGCCCCTTTAAACCTAATACATCAACTGAAAAGCAAAGCTACTCCCCTACCAAATCAGGGAACTCCAGTTTTCTCCCAAGCCCTGTGACCCCTTCTACAATGTTGTCAAAGCTATCCATCCTGGAAGAGGAAAAGAAAGGAGAATCAGCAATGTCTGAATTCAATAGCCAAGAAGAAGAGAAAGCCATCAAAGAGAGGCGATTTTATTTGCATCCATCACCACGGTCCAGACCAGGATACACTGAACCAGAGTTGCTTACCTTGTTCCCTCTAACATCTCCAAAAACAAGTGAGAACCCATGATTTTGACAATGCAGTTGCTCCTGTTAAGACCTTTGTTTTTGCTGGTTTCAAACTACAGAACACCATGTCACCATATAGAGAGTACATCTTGGGAAAAGCAGAATAACTTTCTAATCACCTCCTCTGTTCTTTTTCTTTGGTTCTCTTTTAGAAACTAATCATTATTTACTCTTGCTTGCCTTTTAATTTGAATTACTTTAGATAGAGGCATGATCAGTTTTCCATTGCCTGGATTCAGATTTTTTTGTAATGACTTCAAGCTTAGCAATAATTCAAAATTAACAAATTCAGACCTTGCCAAAACTTTCTATTCAGCATATTCCTAAGAGGGCAATAACAAGTAGAATTTGTTAAATGGTAACAAGCTGAAAACTATGGATTCGGACTGTACTTAAAAGAAAATGTGGGAGCAGTTAAAACAATGAATGAAGTCAATTATATAACAAAAAGATTACAATTCCACAAATTTTGGTATATCCTACAAGAAGGGTGTATTCATATGAACTAAAACTTCTTACCCAGAAAGAGCACATGAACAGGTGTAAAATGACAGGAAAGTGGAGTTTAGAAGGTGTGAGGACTGAAGAATGAGGATAATGCACTTGATTTATGTGTGAAACCATGTTTGGTAAGCATACATCATAACAAAAAATTGTTTGATTATGCCTTTAACTTTGAAGTTGATTCATCTTTCCCAAATTCACACAAATGGAGTGCCAAGAACCAACTTGGTATTCTGCATGAAGAAAGAAAAATGAAAATTTGAAGATGAAATATGATATGAAACTCTTAGCAGCTAAAGATCGTGAAAAACTCCAACCCCAATACCTCTGACCTGCTAAGGTGTGCAACTGAGGGGATAAACCTGAGAACTTTCAACGAAATGACTTGGCATCATCCATCTCATCCATAGGGATGCAGAGTGATCCCAGCTGATAAGCTGAAGCAGGCAGTGAAACAAGGTCTTCAAAAGCTTACCTGAAATTTGAAACTCACCTACAAAAGTGAAAATAAGGAGAAGAGTCAGCAAGAAATTCAAAAATGGAAGTTCATATACTAACATCTAAAAAAATTCTATCATTCACCTTTAGTTAGAAATGTAGCACTTACAATGTAGCGAACCATCCCATACATTTGAGAAAAAAGCTGGACATAAATAAACCACGTTTGACTGTTGTAAAAGAGTCTATCAGAATTGTCAATGGAGTGGGAGTCACTCAAGTACAACGATGTATCTACACGCAAAAGAAAAACAAGAATTCTGCCTCCCAAAGGAGATCATTCGCAAAGTAATTCCGCCTGTCTTTGCCTATGAGTTATGACATCACAAATGCCATAACTAAACCCATGAGTAACTCAAAAATGAAGCGTCTCCTTGATCTGTTGATCCAATGTGCTCAATGTAGTGTATATGAGGCTTCTTTGCGGATGAGAAGAGTCCCCAGCAATAAAAACATTTTTCCTCCTCTCCACTTCAATCCAGCTGCATCCTGCTGGCTTTTTCAGATCTCTAGTCCTCATAAGCTTTCTTACCTCTATGACCCCATCCCATCTAGCATCTGCTGCATACAGGTTTGACATCACCACATAGTTCCCAATATTGTTGGCCTCAATTTCAAAAAGGTGATCTGCCACAAGACGGCCCAATTCCACGTCATGATGGGTCCTGCAGGCACCTAGCAGTGTCCCCCACACATTTGCATTAGCTTCAATGGGCATCCTAGTCACAAAAGAATATGCAGCATCTACGCTGCCACCTCGAGCGAGGAGATCCACCACACAGGCATACTGTTCCATTGTTGGCTTTAACCCATGGACCTTCTCTATTGAATAGAATATCTTTAACCCTTCATTTACTAGGCCAGAATGACTACAAGCAGATAAAATAGCAGTGATGATAACATGATCTGGCTTTACACCAAACTCAAGCATATAAGAGAAAACCAAAAGTGCTTCCTCTCCCATACCATGCGTGGCGTACCCACTGACCATAGCTGTGAAAGTAACCAGATCCTTATGGGTGCTTGACCAAAAAATTTTATAAGCAGACTTTATAACGCCACATTTTGCGTATAAATCTAACAAAGCTCCCTTCAAGCATACATCCTCAAAACCAGCTCTAACTGCATATCCGTGACACTGCTTCAGCAAGTGAACTGAGGCCATTTGAGCACATACCGGAAGGAAGCTCATGATTGTCACTGCATCAGGCTTCATTCCTTGAGCTTGTAACTCCTGAAGCACATTCAGAGCTTGATCAGGACAATCATTTTCTGCATAAGCTCGTACCATTAGATTCCAGGTGGTGAGATCTGCGTCAGACATCCCATTAAAAATTTTATATGCATCATCATGTAATCCACAATTCACATAACCTGAGATCATTGAGTTGCATGTGACCAAATTCCTTTTCTCTGACAAACTTTGGAAAATCTTGAATGCATATTCTATGTTACTACACTTGGCATATGCATCAAGCAATGCGTTCCCAACAGTAGGTTCAACATCACCTTGTAATAAACTAGCCTTAATTGAATAGCTATGTGTTTCCTTAACCTTGTCTACTCTCAATACAGTAGCACAAAAATGAATTATGCTCAAGATAGTAATGGAGTCAGGTCTAATTCCTTCACTGAGCATCCAATTTAATAGGCCCAGAAACCGAGTTTCGTACCCACTCCCTACAAAGGCATCTAGCATAGAATTCCATGATATCAAATCTCTCCCAGAAATCATACAAAATGTCTGAAATGCTGCTTCTACTCTGTTGCATTTTGCGTAGAAACTAACTAGAGCATTGCCCACTGTTGTATCCTCACATAGGTAAGGATGTCGAAGAATATGCCCATGAATCTCTTTCCCCACCTGCAGATTTTGTAAGTGTGCACAAGCAGGAAGAATGCTAACAAAAGTTACAGAATCTGGCCCAGTCACCTCTAAAGAGAGTAATTCATGAAACAGGTCCAAAGCTTTCAACCACTCACCATGTGATGCATATCCTGCAATTATGGCATTCCATGTAACCAAATCTCTTGATATCATACTCTGGAACAATGACTCCGCTTCTTCCATCCATCCAACTCTTAGGTAGAAGCTCACTAAAGCATTGCGGACAGAAACATCTGTTAGCAATTCAGTCCGCCGCTGTACATAACAGTGTATCTGTCTACCAAAGCAGTAGGAGACATTCTTATCTAAAGAAGCACAAACAGGCAGAATATTTGCAATTGTCGCATAATTCGGTTCTATTGGTCCTTCCAACATCCATCTAAACAATTTGAATGCTTCAACTATGAACTTATTCTCGGCAAACCCTGCAATAATTGCATTCCATGAAACAACATCTTTGTGATTAATGCTAGTAAACAAAGCATATGCATCATCGCATACTAGCCCGCATTTTGCATAGAATGATACCAGCGTGTTCCCAACAAGGGTATTTGTTTCCCATCCAGTTTTAATCACATAAGAGTGTACACTCTTCCCTGCATCTATATTTAGTAAGCGAGCACACACAGGTAGAGTGGTCGCAATAGTGATAGGGTTAGGCTTAGCCTCGCCACCTACATGCATTGTGTAAAACAACCTCATCACCTCAGCATCACATATTCGGGACCCGGAGAACCCAGACAGGACAATGTTCCAAGTGACAGGATCAGAGTTGCCCATCTGACCAAACAGTTTCTGGCAATCATCAAGCTCACCACATTTGGCATACATGTTAAGCATAGCTTTAGATACAGAGTGGCAGGAGAGATGACCCTGCTTCACAACATGACCGTGAAGAGCCTTCCCCAATTTGATGGCTGAGAGGGCAGCACAGGATTTGAGAATGGCTGCAAAGACGTGGTGATCAGGTCTGAAGCCTGAAAAACATCGTAGATTTTGAAGGAAAAGGGACAAAGCTTCATTGTGCCTGGCATCTACACAACAGCTCCTGATTATGGTGCTCCATGTTCTAAAATCCATGTGAGTCATATCCACAAAAATTTCTCATAAAGTTTGAAATCAGTCTTTCTTGAACAAAACAACTTGTCATTGGTGTTGTTCAAACACTGAATCCTCCCAGTATCAAAACTGGATAAATAGACCCTATTCAGGAAAATACACCTCTAACAACCATTTCATCATACACTTTTTGTGCATATTCGAAACAGCCAAAAGTTATATACTTCGGGCCCAATTTCTTGACCCAGAGAGAGAAAATTTCACTAAATACCAAAAACACATTCTGGGTCTTCATTCCTATGATCAGTGAAGCAATCACGGAACAATAACCGAAGAACTTTGATTAATATTCCAGGGCAGGCTCTGACTTTGCTTTAATAGAGCGTTCAATGGCATTGAACTGGCGGGAAAGTGAAAGAGGTCCCCGAAATGCGCGTATTGATTTTCATGGAAGTGGCTTTGGATGTAAGAATGATGCAGCCAGATTATTCAATGATATGCAGGAAGCAGGAGAACAGAGGCAGGGCCGTTTGGTTCACCATTTTTAAAATGTGTTTTCTAAGAGGGTTAAAACAGTTAAAAAGGTTTCCAAAAACATATTTTTGTATAAATTTTAGGGTAAAAATTAAAAAACTATCCTAGAGTTTAATCTAATGATAGAAACTTCCAAAACTTTGTGAAAATATTTAGTTTGCCTGTGTGTTATTTTTCTTTTTCAAAATTATTAGTACTTAGGGGACAAACCAAATATTTTCCAAAAAAACTCGATAGTTTCTATCATTAGCTAAAACCTCAAGGTGGTTTATGTAATTTAGCCTAAATTTTAAATGCAAAAGAACAAAAAATATACATATTTGGCAAATATGTTCTCTCTTGAGATTTTGCAAAATGACATTATGACAAATTATAACACTCATTACTCTGCATATCAATTAGTTGACTCAACCTTGCAGATGTGGTTTTGAGTGATGGTTTGGGCGTTTTGCGTTCCCGGGGTCCCAAGTTGAACATTTTTAGAACTAGGAAAATTATTTTACACTTTTTGCGTTGAGACTTCAATTTGAAGGATGGAGACTTCAATTTTACTATGATAAGCAATCGATTGAAATGAATTTTGTTAACCCTTTTTTGGAGGAACCTAAAAGAAGTGGACCTTAATGTCGACTGTTTCATTAAAGACATGGAATCAATAATGAAGCGCCAAGGTTTTTTTTTTTTTTTTTTGATCTTGAGATAGAAATCTACACTACACACACGCACACACTATTTGGGGAGGGCAGAGGGGATTCGAACCTCTGCCAAATGGGGGGAAGGGATTCCCTTGCACCACTAGGCCAAATGCCTAGTGGGCAAGCGCCAAGGTTTTGAAGATGGCAGTAGTGTTGATATAGAGTCATCATCAGACTTCGATTTAGATAAGTTATACACAATCTTTATTCACTAGGCTGTTTTTTGTTGCATATATAAATTGTTTATGTTAATGATAAAGTAGGTGCACTTACGGGAAATTCCTTGTCGAGAGTCTGTGCACCTTCAGGATTAGTTGAAGCAAATGCTTCGGACATCTGGTGTCAATAAAATATATATATATATTAATGATGATGTTCATGAAAGTCAGGAAAACATTTTTCTCTCTCTCACACACACAGAGTTTCATATGATTTATTCATATACATCATTCTTTACAATAATTCTCTTATAAAGAACATAAGTTTTGTTTGTTACATGGCTTCTTGAATTTGCTTGCGCTCTCTATTTTGCCCCTTCTTCTTTGTGTCTATGTTTTAGATTATACAAGATCCATTTTTCAAATTAAGTTCAACGGAGACATGTTTAGCAAAATAACATTAAAAAAAAAAAGTATTATTTTGAAAAAACGGCCTTATATATGCAATTTCAATGATAAGGTAATACCAAAATACCACCATTAATCTCACCAAAAATAAAAATACCACCTTTAACAATTTTCAAACCCCCAATTGAACCCTACCATTTGTACAACGAGAACCCAAATTTCACTAGCGTTGTTGAGAAATCACCCTCCTAATTTCATTCTCTACACAATTTTTATTTTTGCAGCCACTAAAAACATAATTTTTAGAAACAATGACTAAAAAGTGAAATTTATTAGTTGATGAAATGAAACAAAGTACAAATGTCACAAAGCCTCTTTTTTTAAATTAAGAACAAAAAAGAAAGTCCCATTTCCTTGGCAATGCAAATAGGAAGAAAAAAAAAAGAGTTAAAAAATGGAAATCCTTGAGATATGCATAGTGGGTGGGGCAAACGATGTGAGAATCATATTGAGATTTGAGAGCCTTGGCATAGAGTGAAGACGTTGTGCGCCACGGTCCCGGAGGTCTCACAATCATACAGAACTGTCTCAGTATCCAATCCTCTGCCACCAAAGCCACCTCCATAGGCTCAAGTTTAGGCTCAATGACTAGAGACCGATTTTGCTCCGCCAAAAACTCGTTTAGAGCCATTAGGGTTTCCAAGCTTAGCGTTGGTGGGTCGTCATCTACAACGATGTCGTTTTAGGAGTTTGGATGATTCTGGAGCTCCTCCATTTTAATTCAAAGGTTTGAATAAATTTTATTTTTTAAAATAATTTTATTAATTTTAATTAAAGAATTGAATTTTTTATAATATAGGGGTCAAGTTGGCCAATTCTTAAGCCTTAAGAGTCAATAACAAAAAATTGAAATCTTAGGAGGTCTGGTTATAATCGACTCAAACCCTAGGTAGGGGGTTTTGTAATTCAATTTTTTTTTTTCTTTTTTTTTTTTAAGAGGGTTAAGAAAATGCAAAAAAAAGAAATTATATATATATATATATATATATATATATATATATATATAATATATATATATATATATATATATATTTATATTTTTTTTTTTCTATGGTGTTGAGAAAGTGTGAGAAAGGATTTTGCATCTCAGCCAATACGTTGATGTCTCGACATGAGATTTTCAGGAAGGGCAATTGAGTTATTAGTACTTTGCATTGCAATCGTAGCAACAAGGACAGAGCCGTTACTTAGAGAGAGAGAGAGATGATTTTATTTATTAAATGTTAAGAAAATGTTTTTTATTTAAAAAAAAAATTATGAAGGTGCACGTGATCACTCTGTGTTAGTCAAAATTAATAGAAATGAATTGGAACGTTTAATTCTGTTAAATTTTTAAGTCTCATTAGTTAATAATACAAAATGGATAGCGCATAAGAGAGTGTTTGCAACCAAACCATGGCATCATTTTGTAATTTGGCCCAAAATGATGGGTCTGTTTGGTAACTTATTTTCTTATCATGTTTTTGGTCAAAATTACGTTTTGAAAATAAAACTTAAAGCTTCATTCTCCAAAAGTGATTTTTGAAGGTAAAATTTTTTGCAAACCATGCTTTTTTCCTCTTACCAAACACAAAATTTGGATTTTGTATTTTCAAAATGTGTTTTTTGGCTTCTTAATGGGATTCCAAGGAGGCACTGAGCAAAGTTTAATGGAAGGACTTCTCTAATTTGAATTTTGATGTTTGGGTCCCAATAATCCAAAATTGCCCTTTTCCTTTTGTATTTCTTGTCCAAAGTGGGGTCAAATTAAAATTACAATAAAGTTACGGACATAATATTTTCACAATAATTGCACAATAATGCTGAGGTGTCAAACTAAAAATGATAAATAATAAAATATAGTAAGTGATGGGTCCATATAAGAACTAATAAAAATCTGTCAACTCAATATTGTTGTGAAATTATTGTGTATATAGCATTACTGTTAGAGCATTCGCAGCAGAGTTGTAAGTAAGCACTTTTTGTTAAAATAGATGCTACTGTAGCAAAAAAACCACAAAAACGCGTCCCAGCGGAACATGTAGAATATAGTTTTTTTTTACACAATGCTACAGTAATGTGTAAAAATACACGTTACTGTAGCGTTGTGTAAACAATTTTTTAATCCATTTTATTGTTTGCTTTTCTCTCTCATGCTCTCTGCTCTCTCATCGAACTCTTTCTCCTAAAAAATTTGCTCTCTCCGATTGGGTTGTTGGGCCTCCTCATCAACGGCAACGGCAACGGCAACGGCAACGGCATGGGTTTCGGTGGCCATGGGTTTTCCCTGAAGTTTTGGCCATGGGTTTCGGGGTTCGGTGGCCATGGGTATTGATGGGTTGTGGTTGGGTTCGGGTTGTGGTTGTGGTTGCTGGTGTGAGGTGTGGTGGAGGTTGTGGTTGCCGGCGTGAGGTGTGGTGGAGGTTGTGGTTGCCGGCGTGAGGTGTGGTGGAATATAGGTGTCGGCGTGGGCCCGATGGTGGTTATGGGTTGTGGATTTTGTGGTGGTGGTGGCTCCTGTGGTGGCGGTGCCTCCTGTGTTGGCCAATCGGGTTGTTGATCTGGGCTTTGTGATCGGCCTGCTGGGGTTGCCGTTCTGGCCTGGGGCGGTGAGGGTGGTTGCCGTAGGAAGTAAAAAATAGAAAAAAATGGTTTTTCTAAAAAAAATTATAATATTATTTTAATAAGATATTTTGTAAAGTAGAGAATGGGATGTGAGTTGTTATGTAAAAATGAGTTGTAAAATAGAAAAGATGCTTTTTAGAATTGTAAAGTAGAGAATACAACCCAAATGGGTTGGGAATGCTCTTAATATTATTATCTTTTTATAGTATGTTTTTGTAGGAGTAGGTACCTGTCCGTCAATAACAAGTTTATCTGAAATATTATAAATAGAACAAGTTGTAGAAAAGAAAACCAGATGCTGGGAATTAAAAATACACACAAAAGGCGCTGTTGGTTGCAGTCTTTTGGAAACCAGCGGTACCAAATGCAAATGGTTTTACCTTCCGGAGGTAGAACCTTATTGGAACCCAAATATGAGATTTCCAAACGCTATATATACTCCCTCACAGAGTATACCCATCTCATCCTAACAAATTCAAGCAATTTGTGTTTTCAAAGATCAAAGTCAAGGAAGAGTGAAGAAGAGCCAAAAACATGTCTTCAAACACTGCTGGTCAAGTCATACGTTGCAGAGGTACACAATATACCACTCTTCTGATTTTCCTCACATTCTTTGTTGTTGTTTCTATTTTCTGGGTTTTAGTCAGATAGTTGTTTGTTTGATGGGTTTCTTTCCATATCGTTTGTTGTCATTGTTTAATATATTTGTTTTGAGAATCACAACTTGTGTCCTTGTTTTGTTGTCACTTTTATTTTTATTCTTTATGTGGTTTCTGGGAGACATGTTTCATTCCCCCAAAAAAAGAATAGAATTTTTGGAATGGTGTATACTATTTGGGTGTCAAAAATGTTAATCAATACAAAGAAGTGTTTTGCTCTTGATTGTCCCATACAAATTGAACTCTCCTGTGTTTTTCACGAGATAATAAAGAAAAACATTTGCCATTAGGAACAGGGCTACTTAAGAAAATCCAAGTAGTTACCAGAAAGAATTGACTGAATGTGACCATTTTCCTTTCTGGTCTTGTTTAGGATTATACATTTGTAGTTTTTAAATAAATTTTCTCTAAATTAGACTTGACATTGCAATTTCAGTATGAAGTCCAAACAAGCCTGGTTTGTCCAAACTTTTAGTAGAAATTTGAGGGTATTCTTTATTTTTTCTAAAGACTTTCTCTTAATTATTGCACGGTTGTGCATTGCAGCTGCTGTGGCATGGGAAGCTGGAAAGCCACTGGTGATAGAAGAAGTGGAAGTCGCACCTCCACAGTCAATGGAGGTTCGTCTCAAGATCCTCTTCACCTCCCTCTGCCACACTGATGTTTACTTTTGGGAAGCCAAGGTAATCACATTTTCATTATTTTATAAATATATTTGTGTGTATAGATATGCATTGTTCTTGTGAATACTTTTTTTATTCTTACATATACTTAAAACAAGTTGGTTTTTGATTATTCAGGGACAGACCCCATTGTTTCCTCGCATATTTGGTCATGAAGCTGGCGGGTATGGACATTTCCTGATTTCCAGGAAAAAAATAATGAAAAACATCATGAAGTCACTATGCATTTGATTACTCAGTTCTTTTCATATACAATTGGGTACATTCATCTAACTGCATAGTCGTGTTTCTGGTGATTTTGGTATTTAGGATTGTTGAGAGCATTGGTGAGGGTGTGACAGACCTCAAACCAGGTGATCATGTGCTTCCTGTCTTCACCGGGGAGTGCAAGGAGTGTCGGCACTGCAAGTCAGAGGAGAGTAACATGTGTGATCTCCTGAGGATAAACACTGACAGAGGCGTGATGCTGAATGATGGCAAGTCGAGATTTTCAATTAATGGACAACCCATTTACCATTTTGTTGGGACTTCCACCTTCAGTGAATACACTGTGGTACATGTTGGTTGTGTTGCCAAAATTAATCCTGCTGCTCCTCTGGACAAAGTTTGTGTTCTCAGCTGTGGAATCTCAACTGGTCAGCTTTAGAAGCATTTCAATTTCTTTATGTAATATGATTATTTGTTTCTTTCTCTTATTAGTTCAAATTGATTTCCGTAGGTCTTGGTGCTACCTTGAATGTTGCAAAACCAAAAAAGGGTTCAACAGTAGCTATTTTTGGAATGGGGGCTGTTGGCCTAGCTGTGAGTCTCTCCTCTCTTGTAAAACAGGAAGCTCTTTTGGTGTAGCTCTTTTTGAAATTCTTTGTTGCTTCTGCTAATGAGAAGAGTGTTTTTTCACATGATTAGGCTGCTGAAGGGGCTAGAATTGCTGGTGCTTCAAGGATTATCGGTGTTGATCTGAATTCTAAGAGGTTCGATGAAGGTATATGTGATGTTTGGTACTATCACAATCTTATGTTTTAGTATGGAATGCTTGAGTTTTGCTGGGTTTTCATTTATTATCTTTTATGTTCATTTTCTTTGTTCTTGTCCACAGCCAAGAAATTTGGTGTCACCGAGTTTGTGAACCCAAAAGACCATGACAAGCCTGTTCAAGAGGTTGGTTTCCTTTAAATTGCTAGATAATTTGTTTCATTTTGAATGGGCAAACATAAACCTTCACTGCATTGCTAACTTTCTTTTACTTCTTTAGGTGCTTGCTGAAATGACCGATGGTGGAGTTGACCGAAGTATCGAGTGTACTGGAAGTATCAATGCCATGATTTCTGCATTCGAATGTGTTCATGATGTAATTTCCTATTAGCTTCTTTTCAAGTAATTCAGTGATTTTATCTATAATCCATTCTTCTAAAATCTGTCTACTGTATGTTTCTTTGCAGGGATGGGGTGTTGCTGTACTTGTTGGTGTCCCAAACAAAGATGATGCGTTTAAAACCCATCCAATGAATGTCTTGAATGAGAGGACTCTCAAGGGTACCTTCTTTGGCAACTACAAACCACGGACTGATCTGCCTTCTGTGGTTGAAAAGTACATGAATAAGGTAAGCTGAATTACTTTTTGAAGAATAGAATATATGGATTGGATCACTCTGCAATCTGCACATAGGATTCCATCTTTTAATCAAGAAAATGGCATCATAATGGCCACTAGAGTCTTCTAGTGGCCTCCATGATTTACCTTAATCAAGTACTCAATTGCATGCTTTGATCCTGCCTCAAGATCCAAAAAGAGTTAAGAAGTAAACAAAAGCTAAAAATATAAATCCAAAAGTCCATAGCTACTATGCTTAAACTCCTAAAAGGAATAAGGCTGTCTTTTCTTTTTCTTTTTTTTTTTAAATTCTTATCTGATGGTTCTTGCTTTTGAGGTCTTTTGTTACTCATTATTTATCAAGAATTGCCTTTTTCATGGCTTGGAATTAGAAATCCAAGTCATTTATTATGCTGCACCCTTTTTATTTTTTATAGTTTTGTCAGTCTAATTGTTCTATTATGTGACAGGAGCTTGAGCTGGAGAAGTTCATCACCCATGAAGTCTCTTTCTCAGAAATCAACAAGGCCTTTGAGTACATGCTTCAAGGGAAAGGCCTTCGATGCATTATCCGCATGGATGCATAAAGCAGGATTGATATTATGAGTATTTGTGAGTGTAATTGAAGAAAATAAACTTTATTCACTAACGAAATAGATTAGCTTCTGGTAGGAAAGTTTGGTGTGAATTCTTGTGTCTCACTTGAGACTTATATAAAAGAATTAAAATGCCTATGTTCCAGCTTGTTTAAATCAAAGTGCTTGGTGAGTTTATATTGAATTTTTAGCATGTTTTCTCTTTTCTCTTCATGTTACCAAAATGATACACTTGTTTAGTGCTAACATAGGTTAATTTATAGTCACAAAATATGAGTATGAAATAATGATTTTGAGAATCCTAGCTGGCTGAAGATTATATATCCGTCCAAACAGATTTGATAACTAATGCAGCTTAATGCCATCCTCTTTGGAGAATTATGTTGATCCCTATAAGTATAAGGAATGATCAGCCCTAGTATTCTGTTTCCATTGCCATTGTTGTACAATCTTCATTTAAAAATCCAAATTTTGAAGCGAAAGAACTGCACAACAAAAGAAAGTCCTGTACTGAAACAGTGAAACTACAAATAAAGCAGCCAAGGCTGCTAATAAGCAAAAAAAAAAAAAAAAAAAACAAGAAGCTAAACAGCTAGACTACAACAATGAAAGTAGAAATTAGAATCAGCATTCCTGCTTCCATCATCTATTAAACACAGAGAAGCTAACATCCCAATCGCAACAAATCACCTTGTTGACAATAGAATTCTTCACTTTCATGTGCAACTCAACTCCCGATTATGTCTCTCCTTATTAGCTGAAGAATAGCTTCCTCTGATTTAATGTTGCCCAAGAGCAATTTGAGTTGATTTAACAACCCAAAAAGAAAATTTACCCTTCAATAAATTTTCACTAGTCGTGGACCTACGCGATGCGCGAAAAAGTTGATTTAGTTATTTTTAATGGAACATAATTAAAATCGTATATTATAGATTTTGTAATTTAAAAAAATCTATATGTGTTATTTGAAATTGTGTTTTAAATTGCAAGTTTTCTGTAATGTCAATGCGATGTAAAGAATGGGGCAAGCCATACATTTATAAATAATAAATGGGAAAGAGAGCCCGCAATAATCATATATTATTTTCAATAGAAATGGATGTCACGAAAGAAAATAGAGGCAAGATAAATACTAACAAATTTGTATAAATTTATATAAATCACATCAATGAGCTATTATAAATTTATAGAATTAGAGCACCTCCCAACTAAAAATGCAACCACTCTACCACAAAGTAAAAACACATGCAATTCAATTTCAATAATTCCAAAACATTCTCAAATATCATTTTCCAACACATTACAAAGCTTCTTCAACTTTCGACTTTAACCAATATCTAACCATTTATATTTGACATTTAATAAATGGTCGAAAGAAAATCAACTGTAACAATTTAAATTACGTGAAAAACTAATCGATTGATACAATGCAATCTATTGGGTTCTATAAATTGATAAACAATCTACCTCTCCTTTAGATTATGGGAAAACCCAAGAAATAGATGTTGAACCAAATGATTTAGAAATAAAGGTGTATCTAAGTTCCAAAAATATATATTATTAGGAGCTGAAGATTGATTAATCTAATGAGACAGGGAATGTTTACCACACTCATACAAATCAATGACATCCCTCATCTCATCTTGTAAGAAAAGATTTCATAGTCCCACATTTGGCTTAGTAATTGAATGTGAGATTGAGGTCTTTCCAATAGTTAACTTAATAAAAACCAAAAGTTTTTTGCCGAAATATATAAATTGGTGGATTTAAAGCACACATACAGGTTGGAATGCTTTGTAACATAGTTCATCTTTGCAAATGAAAGCCATCGTTTCTTAGCCAAACAACCAACCCAATCATACAACCCCCTTGCAAGTGATAATTGTGAGGTTGAATACATCGTTTTCTTGCAAAGATTGTTTCTCTTAAGATGAGGAAATGTAGATTTGATATTAAAAAAGAAAAAAATGAAATAGAGACTAAAAGAAAACACGTTAGATGAGAGTAACAAACCAAAGTATCTCTTGGAGGCCATTTGTGGAACACTCAGCACATATAGAAACTTTTAGACCCATGCAATCCATGGAACATAACATCACAATTGGATTCAATCAAGCAAAAAAATAAAATCAAAATGTTGATGTTGATGTTGAGACCTTTCTACAATGAATTGAGTGTAATAAGTCTTCTCAAGCATACCACTCTGAAAGTCAACCTGCTCTTCTTAGCTTCTCTAATCCTACTTTTTGTGAGTTCTTCAATTGAATTGCTTGGTTCAATCCCAGCTTGTGGTACAACTGGCATGAGGGCCTGAATGTGAAAAAGCAATTTGGTGAGCTAATATAAGATATTGGGTGGAACAATGACAATTACGCTAAAAGAAAACACACAAATCCAATTAGAAAGCCAAGGTAAAAAAAAACACCAAACACCACAATCCATGGTTTAGAACCCACAAATCTAATAAAAAATACAAACATGAATCCACAAATCCAATCAAGAAGCAAAGAGGGAAAAATATTGCACCTTTGAAACATAAACCGCAACAGAATCACAAGGGGGCCAAAATAAAATTCGAGCACAGGGTTTAAATAGAAGATTAGGGGAGCAATCAATTGGGGAGATGAATAGATGAGGGAGATGAAGATGTGAGCGGAGAGAGAGTGGGAGATGAAGAGGTGAGGAAGATGAAGAGATGAGGGAGATGAAAAGGCGAGGGGGAGAGAGAGTAGGAGATGAAGAGGAGAGAGAGAGAGAGAGAGAGAGAGAGAGAGAGAGAGAGAGAGAAGGATGATGTGAAATTTTGTGGGATTAGGGATTCTGAATGTGACATCATTTAGAAGGAGGCAAAAAGGGTAAAACTTAGGTATAGTTCCTTAGGTCAAATACATTAGGTTTCTAGATGAATTCAAATACATTGAATTTAAATATTCTTGGAAAAGATAACATTGTTTGTGTTTCATTGGTTAATGCAACTATGTGTTTGAATTCAATTGGGGAATCTAATGTACCTAACCTAAGGAACTGTACCTAAGTTTTACCCGCAAAAAAAAATCTCTCTGCTTCAACTTTTAATTTATATTTTTTGCAATGAATTGAGTGTAATAAGTCTTCTCAGAAATACCACTCTGAAAGTCAACCTGCTCTTCTTAGCTTCTCTAATCCTACTTTTTGTGAGTTCTTCAATTGAATTGCTTGGTTCAACCCCAGCTTGTGGTACAACTAGCATGAAGGCCTAAATGTGAAAAAACAATTTGGTGAGTTATTATAAGATATTGGGTGGAACAATGGAAATTACGCTAGCTGAAACAAAACACACAAATCCAATTAGAAAGTTAAGGGAAAAAAAAAAAAAAAAACCAAATACCACAAAACCACAACCTATGGTTCAGAAACCCACAAATCCAATAATAAAAAAATAAATAAATACAAACTTGAATCCACAAATCCAATCAAGAAGTAAAGAGGGAAAAAGATTGCACCTTTGAAACATAAACCGCAATAGAATCACAAGGGGGTCAAAATAAAATTCGAGCACAGGGTTTAAATAGGAGATTAGGGGAGCAATCAATTGGGGAGATGAATGGAGATGAAGAGGTGAGCGGAGAGAGAGTGGGAGATGAAAAGGTGAGGAAGATGAAGAGATGAGGGAGATGAAGAGGCGATGGGGGAGAGAGAGAGAGAGAGAGAGAGAAGGATGATGTGGAATTTTGTGGGATTAGGGATTCTGATGTGGCAGCATTTGGAGGAGGCAAAAAAATTTCTCTTAGTTAATTTCAACTTTTAATTTATATATTATAGATTATAGATACATACACTTTGGATTATATACATACGCGCAAGGGTCTATTAGGTTTGACCAGATCTTTTCCATCTTTTTCATGTTGCGTGGTATGCATCTTGTGTACACAAAGTTCTCTTCTGCAATAAAAATGATTAGTTATAAAAAATAAAAAAATAAATAGAAGTAAGAAAAGAATGATTCATGTATCTGGAACACATGGATATATATTTATTCTCTGGATGTGCTGGCTTGTTGCATATGTATTATGTGTGTGACTATATTTTGTGATAACAAAGGTTGCTGGGTCAAAGATGTAATTACTCCTCATTCTAATGTCAGATATAGTGTGCAGAGGCTATTTAATGCAAAGATAATGTGAGGTCTTTGTGATATATGGTTTGGAGGCTTCAATTGGATTATCTGGTGCACACTGGTTTTGTAATAAGTTTAGGTTGCATAAATAAAACTGCATTTCTTCCCTACTTCCATCTACATCATTCACATATTTATGCATGCTAACGACACTGTGGTTATACTGTGTACACCATAGTTATTAATTTATTATTGTATGTCGAAGCCAATGAGTTTTAGCTCAAATGACACTTTCTCTTATAAGAATAGGTGGAGGGTGAGGTTATGAGTTCAAAACTCATTGGCTGCCTATGTAACTTACCAATAAAAGAAAATGCATATTGAAAAATAGCTCACCATAAGTGACAGATGCCTCTGATCTAGTATGCAAATAGAAGATAAAATTCTCTTAAAAAACTTTTGAGCAGGCCGTTAAATTATGAAAAGTTTCACCTTTCATTTCCATTTTATGGGGGTTCTTATGATCACATTGATGATATTGACAGATGAGAGTGATATAGCAGAACCTTCTGAGGATAATGAGGATGAAAATGATACTTTCATGCATTCCTATTCTGATGCTATATATGAATGAAGAGTTGAAGACCACCACTCTTACGAAAAGTTTTGTTCGTGCTAAGGAGCAAGCACCAAGGAAGGATGAGGTATACATTTCTCATTCTTGCAGATGTATAGAGTGCACTGAGTTTTGTCTTTTTATATTAAATAGACTTTCTACCTTTTCAAACTGTTGTCATGCCTTATTAGGGAGAAATATATGATACTTTCTTTTGTATAAACGATTGCCTTCTTGTTCTTATTTCAGTGTCTTCTGCTCAAATGATGTATTTGATTTAATGTTAACGCATGCAGGGAACATCAAATGCCACAGAAGATATGGATGAGGATTTCACTCTCGCGCGTGGATGTTGATGTGAACCTTGTAAAGAGCTTTCTTGATTCCTTTTCTTCCAAACAAGGACTTCCTGATCCTGCTTCCAATTTGCTTGGGCTCGTGGGTGTACAACTCCCACGTGATGACAAGAAGGGCGAGTGATTCGGGTCTTTTACAGTTTGTATCTATTGTCGAACATAGCTGATGATTACAAATGTTTTAACATTTTTGCTTAACTGCCTTACAGTGGATATTGTGTATGGATCAGGGTTTGGACATGATTACATGCTTATAATTATTTTGTCTAGTGAATGCGCACTTGGAATTTACCCATCTGTAGTCGAGTTGTTAAGATATTCGTTGATTCAGTGTATTAAAGTAAATCTGTTAATGGTTCATGATCTTCAATTTCTGGCCAATCACCTAGCAAGGTATAGGTGGTATTTGTCGAAATAATCAGGTTTGAAAAATTCTTTACCTAATAATGCCTCCTCAAATATCATTTTTCAATCAATCCAGAAACTCACAAGGGTAGAGTCTTTTTACTCTATGTTTGGTAGAAAGGATCCGGGAGGAAAGAGAAAAGAAAGGGTAAAGGAGAGAGGAAAATAAAAGAAAGGGAAAGGAAAGAATATTGTTTGTTTGCAAGAAAGAAAAGAATGGAAAGTATAAAAGATTTTTTTTTTTGGTTTGCAAATGGAGGGAAATGAAAAGAATTTTTTTTTGTTGCTTTTTTACTTTTATGCCTCGATGAGATAGAAAGAGAGATGAAAAAGCATGAGTAAAATTGTAATTTTATAGACTATCAAAAGTACAAAATGTGGCTGCAAAATCCTCTCTCAAGCTTCTCTCCATTTTCGCCCAAAATTGGGCGGATAAAAGGATCCTCTCAATTTGAGAACCTCTTCATTTGTCCATTTCATGGTTGAGATTTTATCTCATGGATCCAACAGTGTATATACTGCCACGTCATTTAAAATTTTAAATGATGTTGCAGTTTGTACACCGTTAGATTTGTAATATTTAATCTACACCTTTAAATGGAGAGGATCCTTATCCATAAATATGTGGGCCAAGACTAATGCTATTTCCCTCCTCTTTATCTCTTGCTTGATTTTAATTGTAGCTTAGTTCCACTGTTTAGTACCTAAAGGAAATGCAAATGCTTGTTACCTCTGTTTTGATATTGCTTGATTTTATTGGTGATGTGTCTTGAATTAATTATTATAATTAATGCACAATGCTTGCAATGGGGCATAAAGATATTTTGGTAGCATTATGATACTCCAGATTCTTGTATGCTTGTTTGTTTGGGAATGGGTCCTTGCCTCAGGAAAGCCAAGCTAGGTTTTAGGGCCTTTGGTTTGAATTTTAGGGGATCTTTCCGAATTATGGAGATAAGTGTGGTGGTATACTTTTGTGATGGGTTATTCTTAATAGGCTTGATGCTGTGTTTCTAGGTTCCAAGGTACTCGGTGATGGACCGAGTGATTACTTCTGGTTACATTTCAATTTCTCTAGGGTGATGGACCGAGTGATTAGATTGGCTTGCTTGTGTGGTGCTCGCTTGAGGTAAAATTGGTCTATTGGTTGATCTCACGAGGTAAGTAGCTTCTTAATGAGATTTTTAGAAAATAATCATATTAGCATATGAGATTTATTTTTGGGTAAAACACATTTTGGAAAATTATTTTAGAACTATACTTTTTCTAAAGGGTATTGTGTATTAACCTTACTATTTAATTATTTATGAGAAAATACCTTGTGTTTGACATTGCATATTGGGAAATGCATGATTTGTTAGATTGGAAATTGGTGGTTTGGTTTTTTGGTTTTATGAGAAAATTGAGTGGCTACACTAATATAGATGTGGTTCTCACATCTTTTGGGGTTTGGGAACCATATATTGATCAACCTATGGTTCAGTTTTAAAACATTGTTTCTTTTCTACTTTAAATGGTTCCTTCACATGTTTGACATTGGGATGGGATACATTTTTATGACTTTTGTACATCAGTTGCTTGTTCTAAAGGCTAAAGCTCAAGTTCTGGACTCTATGGATTAGCCATTAATTTGATTGATGTTGTAATGTCCAGGTTGTTGCAGAGAAGGCAACCAAAGGTGGTTTCCATGAGAAGCTAACCATGAATATTGCAGTGCCATTACTTTGGGGGGGGGGTTCCTACTTCAGAATCTTTTCACCTTGCAGTTCAGAGTGGTGGAGGGATTGTAGAGAAGGTTTATTATTTCTAAGATTTCTTGTTTAGGCCTCCTTTTACTTCTTTGTGTTTGGGAATTCTGTGTTGTCTTGCTCTCTCATCTTTGTGTATGTTTATGTGATGTTGATGTTCAAAGAAAGTGAATTTAGCAAGTGGTTTTGTTGTGTTTGAAATTGAACATTGAGAATACAAACTGTAGTGATTTGTGTTGATGGTTTTTTTTTTTTTTCCCTTATTATAAAAGAAAAACGTATAGCATAATATCATAATACTGAAAATACTTCCCTTATTTTTGAAGTATCAAATTGCATGGCAATTTAAATTTGGTACTTAAATTATGAATTAAACAACAACAGCAAGTACTAAAAGGGTACAACTATGGGGTTCAGCTCTTGGCTCAATGGTTAGCCCTTTGGTGCTACACGTGGGCACATCCCACCAACCGCCTTCTGGGGAGGTTGTCCAAGAACCAAATTCCTATGAGTCAAATTCACTCGACTCAAAAAGCTTATAGTTCATTTTGTCGGTTGCACAAGAAATAAAAAAAAGAAGATGGTGGGGCATAGAAACATAGTTTGAGACGGCAAAAACGCAGTGTCACATTCTGATTGGGTTTGTGGTACTTGGCTCGCGTGGCCCACTCACAGGAAGTAAACATAGCAAAGCAAAACAAATCAGAAAATATCTTCTTTCTTCGAGCTCATCAACAAAAACACGCACTCTCTATCTTTTATAATAAATAAATAAAAAAACACCTCTCACACTGTGTGCGTTCCAGTGAGAAAGAGAATCTCGTAGCATCGGAGAGAATCGAAACGAGATGGCGCCGCCAGAGCCCGCGGGGCAAGTTCAGCAACAAAGACAACAAGGAGGCGGAGGTGGAGGTGGAGGTGGAGGCGGAGGCGGAGGGTTCTCTCAGATGATAACTGGAGTCATAAGGATGGCAGTGTTTTGGTATTTCGCTTCCAAATTCTTCTCTCCCAAACGCCCCTCTGGCTCTGACCCCGCAGTCCTCATCTCCAATATCTTCCAGAAATCCGAGCCTCTCGTATTTACTCTCTCTCTCTCTCCAATGCTTTTGCGATCTACTACCATCTCTAATCTACAATTTATTTATTTTTATATTTAAAGTTGAATGATTTGTCTTGTCTTATTAACCATATGAATCTTGCTCATCAATAATAATAATTTGTATAAATGACAGTTTCGCAATTATGATTCGAATAAATTGGAAATAATTGTTAGGTCTTAGGGCACAAACTGTACTTTTTTGTGTTAATTTAATATACTAAACAAGTTATTAATTAGGTCACTATTTTGTGTTAGTTATATTCAATTTTAATTGTGTGTTTTTGTTTTTGTTTTGGATTAGGATATGTGGTTATATGTTTCTGAACAAGAAAAGTTCAATGACTTCGGCAATGAAGCTGCGCTTTTCTGGCACGAAAGTAATATTCCGTACGCGGTTTGGGGGCCGGAGAGTACCAGGTCTCTATCTTTGAAGTATTATCCGTCTGAGGTATCACTTGCTGGAACCATTATATTTAAATTCGTAACATTTTGTTGTGTTTGCGTGTGTCTACGTTTATGAATTTTGTGTTTTCGAAAAATAAGAAGGAATATGCGATCATCTTCTTGTACTTGTTGGGAGATATGATGATAATATTTGTTTTTGTCAGGCTGTGAAGCACAATGGGAGTGTATATGCTCATGTTTTCTTTGCACGCTCGGGTTACCCCGCTGACCCTAATGATCCAGAGTACCAACCTCTTGCTGCGTTCGGAAGGACACACCGTAAGAATGCCTCCCTGGGTGTTTTTATATATTTGTTATTGTATATTTAAAAAAAAAAAGGATTATTCCTTTTGCTTGCATAAGTAATTAAGTAATGACTAAACGATTCAGTATTGAAGAGATCTTCCATTTCATTGATTTCAGCTATCGTAACATACTTTCCCAAGTCAAGAGCGGATAAAAGGAAGAGTTTATTGGGGTCCAAAGGTTCTGATGAGGGTGGAACTGTGACTGAGGTTTGTCCTTTACTACTATTAAATATTCTCATAAATAACTTTGGGATGACTTATTATAAGCGAGCTTCGGTTTCAGATATCAAATTCTCATATTCGTACCCTTTGCAATTGGATAACTACGATGTTTGACTTTGTTTTATCATCTAAGAAGTCTACAACATTCTCTACTTGAACTGTTTTCGGTATGGGCACTCATCTGAGTACCATGAACTTATCAAGTTTTGCTTATTTCAGACAACTCCCTTGATTATCAATACCTGATTTTGGTCAGAGGGCCATGTGCAAACACTTATTATACATTTATAATAATGCATTTAAACACAGTGTATAAGCTTATTTGGTCAATTGGAGGACTGCATGTAAACCTTTAAGTAAAGGAGGGTTGGGTATTAGAGAAAATTGAGCATGTTTAATCAAGCATTGTTGGGGAAATGGCTGTTGAGATTCTTTCAGAAGCAAGATAATTTACGGCTGATAAGGGTAAAGTAGGGGGGGTGCAAATCTGGTTCACACAACTTGTAGAGCAGTTCCTTACTTCCTGATCTATTTCAGATTGCTGCTAATAAAGACGCTAGGGGAGCTGTCTAAGGGAGGGGTGCAGTGGAATCTGGTATTTGTGAGACCTGCTCAGGTCTGGGAATTGGAATCTTTTACTAATCTTTATATGGTGCTATAGCCTATATTCCACAAGGATTAGGGTGGGCAGGGAAGGTCAGGTGTGTCGGAAATTGTTTAAAAAAGAATGCTTTAGTGTTTGTTCATACTGTGAGGCTTTAAGAGGGAATGACATATCTAGTTTCCCTTGGAAGGTAGTTTAGAGGAAAAAGGCTCCTCCAAGGATGGCTTATATTGTGTGGATGACTTTTTTGAGGGAAGATACAATATACAACATGATCAGATGTGTTATTTGTATTGTGAATCATTGTATTTTGTGCAAACAGGGAGGGAGTATTGATCACCTGCTATTTCATTGTTCTATAGCACAGGAATTATGGACTTTTATTTTTGTTGTGTTTGGCATTGGATGGGTGATGCTGAAAGAAGTGAGAGGGGGTGCCTCAGTGTTGACGTGAAAGACCTATTTCATTTCAATTTAAAGTATGGAATGTTCGTGCTTGATGTGGGAGAGATGGAGGGAGAGGAATAAGATCTTTGAAGGACAAGAGATGGGTGTTGAGAGGGTGAGATCCAAGTTTGTTGGGACCTTATTTAAATGGGTTTCATCGGATGGGAGTAGTCCTTCAAACATCTGATCATTGTATTCTTGCTTTGACAGGAGAACTCAAGGGTATTCAACTGGTATACTTTGTATTGTTCCTTTTGTATCCATTGTAATTATTTGTCTTAATAAATTTGAATTTACTTATCAAAAACTGTACTAGGCTACTCTAGATGCCTATATGGCTATATGCACTTAGAGGATCAGGACCGATTATTAATTGGTCCTATTCTAGGAGATCTTCTGCAGCTAGACTACAGTGGCTATAATTGGTTTGGATTTTTTTGTGGTTAATAATTGGCCCAAATTGATTTAATTCTGTATGATAGTAGAGCTTCAGTAGATGATATTGTTGGTGTTGGTTTGAGCTTTTGTAATCTAGTGTATGTTGAACATGTTGTATTTTATAGACTCTCATGATGGCACATCTTGATTTCCATCTTGGACTTTTCCATATGGGGTCCATAACCTAATGAAAGTTTATGTTGACTTCAGGTGGTTGATGAAACTCAAGGTGATTCTAAAGATGATAAACCTGTGGAGTGGGTTTCTTATTGGAAACCAAATATTACAATCAATTTAGTTGATGATTTTACACGGTATGTTTTCTATGACTGTTAGTTCCCTGTTAGATTTTGCATGTGGTAGAAAGATTATTGAGTTTATCCCGCTGCAATTGAAATTTGAATATCTTAGTTATGTACATTTCCAAGATTTGTTTTTTTTTCTTTGTATATATAGAGATATGTCTTTGTGGTTTTCCCACTTCCTCAAAGTCCTCATTTCTGAGTACCATTATTTATTCTCAGACAATAGTTTTGGAACTGTAATTACTAATGTCCATAGATAAGGTAAAAGGATGATCTTGTGAGTTAAGTGTCTTTTGGAGTTATGGGTTGATGCAGCCACAGAAGATTGACTTGTTACTATTTCGGAAATTCGTCTATTCAAGATTTATTTTATGGTGTCATCTTGTGAAGTTCAGTTGAATTGAAAGTCATGTGTTTTTATAGGTCTAGTTATGAGTGTTAGGGTTAAAACAGTTTTTTTTTTTTTTGAATAAGTCATGGTCAATTTTGTATTCAGGGTCACATTCGTAATATGTGTGATCTCTGTGAATTAACAGTATTTTTGTACTTTAGTCTAGAATTTTCTAGGAGATACTAAGAATCTTAGGTTTTATTTTCTGAGTCTAAGTTAAGTCTTTTATTAAGTTTTAGTTCATTAGTTGAATTAGGGGTCCTAATACTAGTACAAGACAGTTTTTATATATATTTGTGCTCAATGTACTCAAAGAAGAGATGGAGTTAATTTAATTAAAATATTGAGTGTGTTGGGCATTGAGTCATGTTGGCCTTTGTGTGTTCTTTTCTCCCTTTCTCCTCTCTCTTTTCTTCTCTCTCTTGTGGTACTGTTCATACAGCCCTTAAACAGTGGCCCATAGATTTATCTCTTTTCTTTCTTCCTTACAATCCCAAGTCAAGCATTCTTCTCACCTATCGAAACCCTAATACATCATGTTCTTTCTCTATCAAATAGCCATAAAAAAACTCATCAAACCCTAGCCAAAAATTATATAGTTGCGTGTATAACTTACCAATAAAAAAACAGGATTTCTTGAGGTTGGCTTTTAGTTCCCTTAAAGGTCATCATGTTTTTAGCTTCTAGGGTTTCTTGTACTTTGAATAAGCTTGTCGTTTCTTACTTTTAATATAAACACAATCAGTTAATAAATGGTTCATTACTGGTTTTTTCCATGTATGTCTCACACTTTGCATTACTTAAAATCATGGATACCAAAAATATTGATTAATATAAGCAGCAGGATATGGTTATCATGTCAGTCATATAATTTAATTTCTCATATGTTGTAAAGATATGTGTGGTTATAAATTGCTACTGAAAGTGGTATTTCCCCTTTTGGATTCCAACATTGGATGTTGATGATAATGTCACTATAGGAAGCGACTTATGAAGTCGTGTATGTAGCTTTTTTCTTTGCCTTTTGATATCTATTTTTTATCCTAAAAGCTTCTTAGCTGTAATCTTGTGTATCTTGGAATTTACTTTATCTCATTTTCTTCTAAGTGTTTCAACTGAATGTGCAACTGGTTTGCACATCAAGTCTACTTTATCTCATTTACTATATTTTTCTCTTTCCAATTTTATGTACTTTGTTGCTAAACTTGCTTGTTCCCCCCTGCCCCCCTCTTTTTTTTTCTTTTTTTTTTTTCCCCCTTGCAGATACTCTCATAATGCGGTACCACCAAACATTGCTCCTTGTATCCTTGAAGGGCTTTTCTTTTTCCTTTTCTTTTTTTGGTTTTGTGAATCTACATTTGCTTTTGATGTCTTCCTCTTTATACTTCCTGGTTTGGATGAAACTCCTGCGACTCTTCCAGCTTGGTTAATCCTTTCTCTATTATAGTAAATGTGAATTTCATGCATATGTTGATGTGCAACAAGATAGTTGATGCCACCAATTGTCTCTACTGGTGTGCTATTAATTTACTAGGCCTGGAGCTGCATGCTAGGTAGATTGTGGGAAGATTGATGTCATAATCATAGCTTTGAGTTTCTTGACTTAAATCTTCAGACTTGAATGTTGAGCCTAGTACAGGGAACTACTTCCCAAGCATTTTCTTCAATGAGTTTTGGTTACTTAGAGACAAGTTCATACCAATTAATGAGACAGTGACAGAATTGCAACTTAATCTGGAGGTGGGTCTCATAAGCATGACAAAGTGGCAACTATTTCTGCAGATTGACCAATCTTTCCAGATTCACCGTAGTTATGGAAGCATGCTTGAAGGCGAGGCTGATGAGTTGAAGGTATTGCTTATATCTGTCACTGTAGGAAATTTCTCTGGCATGAGCACACAATTTATTTAGCCAATGAGCTCTTGCTCAAATGGCATTTCCTCCCCTTGTAAGAGCAAGGCAGATGGTGAAGTCATGGTTTAAGACCCACTGGCTACTTGTATAACTTACAAATAAAAATTAAATGAAAACTTATCCCATAAAATCAATGTGAAAATCTGAAGTTCAGCTGACAAACAATATCCGAAATTTCATTATGGTAGATGTGCATTATAGTTGTGTCTTGGATTACATTTGAGGGGAATTTCCCTCTGAAAATTTGCAAGAAGTCATGAAGTTGTGCTTTGAAGATATGAAAGAAATCAATGTTTGTAAGAGAAACAGGTTATGAATAGCATTAAGACTTCTTATCCTAGGGTTTTTGTTTAATCTATATATATTTTTTTTAATTTTCTGGGCTTTTCATGATCATGAATAAAATATGAGGTTTCATTTCCGTCACCTCCCCCCTCCCCCTCCCCCCCAAAAAAAAAAGAAAAAAAAAGAGGTTATATCAGGTGCTATAATAAGAAGCACGGGTACGCTTTTTGGGTACGGGTACTGGTATGGTATGGTGGTATGACAATTCTTAAAAAATTAGGGTACGGGTACGGCGGAGATATATTTTTATTAAAATTTTTATATATTATTATGCATATATTTTTCATATATTGTTAAGCATATGTGAATTTAAGAGCAGCAGTACCTCAAGGGTACCAGTATCCAAAAAGTACCCGATACGGTTACGGCTCCATTTTTGGAGTACCCGTGCTTCATCAATTTGGCCCATTCCACAGTCGTGCTTCCCAGCAGATATATATTATATATTTTTTCTGAAATAAGATGACATATAAGTATGAAGTTAAATTTGGGTTGTCATTCAATGGTATGGAATCCAAGATTTTAGATAGTGATCTGTAATGGTTTGGAAGCTAAATATTTTTTTTCTTGTTGCTTCTAGCACCTTCTATGCAACTGAATATTTTGTTTCTTTGTTTTTCTTTATCTGATAATTTTCTCAGAGGGTGTTCTTGGAAGGAAATCCAATCCTCCTGGCAATCACAATGGTTGTTTCTTTACTTCATTCAGTGTTTGACTTCTTGGCATTCAAGAATGGTAAAATAGTACTTTTTTTTTCAAGGGCAATTTTCAAATATCACTCCTGGACGTTCTTGAGGATTAATATTGCTAATTAATCTGATTGTTTCCTTATGCAGACATCCAGTTTTGGAACAAAAATAAGTCTATGGAAGGACTGTCCGCAAAGTCTGTTATTGTGAGCTTTGCATGTCAGCTCATTGTTTTCCTGTATCTTCTCGATAATGACACCTCATGGATGATTCTTGCAAGTTCTGGAATTGGTTGCTGTATTGAGTTTTGGAAAATTGGGAAGGCCATGCACATAGAGGTATCATTTATAATTAGTTATGAAGATTATGTTTATCTATGTGTGTATGTCTCTTCTAAGGTTTAAACTATTAATTTGGCTTTATGCATGCAAGAGAATCTGCAGGGAGATGTTTCTAAAATCATCTATGATTGATTCTACTAAATTTTACAGCAATTTCCCTTGTCTCAATAGCTAAAGGCTAGCCCAAATTTTATAAACAAAATATTGTTGTCATATCTTATCTGGAACCTGATTCCAAAAACAAGAGATGTTTCCAGAATATACTTTTGTTTCCTGTTCTCATAGTTATATTAGCACCCAAAACATACGTACATCGTTATTGGTGGTTCGTGGGTGAGCTGGCGGCACTTCTTGAGATTGTCGACGCCTCCTATACAATAACACCACTTAAGCTTAGGGATTTTTTTCAACAAAAAAAAAAATAAAAAATAAAAAAAATTATAGGAGGGCACCACATCCATTCCATTTTTTGGGGTCTATATAGACCAGCTTAATTCTTGAGAGAGGACCATGTGTGACATTTGAGACCCAAACTTTAAATTTTCATAAAACTATATAATATAGTATTAAAGGGGGAAGGGGGATGGTATTCCTGAACCATGGTTCTGTGTGTGTGTGTTGTATTTTTATGTCCTGGACTGCATGTCATATATTTAGCATTTTGAATTTGTGCATGCCCTTCAATTTAATCATCTTCTAATGTATAGAAACCTACTTGCTATTATTATATCTGAACTGAAGCTATTTATACTGCCCTGAATCTTTCGGTTACCTTATTATGAGATGAGCGCATTTTGTAACTTTTCTCTATAATCCCCAGATTGATAGAAGTGGGAGAATACCTCTGTTGAAGTTCCGGGATCGTGACTCTTATGCACAGAATAAGACAAAGGAGTATGATGATATTGCAATGAAGTATTTGTCCTATGTGCTCTTCTTCCTTGTTATATGCTCATCTATTTACTCACTAATGTATGAGCGCCATAAGAGCTGGTATTCCTGGATTCTTTCTTCACTGACTAGCTGTGTGTACATGTTTGGTAAGATTGTTCCTCCAAACCTTGTTATGTTGATATTGCTGTTTGTTCTTACTAGACTTGTTAAGTCATTGAACTGTTTATGTTGGAGCCTTATAGAGTTTTACCTTCAGTAATCTTTGCCTCTTTTTGCCTAAATTGATTGTGATGGCCTATGAAGTTCATAATCATTTGTTTTGTTAGGGTCAAAACAGCGCCCAGTGCATGCAACTTGTTTTTCTTTGATATGCTAATTGTTTTTCATTATTGCAGGTTTTATAATGATGTGCCCTCAATTGTTCATAAATTATAAGCTGAAGTCTGTGGCCCATCTACCCTGGAGGCAGATGACATACAAATTCCTCAACACCATCATTGATGATCTCTTTGCCTTTGTCATAAAAATGCCAACACTACATCGGCTGTCTGTCTTTCGTGATGGTGAGATATAATTTAAATTCACATTGCCCATTAGTTCAATTTCCCTAGTAACTGTAGTAGACTTTAAATTCCATATGCCTAAGTTATGTGTTTTTTTCACTGTCATATGCCTAAATGAGGGTTGGGCAATGGTGCTACTTATGAGAAAAGGAAAAAGGGGTAGTCCATGATGCAACTGATAGTATCAATGATGTATCAGATTGGTGATACTATTTACAATGGTCATTTGAACCAGAAATATTCAAAGGAAAACTGATGCCACCACCTGGAAGCTGCACTAATTGTGTTAGTGTTACATTGAGGGTGAAATGCCTCAAATAGTACAGCACTCAAGCCCACAATGTGGACTGGTGCCAACCTTTATTTCGTTAGGGTGCATACCTCATTGTTGTGGACTAAAACTTTGTGCTAGATTTTTATTCAGTATTATGGTCATGTGCCTAAGAAAATAGGATGAGATTTTTCTCTCGAGTTATTTGTATCATCCTCACCCTTTGGATGTTTCTGAAGTTTTTGTTAGTACTTTTATTCAGTGTTATGGCCATTGGCACCAATGAGCTCAATTGGCACTTCTTTCTCCCATAATAATGGGATAGAGGGTGAGATCGTGGGTTCAAGACCCACTAGGTGCGTGCGTAACTTATTAATAAAAAGGAAATATAATGGTCATTGGCTAGTCAGTTACTTTTTGTCTTGGAAACATGTAAGAGGAATGGAGGTGCAAGTAGTTGTCATGCTTAGCCTGGCATAGCGTTGTGTCCTGTACTCTTATTTATTTATTTGTTTTGGTTAGTTTATTTTCCCATATCTTTTGCAATGTCTTACTCATTATTAGTAGAAAACTGCTTTGGAATGCCTTGTAAGGCTCAAGCTACCAACCTTACAATCAGGGCCACGTGGGAAGCCATTGTTGATACCAATGGGCTGCATGGCCTAATGCATTTGCAAAATAGCTTTTCATTCATCACAGAAAACCTCTTTTTTTTTTGGCTAAATTATTCCATTTCTATGAGTCATGTGAGTGCCACTCCTTGTCAATAGATCTTTCTATGAGTATCATAACCTAAAGCTAGTATGAAACCCTGTTAATTTTGTGTTGGATTCACTTGTTACTTATGTCTTGTCCTTGTATGTTCTGATTTTGTTCTAGTCATGGATTTTTTTTTTCTATTTGTGTGATTTTCACTCTTTTTGCTGGCCTTGCAGATATTATATTTTTGATATATGTATACCAGAAATGGATATATCCAGTGGACAAGAAACGTGTAAACGAATTTGGTTTTGGTGGTGAGGATGATCAGGTTGCCGACGGTGCAGAGGTGACTGCCACAAAGGAAGAAGAGAAGAAAACCAACTGAGATTGTTTTTAATATATCAATTGGAACCATATTACAGCATATAACTGTAATATTTAGTTAGGATAACATAATTATTTCTTGTTTCTTGATTTGTTTTACATATTTACATTAGAATGTTGGTTCTAGGCCATTGCCTCTTCTGGAAGAATTTTGTGGCCCAGGAGGATAAGAGAATTTGTGTTTTGTTTGTTTTTCTTTAAATTAAATTTTGGTGTACTCCATTAATTATGCAGCATTTTTGTAAGCATGCAAGTCTTTTGAAGTATTTCTTAAACCTATTTTTACTACTGTTATGAGTCAACTATTGTTGCAGGTGTTGAAGACTTTTTGCTTTTGAAATTTGTTCCTTTTAGAAAGGATTTTGAGAAAAGTTTTTACTGTCATAGTATATTTAGTGACTGTACCCTCCATTTATGACATTTCCAACTTTTAATCCTTGAACTGGTAGCACAGTTGATGCTGCTCTCATCGTGTACTATGTAAAGACACTATTCATTGTATAGTTAATATGCTAAAGAAAGTTAAATGGCTAGATCGGAGAAATCCACTACAAAAGGAATGTACATAATTGGTCTAAATGATATGTCTGAGTTAATTATTTGTAATTTATTTTGTTGATGGAGCATTTTTATGTCTATGCTGTCTCAAAATGTTTTATATGCCTTCTCTGATATTTGGTACGACAGAAAAATGAAAATCTTGTAAAACGTGCAACTTCATCAACAATTTTAAGCATTTTTATTTTATTCAACATAATTTCAACCATTAAAATCGAAGCTAGCAGAGTTGAAATATCTTTCGTTTTGACAGGTTATGTAGATGGTATAATATGTATCGACTATTTTGGATGGTGGATTCTTTTTAATCCTTATGAATTAACGTGTATCTGAAAAATAAAGTTAACTTTTAGGTTGGTTTTCTAGTTGTTCTAAATAATGTTTGTTTTGTGAGTGAAAGTTTTGATTTATATAATTAATAGAATTACTATTTTTTCCCCATGTAAATTAAAAACAAAATATGTTTTGCGGCTCATTTTCAGGGTTGCAATTAAATGCTAGATAACGAGTTATTTAAAAAAAAAAAAATCCCATCAAGATTATTATGGTATTTATTTATTATTATTGCTTATTATATTTTTATTTACACGGATTGTGATGATTTGTTGATTGGATGGTAATTGGGAAAGAACAAATAAAGGTAAGGTATGGAATAAGAAACGATATTAAGATCCTTTTCATTTGAATGATTTCATGATGAATATTATAAATCTAAAAGTATATTTAATATTACGTTATTTCAAATGTTAGATGCATTTTTAGATCAATGAAATAAAATCGTAATCGTGAAATGAAGAGAACCATATTTTATGACATTGAGCCGGGACATGATTGGATAATTGGTGTCTTGTCCGATCACTATTTGAGCTGGGGTAAATTTGCACAAGGCAGGCGCGGGTGAGATAAGGTGGAGATATTTTTTTTTATGCATAATGAGGTGGCATTGATGTTGATGAGAGTAAAAGAGATGCGAGAGGAATTGCGGCAATGAGAGTATTAAGAGAGAAATTCAAGTATTTTTGAAATGATAATATGCTATACATAAAAAAGATTAAATTATATATGCACACACTCGGGGTGGGGTGGGGCATGCAAAATCTAATCCTATTAGGCTCTTCAGATGGGGAAAACCTATGTAGATCAAGATGGCACAAGTTGAAGGGCATGGACTCAACAAATGTCAGAGCAAATACGAGGTTCAGAGCGTGAGGTTGAGCGTTCTGTCGAGGAGGAGGACTCGGTTCGTCGTAGTACTAAGAAGAAAAAGGATTCGCATCCCCTCGGAGAAAACAGTGAGGCGAAGGGTCCATTTAGAAACCCAAGCAATCCACCCCCTTATGGACCTAGTTATAAAGATAAGCTTTTAGGAGAGATTCTGGGGGCCTATGAGCAGGCTTTTTTTGGTAATATTATGGATAACGATGGTGATGTCTCCGATGCTGATGTCATTGACCCTGGTGAAGGGGAGGCAGTAGTCTCTATTCCTAAGGAAATGAAAGCCCGAATTCGAGCCTCCTGGAACTGCTCATTGATTGTAAAGGTCTTTGGGAGATCAGTTGGTTATTTATTCCTGGTAAACAAACTCAAAAGTATTTGGCGAACCCCGGGAGAATTCTCTTGTGTGGACCTAGGCTATGGTTTCTTTTTAATTAAGTTTGAATCCAAAACAGACTTTGAGTCCATTCTTAAAGGGGGACCGTGGTTCATTGGGGATCACTTTCTCTCTATACGTCCTTGGATTCCTGACTTCAAGCCTTCAGAAGCATCTGTTACCTCGGTAGCTGTTTGGATTAGGTTGCCGGAGTTACCTGTTGAGTATTATGATAAGGGCCCTCTCCTTATCATTGGTGGCTCCATTGGACCCGTCCTTAGGGTAGATTACAATACTGCCTCTGGGTCTCACGGCCGGTTTGCTAGAATTTGTATCCAACTGGATCTAGATAAACCATTGATTCATACACTTAGGTTGGGTAAGATCAAGCAGGCAGTCATATATGAGGGTATCAGTGCTCTATGCTTTACGTGTGGGATTATTGGCCATAAGAAAGACGGTTGCCCGGCTAAACCTGCTACTCCTCCTGTCCCTTAGCAAACGTCATCTCCGACTGGTGATGCTGGTGGGATGGAGGCTGCAGATAGAGACGATGAGCTGTTTGGTCCTTGGATGTTAGTGACTAGGTGCAAGAGACAAGGCACCCAGGCTGGTGTCGGTACATCAAGGAAATTCGTACCTGGCAAGGAACCGGTGCACACCCCGTCCATGATTTCTGGCCAAACGGACGTGCCGTTCATGCATATGCCTCATATGGACTCACTGATTGTCAGAAAGGACAATGTGCCCCGTACCAATCCCCATAATATTCGCCATGCAGGAAAGAACGGATATTTACTTCGGAAGACTGGTCTCAAGGCTCTAACTGGGCCTGGTTTTGGACAAAATATTGTTGGGCCTGAGTGGACTACTTCGCATGATATTGGGCCTAATGGAACCGTGATTTTTTCTGCTGGAGCCAGCTCTTCTAAAGCCCAGCCTTCTTATAATACACCATGCCCTAATATTGATCCGAAATCCTCTAACACTGTAGCTCTCCTAGCGCCGCAATCCTCTACTGCCCAGCTATCTCTCCCGGCCCTACCAAATGACCAGTCTGGAGTTTCACGCGATTCCCCTACACCCGGGCCCAACGAACTGGGCGATCCAACTTGGCGGTCAAATCGTTCCAATAGACGAAGACATCGTCAATCTCATTCGCCAGGACCCACTACACGTGTGGGGATGGTACAGCACAGAGGCGACCCGTGCCTGGGCGGCGATAGCGCCGAGACTCTCCTCGGAGGACCCACTAATTCCACCACCACTCACGGACCGAGCCTGGCGACAGGAAGTCAGTCCCTTTTGGAACTTCCACTCCGACCTTCCAAGAGTAGCGGGAGTGAACAGTCCGTTGAGGATTCAAAGTCAGCCATCGCAGGAGCTCCGATTAGCGCAATTTCTCGAGGAGGTGTTTCAGTCAATCTGTCCCGAGTGGTTCGACGAGAGGAAGGTATTGATGACAGACCCGGTATCTCTGAGCTGGAACGGGAACGTCACCTCAGTCAAACTCATCCAACCGGCAGTGTGCACAACCCAGTTCCTGCTGAGGATCCGAACCCACGAAGTCCTATGCCAGGGAATTCTCGCTTACAAGCTCAGCATGAGTGTGTTGAAAAGCAACCTCTGGAATATATTACCCGAGAGGGCATGGAAGTGGATCGAGGAAGCGGGGAGCCCGCTACAAATCACTAACCCCCCTTTTATGTCAGGACACGACATTGCAATGAATGTGCTTACCTGGAATTGTCGAGGAGTTCTCAATCCCTGCTTCCGTCGTGCCTTGAATGAACTTATCAGGATCAACAATCCTGACATTCTTATTCTGACTGAGACCCGACTTGGGGGTTCTCGTGCTGCTGAGCTCGCAGCGACTCTGCCTTTTGCTGGGTTTTTGTGTACTAAGACAATTGGTTTTGCAGGCGGGATCTGGTGCCTGTGGAAATCAAATGCTCTGGAGATTGACCACCTCTGCTCAACGGAACAGGAGATTCATGTCTCAGTAAAGGTAAAAGACTCTAATTCTAGCTAGTTACTCTCTGCCATCTATGCGAGCCCCCGTCGGGCTGAACGTAGAATTCTTTGGAGCAATCTCTCTATTATTGCTGCTAATCATAATTTACCCTGGGTAATGATTGGGGATTTTAATGATATCTTGTCAAGTGAAGAGAAATGGGTTGGGAATGTTCCTAATCATGCTCGTATTTCAGAGTACCGGGATTGTATGAATAGATGTAATATGATTGACTTGGGATTCTCTGGTCCTAAGTACACTTGGTCTAATCTTCATGATATTAGTTCCCTTATTATGCAAAGATTAGATAGAGCTTGGGCTAATCCTAGTTGGAATGTTCTTTTTCCTGATGCTTTGGTTACACATCTCCTTCGCTTTCACTCAGATCACTGCCCTATTTTACTTTCCCTTTCCCGAAATTCTGTTTGTAATCTCCCTCGTCCTTTTCGTTTTGAAAGTATGTGGCTCTCCCATCCTGATTTTATGAATGTTGTTATTCAAGCCTGGTCTTGTTCTAACTTATGTGATTCTATTAATTCCTTTACTCAATTGGTTACTGACTGGAACAGGCACACTTTTGGAAACATTTTTAAAAGGAAGCGTAGAGTTCTTAACAGGCTGAATGGGATCCAACATGCTTTGGCGTGTAGTCCCTCTGCTGCTCTTGCTTGTCTGGAGAAATCTCTTAGGTTGGAATTTTTAAGCATCCTTGGCCAAGAAGAGGAGTTTTGGGCTCTTAAGTCTAGACTTGGGTGGGTATTAGAGGGAGATCGTAACACAAAATTTTTCCACACTACCACCATTGTCCGTAGGAAGTTTAATAATATTGTTAGAATCCGTAACTCTGTGGGGGGCTGGCTTGAGACTGTGGAAGATGTCTCCAATCTGTTCCTTAATGGTTATATTGATCTATTCACCAGCTCACATATCTCTTCTCTTACTAGATTCACTGCCCCTAGTTTAGCAGCCTGTGTGTCAGATACGGATGCCCTTAACATTGGGCTCCCGGTTTCCCCGCTTGAGATTAAAAACAGTTTGTGGTCCTTCAAGCCATTCAAGGCCCCTGGCCCTGATGGGCTTCACCCCGGGTTCTTCCAGCGATGCTGGCATCATGTTGGTCCTTCTGTCATTAGGGAGGTCTCTAGTATTTTTGTTACTGGGAAGATGCCGGAGTACCTGAATTCTACTCTGATATCTCTTGTCCCTAAATGCCTCGGTCCTGAGCTGTTTGGGCATTTTAGACCAATTAGTCTTTGCAACACTGTGTATAAGGTGGTTACTAAGATCATTGTTAACCGCATCAGACCCCTCCTTGGTGAGCTTATCTCTCCTTACCAAGCGGCTTTTGTGCCTGGGAGAAGGGGAGTAGATAATGTTATTATTGCCCAAGAGTTGATCCACTCTATGTCTAAGAAGAAAGGAGCTTCTAGTCAGTTTGCCGTTAAGATAGATCTAGAGAAGGCCTATGACCGCCTTGAGTGGAGCTTTATTAGAGAGGTACTTCTCTTCTTTAGATTCCCCATTCATTTAGTGGACCTCATCCTAGATTGTGTCTCTTCATCATCCATTTCCATATTGCTTAATGGGGGGCGGCTGCCTTCCTTCAAACCTTCGAGAGGTATTAGGCAAGGAGATCCTTTATCTCCTTACCTATTCATCCTGTGTATGGAATATTTAAGCCTTAGAATTTTTGAGTCCACCCAAGATAAATCATGGCACCCTATCAAGGCCTCTAGGAGAGGTCCTGCTTTCTCGCATCTATTCTTTGCAGATGACCTCATGCTATTTTCTGGGATCTCTGAAAAGAGTTGTTTAGCCATGAAGATGGTCCTGGACAACTTCTGTGATATTTCTGGTCAGAAAATCAGCTTGCCTAAGTCCAAAATATTCTTCTCCCCTAATACTACACCTGCTCTTAGGCTCAAAGTTGTTTCCACTTTAGGGATTAGCGAGACTTCTGACCTTGGAAAGTACCTTGGGTTTCCTCTTAAGTCTAGTGGTCGAAATTCCCGGGATTTTAACTTCATTATTGAGAAAGTCCAGGCTAAATTAGCTTCTTGGAAGGCCAACCTGCTCTCCCCTGCTGGGCGAGTGGTTCTCATACAGTCCGTGACCTCTGCCATTCCGTCATACTATATGCAGAATGTTGCCCTCCCTAGTAGAGTTTGTTTAGATCTTGATAAGTTAAATAGGAATTTCCTCTGGGGCTCCACTGAAGAGAAGAAAAAGATGCACATGGTTGGGTGGAATAAGGTGTGTAGAGCTAAGAATTTGGGAGGTCTAGGCATTTATGCCACCAAACCCCGCAATATTGTGCTGCTGTCAAAACTGAACTGGAGACTGCTTGAAGAGCGAGATGCTGTTTGGGCTAAGACTCTTAGTGCTAAGTATCTTCCCAATGGTCCCGTCATCAATCATCTCCCTAGTCATAGGCTTGGCTCTAGCAATTGGAGAGCTCTTAGGGCGGGTCATGAGGTCTTTAGAAATGGTTTTCGTTGGGTTGTGAATAATGGGGCTAGTGTTTCTTTTTGGTTTGATAAATGGGTGGGCAAATGCCCTCTTCGGGATCTCATCCTGGGTCCATTAACCCAAGAAGAGGAGAGCTTTAAAGTTTGTGATTTAGTGAGTGATGGGGGGTTATGGGATCTTGGGAAGCTTTCATTTTCTCTTCCTTTAGAGCTCATACAGCTTATTAAGGGTACACACATTAGCTCCTTCTCTCCTAAGCATGATTCCATTGTGTGGGATGATCCTAGGGGTCAGTTTCTGTTAAAGCATGCTTACCAACTTGCTCTTGGCAATGTCAATGCTAACATTTCATCTAATCCTACCAGTTGGATCTGGAAAGTCAAGACTAACCCAAGAATACGTTTTTTCCTTTGGCAATGTTTCCATAATAGTGTGCCGGTTCGAAGTACCCTTGCGAGGCGTGGAATTAATATTATTGCTTGCTGTCCTATTTGTTTTTTTCCTGAGGAGTCACTTGTTCATCTTTTTCGGGACTGTCCTTGTGCTGCTCATTTCTGGAAATCTGTTACTGCTCCTGATTCCACTCTTAACTCCTTCCATCTCCCCTTTGTTGACTGGATTCACATCAATTGCACATCATTGGTGTCACATTCTTCCTTAAATCTGCCTTGGCAGACTCTCTTTGCCTTTAGTCTTTGGACTTTATGGCTCTTTCGAAATCAAGTCATTTTTCACCCTGCACATAGACCACCTGATCTCCTCCATAACTCTATCTCTTTAGCTTCTGAGTTCTTCTACCTGTCAGATGTCTCAACCAGTCCAATACCTAAGAAAACAATTCAGTTTAAATGGGAATGTCCTCCTTCTAGCTGGTTCAAGCTCAATACTGATGGGTCATCACTTGGAAACCCGGGCATAGCTGGTGGGGGGGGGTGTCATCCGAGACTCTACTGGTAACTGGGTTAGGGGTTTTTCTTCTTCATTTGGGATTACTACTAGTATTCAGGCTGAACTCCGTGCTCTCAAAGATGGTTTAGTAATGGCTTTGGAATTAGATGTCTTATATCTTGCTGTTGAAATGGATTCTCTTGTTGCGGTGGAACTTGTTTCATCCAATAGAGCTACTAATGTGGTTTTAAGCACTGTGGTTGATGACTGCAGGTACCTCCTCAGCAGGTTTGAGCAGACTTCAGTTCTCCACATTTATCGCGAAGCCAACTCATGTGCAGATGCGCTGGCTAAAGCTGGTGCTGCTCAAGCTTTAGATTTTATTTCTTTCAATACCCCTCCTTTGTTTGTTATGGAGGCTCTTGCTTTTGATTGTTCGAACATGTTCTGTACTCGTTTAGTTGCTTCTTAATGCAATTTCCTTTTAACCAAAAAAAATGGACTCAACAAACTCTCTTTTTCCAAATTTTGGTTAACCAAACCTCTTTTATTTTTTTTTCAACAAAATATTGTAAAGCTAAAAGCTACAATAACTAACAAAAATGTTGAGTATTGTAGCTTTGCTAAATAAGTTCCTTCAATTTTTTTTTTTTTTTAAACATTTTCTTTATATCTCTCTTTTCTACTCTTACAATACCAAAAAGTCATATGAAGAGAATATTTAAACGCAATAGAGAACAAAATGAAGAGTTTTTTTGGGAGTGTATACTTTAAAAAGTGGATAACTAAAATAGAAATTGACTTTTTAGCACAAATGGAACTAGAATATATTGAATTCATTGGAAATTATTCTCATCAGCTTAACTCAACCCCATATTTTGTTAAAATATATCTAACCACACACAAACCTCACGCACCAGTCTCAACACTTCAATGATAAAAATTTAGAAATGAACAATACCTCACCCATGGATGGAGGTACTATTCATCAACATTCCTTTTTTTTTTTTTTTCTCACAGCAAGACACGACCTGATTTTACAAAACAAGAAGAAGATATCTAGAACCCATCAAGAAATTCGACAAGAAAAATAGCAAATTGTACAAATTAGCTTGATTTCATGATAAACCCCATTAGAAACTAAGATTATTCAAAAGTGCTGTTAGTTTCTCTGTGCTCTAGAGTAAGACAAATGCCTCACTCCTAGCCGCCAGTGGAATCCATTGTCCTTGTCTTTGTACAAGGGTGTTTGTCCCCTTCAGTAGTTCTATACTACAGGTAGGGTCTGGTTTGTTTGTGTTCTTTGCAGGGTCAACTCGGGAAGGAGAAGTGGTTTTTCCTTAAGGAGGTGTAGTGGGGTGCGATGGAGGACATGTCGGGGATGTGGGAAAATTTTCACTTGAATGATAGGGAGGAGGTTCCTTTCGAGTTTGGTCCAGAGGAAGAGATAGAGCAATTTTATTTAGCGGCTAGGTTCATGACTAGCCGAGTTCTCAACATTGAATCTGTGGTACGTACTTTTAAGCCGCTATGGCGAGCGGCACATGGATTCACGGCTCGTGATATGGGCAACAACATGTTGGTTTTTGCTTTTGAGGATGTATCTGATTTGGAGAGAGTTTTGCAATCGGAACCATGGTCGTACGATAAACATTTAGTCTCTTTTCAACGTGTAGAGGCTGACACATCTATTTCTGAAATGGATTGTCAGTGGGTCTCCTTTTGGGTGCAAATACACAACCTCCCAGTGAGGCGTATGAATCATGAAACCGCATCGGCATTGGGTGGTACTCTGGGGGTGGTTGAGAAGGTGGTGGAAAGTGAGGAGGAAAGGGGTCGTGAGGGCTGCATGAGAGTCCGTGTTAAGGTGGACATCTCAAAACCCCTATGCCGTGGAAGGAAAGCTCGGTTATTGGCAGGGAAAGAGACATGGATTTCATTCAAATACGAACGCCTTCCAAATTTCTGCTACTGGTGTGGATTACTCACACACGGTGATAGAGATTGTGAGAAATGGTTACGAAGCAAAGGCACTTTACGCAGGGAGGATCAACAATATGGAGCTTGGCTTCGAGCTTCTGTGGAAAGACCAATACGACGTGTGGAGGTCAAGGTGATAGGACGGTCGGATGTTCCTCGATGGGGGAAATCACATCAGAAAAATGAAGAGCACGGCGGACAAACCTCCACACACGGCGGCAGTGGGAGTCCTAAGGTGGTGAAGCCATTTATGGACTTTACACAACTTAAGGAAAACCTCCCCAATCCTCTTCGGGGATGATTCTGCTACAGCTGTAAATGTGGAGCAAAATTCTGCCCACAAATCCTGCTGCATCCATACTATGCCTACTGACCCAAGTTCAGCTGTAAATGTGGAGCAGATCTTTGTCCACAAATTCTGCTGCATCCATACAGTATTCTGACCCAAATACAGCTGTAAATGTGGAAAAAATCTTGCCCAAAAAGTCTACAGCATCCATACCGTCCTCTTGACCCAAGTATAGCAGCAAACCACGTGGAGAAAGCTCTGCACTCATGTGCAGAATCCTCACCAGATTTTCTGCAACAAAATGCCGTGCACTCATATGCAAAATCCCCACCAGATTTTCCGCAACAAAATGACGTGGGTAAGAAAGGAGATAAGATCAATCAGAGTGGTATTCTCCGAGACATTTCGGGATCCATTAGGAAGGGCAAAGAGAGTCAACTACGCAAGAAGAAAAGCATGGGTGGGCCCAAAAATTTACCAAATGGCAAGGAAAATATCCTAAAGAACACGTGTGGAGTCCAAAGCAGCCCAAATGGTCCGGAAAAAAATTTCCACCAACACGTGTGATCTTAGTGGTTTGCATGAAGTGAAAATTCAAACAGAGCCTAGTGGTTTGCGGGGTTCTTGGAAACGTGTACTTCGGGATAAGGACTTATCACAAGAGTCAGTTGAGTGCTCTCAATTTTTTGAAGGAAATCAAATACAAAAATTATCAGGAGTGAAAAGGAGTGGAGCTTTATCTGATGGGGATTCAAACTATTCGGGTTGGCAGAAGAAAGGTGCGAGGAAATGAAGGGAATCAATCTACAACGTTGGATGGGGATGAGGCGGAGGCTGTGGTACAGCCCCGCCGTACCCAATGAATCTATTAAGTTGGAACTGCCGGGGGCTTGGGAACCTCCAGGCAGTTCTGGTACTTCACAATCTAGTGAAGTCTGAAGGGCCCACAGGTTTTGTTTCTAATGGAAACGAAACTGGACGTTCGTGGTATGGAATCAATCCGAGTCAAACTGGGTTTCAAGTTTTGTTTCTCAGTTCCTTGCTTAGGAAGGAGTGGGGGGTTGGCTTTATTGTGGAATGATCCTGCTCAAGTTACAATTCAGAATTTCTCACAGAAACCATGTTGATTCTCATGTTCAGTTGGCAGATGGAGCTAAATGGAGGTTCACAGGTTTTTATGGCCATCCTGAAGGGCATAGGAAATGGGAATCTTGGGTTCTTTTGGATAAGCTTCACAGTCTTGATAATACTCCATGGTTGTGCATGGGGGATTTTAATGAAATCTTGTCAATATCAGGAACGGTCTGGTGAGGTTTTGGGGTCCACGAGGCGGATGCAAGATTTCAGTGATGTGGTTAATCGGTGTGGTTTGATTGACTTAGGATTTAGAGGAATCCCATTCACCTGGGAGAATAGAAGAGACGGTGAAGCTCTAATCCAGAAGAGATTGGACCGTGCCTTGGCAAATGCTGCATGGTTAGATTGTTTTAATCTTTGCTCGGTATCTCATGTGGTTTGTTCATATTCAGATCATGTTCCCCTTCTCCTTCATATGGACGCCAGCATCAGACACTGTCAACCAAAAAGAAGACCTCGTAAATTTGAAGAGAAGTGGTCTCTCCATCCTGAATGTGAAGCTATTATACAGGATGTGTGGTCTCGTGAGGAAGCAATTGGAAGCCCTATGTTTATCCTCTGTGAGAAAATCAAGCATTGCCGAGAAGCTTTATATAGATGGTACAAGGATGTTTCAGGCGAATTCCAAAATAAGATAAAGGTACACACAGCTTCTCTTACTTCACTCATCAGCTCTAATTTTGTAGGACAGAATAATTCAGCTATAGCTTCCCTTAAAGCTGAAATTAATAAGCTGCTCTTGAGTGAGGAGTTGCATTGGCGTCAACGGTCACGGATGACTTGGTTAGCTGCAGGAGACAGTAATACTAAGTTTTTTCACAGCCAAGCAAATCAAAGACGCCGAACAAATTGTCTTTCGGGGCTATGGAATTCGGATAACGTGTGGTGTACTGATGAAAGTCAAATTGAGGATATTGCAGTCTCCTATTTTGATGATATTTTCCACACATCAACCCCTGTGAATTTGGAGGATACCCTCACTGCTGTAAATAGCAGAGTCACTCCGGAAGTTAATCAGCGACTCCTCCAACCTTTCACAGCTGATGAAGTCCGAATGGCTTTATTCCAAATGCACCCCTCAAAGGCTCCGGGGCCTGATGGTATGTCCAGTTTCTTTTTTCAAAAGTATTGGAATATTGTTGGTGCGGATGTTGTTGCAGCAGTTCTTTCAGTCCTCAATTCTGGGAAGATATTACGTAAAATAAATCTTACTCATATCTCTCTAATCCCTAAGAAGAAAAATCCTGAAAGAATGAGTGAGTACAGACCAATCAGTTTGTGTAATGTGGTTTACAAGATCATATCGAAGGTTTTGGCTAACAGACTGAAAGTGGTCCTCCCCTGCATTATTTCGGATTCTCAGAGTGCCTTTGTTCCTGGGAGATTAATTACGGATAATGTCTCAGTAGCCTTTGAATTCATCCATAAAATGAAGGCAAAACGAAAAGGAAAAAAGGGAGAGATGGCGCTCAAGCTGGATATGAGTAAGGCTTATGATAGAGTTGAATGGGCTTTTATTGAGGGTATTATGCGAAAGTTGGGTTTTGCTGAAAGATGGATTTCTCTCTTAATGGAGTGCATATGTACAGTCCAATATTCGGTCCTCATTGATGGAGTTCCGAAAGGATACATCAACCCGACTCGAGGCATTCGTCAAGGAGACCCTTTGTCTCCCTATGTGTTTCTCCTCTGTGCTGAAGGCCTCTCTGCACTCTTCCAGCAAGCCAGTGCCATGGGTCATCTCAAAGGGATTCAATCATGTCGTGGTGGTCCTTGGGTGTCACATTTATTTTTTGCTGATGATAGCTTATTATTCGGGCAAGCTAATATTTCTGAATGCAGGAAAATTTTGGAGATTTTGAATCTCTATGAAGGCAGCTCTGGTCAAAAAATTAACAGGGAGAAGACAGCTATTTATTTTAGCTCCAATACTTCTCAAGTCACCCGTCAGCTAATCCTAGAGTTTTGGGGCTCTCAGGGAGCCAGTAATTTTGATAAATACCTAGGTCTCCCTGCTATGATTGGTAGATCAAAAAAGTCCATTTTTAATGGCCTTAAGGAGCGGATTGTTCAACGTCTCCAGGGGTGGAAGGAGAAATTTTTATCAAAAGCAGGGCGGGAGGTCTTAATCAAAGCTGTCGCCCAAGCTATCCCTACATATGCTATGAATTGCTTCCGTCTTCCAAAAGCTTGGTGTGAAGAAGTAAATGGTCTCATTGCTCGTTACTGGTGGGGACAGAAAAAAGATGAACGTAAACTGCATTGGATCAAATGGGATAAGTTGTGCACAGGCCAAAGCTGAGGGTGGTTTGGGTTTCAGAAATCTACATTCTTTCAATACTGCTCTTCTTGCAAAGCAGTGCTGGCGGCTTATTCACAATACTCAGTCTTTGTTCTACAGAGTGTTTAAGGCTCGTTACTTCCCTTCGTGCTCCTTTACTGATGCTCAAATGGGGTCAAATCCGTCATTCTTATGGCGAAGCATTCTATCAGGCAGGGAAGTTCTCAATAAAGGTCTAAGATGGCATCATGAGGAGGGGCAGTTATCTCGGCCTCTTTGGAGTGAAACAAAGACGGGGGTTTTCTCAGTGAAATCTGCATATGAGATGTTGGAGAGAGAACGCAACAGATCGATTACAGGGGAGTGTTCTTATTCAGCTCAGCTTAGATGGTTATGGAGGAAAACTTGGAAGCTAGCTATCCCAGGAAAAATCAAACATTTTCTCTGGAGAGCATACCACGAGACTCTCCCTACAAACCATCAACTCCATAGAAGGAAGATTCGTAGTAGCTCGCTCTGCTCTGTTTGTGATCAGAAAGAAGAAACTACTTACCACGCTATTTGGCAGTGCCCCCTAGCTAGAAATACGTGGGCTTTGATCCATGGCCGGTTGCAAAAGCTATCGAACCAGGATGGGGAATTCTCCAGACTTATGCAATGGATCTTTAAAGCTTTACCCAAGGAGGAGGTGGAAGACTGGGCTATCACTGCTTGGTCCATATGGAATGCTCGTAATCGCTTTGTTCATGAAGACTGTCAAGTACCTCCTCAAACCATTAGAGCAAATGCTTTGGCTATTCGTTCTGAGTTCAATCAGGCACGGCTCTCCTTCCAGCATTAATGCGCAGGATTTTGCCTTTACCGTGTCATGGTTAGATGTTTCTAAAGCTTTGCTGTTTTCTTTTGTGTTGGTTGTTTAGTCTTTGTGTTGGTTCACATGTTATCTGCTAGTGAAGACGGTCTAAATCGTTCCTAGCTTGATGCGAGGCTTCTGTTACTGGGAGTCCTCTTTTATATTTGTAAGTTTTCTGGTTTTCTTCAATAAAGATTCTCTATCTTCAAATAAAAAAAAAAAAAGCTTGATTTCATGATAAACCCACAGCCATTGTGAGAGGTATGCAAGGTCGACGCCGCATTCGTCTGCATCACGTGCGACTCTGACATCCTCTCAGCCAATCCTTTGTCGATCAACGCTGTGAGTTTTCATCATATGGTGGTCAATCTACGTAGTGGGTGGTCACCAACTGAGAATTTCTTAAGCCATCTCTCCTTCAACGTGCATACCATAATGCTCTAATTGAACTTGTGGATAGGAAAAAATTGAAATAATGGAATGAAGAGCTACAATTGCTCTCTATGCTTGGGGAGCCACTGTAGCTATTCAATTTCATCCTATCATTTTATACTTTTTTCCAACGGCTCCCCCTCTCAACCTCACTAGTCACCACCATCATAAAATTCTCAATCCAAAAAAAAAAAAAAAAACGGAGCAGAAAATAATTAATTTGAACAAACAATAAAATTGCAAAATAACCCCTCAATCCTTAACCCCAAAATAAAACCAAAACAACTTGCAATTAACCAAATTGATCTGAATCAACAAAAATTCGTCAATCCTTGACCCATAATTTTCAATTCCTTTACAAATACCCAAAATCAAAGGCAGATTTCTCTCTCTGTGCATTTAATGGAGAAGATGGGGGAAGACCAAGATCGTGGCCGTTGGTGGAAGGACGGGGTGGAGGTGATGGCATGGTTCACAAAGAAGGTTTAAGGTATCTCGAGAAGAGAGAAATCTGAAGATAAAATGAAAATTATATAATAAAAAAAATTAAAAAGATTCTTTTAATGGAATAAACAGGTTTTTTAATGGCTTATTTGCAAAAGTGATGATTATGTTAAAAAATAAAAAATAAAGGCTTTTAACTAAAATTTAGGTGAAATTTTGGAAAATACTTACAGTTTGTTTGGGAGAGGAAAATAGGGACAATAGAATGGAAAGAAAGAATTTTTTTGTTATAAAAATAGATAAGTCTTTTCATTTCCTCATTTGGGAGTTAAATAGGAGGCAAAGGAATGAAATCTATTTCGCTCTTTAAGCTCATTATTTAATCCCCTCCAAATTGGTAAGAATTTGAGAGAATATAATATGTTTTAATGAATTTTTATCTTAGGTTCCTATAACATATAAGAAATCTTTACTACAAGAGTGAGAGTAAGAGATGCTGTTTTGTTTGGCACAATAATAAAAATGTAAGGTTTACTTAAATAAATTTTTTTTTAAAAATGTAAGATTTAAAGTAACACATTTAAAAGTATGGGATTACTTGGTCACAAAGATAGATAAAACTATAGAGTCTTTTTGCCTTTTTGGACTTTTCCCAATTTTTTATCATTCTTTTCTATTCTATCTTTTACATCCTATTTTATTCTTGGCAGAAATACATTTTTGGTCCCTATATTTAGGGGGTGTTTTCAATTTGGTCCTAGTGATTTAAAACCATTCAATTGGATCCCTATGTTTTTAGGCCGTTATCAATTTTACCCTTGGAGTCAACTCCGTTAAAAATTACTTACGTGGCAAACGGAAATTGCTGACATCATCATTTAAAAATAATAAAAAATAATTTAATTCAGCCACGTAATTTTTTTTTTTTTCTTTTCTCTGATTTTTTTTCTTTTTCTTTTCTTCCTTTCTCTTTTATTTTTTCTTTTCTCTCTCCTATGTTCTTATTCCTCCCCATATTTCTTTTCTGGTCACAATCCGCCGCCCACAACAATATACCAGCCACCACAGATTCTTCAAGCAAATCACAACAACAAACTCACAACCACAACCGCAACTCCATCCTTCAACCAAATCCAACCCATAACCCACAATTCAAAAAACAAATTAACAAAACACAAATCTCAGATCTGATCGGCTATTGCGATCCCAACGCGAGCCCATGCGATGACAGATCTGTGGGTATTTCGCCTATATTTGTGGGTTTGTGGGCTCGTGGGTCACGGATCTGAAGCTTCGGTGACGTGGTGGAGTTTTAGTTCTTCACCGGCCACTTTCTTTCATGGATGTTCTGGATCTGGAGCTTGGAGAACGGGATGGGGTTTAGAACTTCGCTGGCCACTCTCTCTCTCATGGGGTTTAGATTTGTAACGACTGCCACACTCTCACCACGCGCCGAAGACTACAGCGAGATATTCGAGAGCTTCCATGCTTCACGCGCCTCGTCCATTCTGGTGCTGGATCTCCCGGCGGTCGATGAGGCCGAGGCTGAGGTCTTCTTCGATGTCCAGAGCTCCGGCTTCGACTACTCCGAGGTCTTCGATGGTGGCTTCGACGGTCTAGATTGCGCTGCCTCCTTCGAAGACTTGCTTTATGACGGGTCCAACGGTCGGAATGTTCGTTCTTCTTCTTCTGAAGAAGAAGAAGCTTGGTACGATCATGCTTTTAAAGCTCTCAGCTTTTTTCTACTTTTGCTACTTTTGAATTTTGAAATGCAACGCTTCAAAAAAAAAAAGTTGAATTTTTTTTTTTGTTTATAATACGATTAATATGACATTCAAGAACATTATTGTAGTTTTTGAAGTGTTGTAGCTGGCTTCTACTGTGCGTTTAGGTTTGTTGGGTAATATTTTGATCTGGTTGTTTTGTGGTGAGCTTTGAATTTGTGGGAATTTTGTGACTTTACTAAAATGTAGTATGATAATGTGAGTGATTCTGGGTAAAGAAGTTTTGGGGGACTTGGGTAATCGACTGTTAAAATCGGTTACAAAAATCTGGGGAGGAATAAGAACAGAGGAGAGAGAAAAGAAAAAATAAAAGAGAAAGGAAAAAAAAAAAAAGAAAAAAAAAGAGAAAAGAAAAAAAATAATAAGAATAATTACGTGGCTGAATTAAATTATTTTTTATTATTTTTAAATGACCATGTCAGCAATTTCCGTTTGCCACATAAGCAATTTCTAACGGAGTTAACTCCAAGGGTAAAATTGATAACGGCTTAAAAACATAGGGACCCAATTGAATGGTTTTAAATCACTAGGACCAAATTGAAAACACCCCCTAAATATAGGGACCAAAAGTGTATTTCTGCCTTTATTCTTTTATAAACTCTCAAATATTCTTTTTCTTTTATAATTATTTCATTCTATTCTATTCCTTTATAAACTACTAACACCAATTCATTTTTAATCTTTTCTATTCTATTTATTCCACCATATTTTATTTGATTATAAACTCCCAATCATTCTTATTTCCATTATATCTATTCCATTCAATTCTATTCCTTTATAAACTACCCACAAATATTGTCCAAGAGAACCCTAAGAGTGAGCTACAACTATTCAATTAAGAGAAGATTCAACTGAGTTAATCAAAGTTGTACTTTAACGTCATAGCTCATGTTTTATAAAAAATATATTATACCAATTATGAATTTTTCTATCCCTTTGTTAAATAATTTAAGACAATTAAATGATTAACATAAAAATAAATCTTTAGCTCATTTGTTAGGGTTTTAATAAACTTATATTAGGTTTAAGGTCAAATAGCTTAGATTTAAAATTGTAAGAAAAAGCCACTAATGTATGTGTTATATATATGTATTACGCAGTGTCCTCCCTCCCCCAATTGACTCATCTCTCTATAAAGGTATGAGTTCGATCCCCGTCATACAAATTAGATTAGAAATTCATGTCTTTTATATATATATATATATATATATATATAGAGAGAGAGAGAGAGAGAGAGAGAGAGAGAGAGAGAGATCTAATGGTTAAAAATGGCAACCGTTCATGTCATAACTCATAATTACAAATTTATTTGCTTGCCACATCAATTAATCTCTCACATATTTATTAAGACTAACCATTAAAAAAGAGGGAGGAAACCCACAAGGAAGAAAAAAAAGGATTATCTTGAATAGGCTAACATGAAATTTATTCTAAATATTAGCCATAGAGATCCCTCCGCTCCCTTGTTTTTCTTTTCTCTATGTGGAATAAAAGAAGAAGAAAATTGCAAGAATCTTTCTACTTGTCTTGATCTTTTCCGCCATTATGTTGGTGTTCTTGTCACTGCTGCCACAGTTATAATAGTATTCTTCTTGTTTGAAATCACCATAACATCACCATTGACTTCTAAGCTTCCACATACCCGTTGCATAAGCATAACCTCTTATTTATTTATTTTCTTTTCGTAGAAGTGGGTTTTACTACGAAAACGAAAAGAGCAGTAAAAGAATACATAATAAGCCTAAGGTCAAAAGACCTCACACTCACAATAAATGAAAACAGAGTTTACACTCAATTATGCAGAACACCACAGTAGCAGGATTGGAACCAAGATTAATTTACTCTCACCAAACTATTTACAAGATGTAAAACTTCAACTAAACCTGTGAACTTTGATAGGAATGAGCTTTGTTTCCATTAGTGAATCAAACTCGGACACTTTGATAGGAAATGGTTAAAATGTTTTCAAATACAAATGATTTCAAGGAATTTTTTTTTTTTTTTTTTTTTTTAATTATTATTATTGGTTTGTGAAAATAAAAAAAAACAAAACCACCACAAATCCAACAATATTCTCCAGCACCACAAACCCAACAGCTCAACCATATCTCCACCAACCATCACCAACCTAACAAAACCCTATCACAAATTCAACAAAACCTAACAAATCACCACGTACCACACAAACCCAAAAAAAAAACACACAACCCACAAATCATCACAAACCACAATTACAACAAAACTCACTCAATCAAAACCAAGAACAACCAAAACACACATATCAAAACCCACACAACCCACAAATCATCACAATCGCAAGTCCACCACAAAGATCGTCACAAAAGAGCTCCTCAACAGCAAGGGGTGCATAGTCGAGATCAGTGATGCCATTTTCCAAAATTTTATACTATGTTTTCTGGTCTATTGAAAAATTTTTAAATTTGACCAACATTTTACAAACAAACAAACACTCGTAAATGCTGAAAATGTTTTCCAAAAAACATTTTACAGCGAAACAAATGAAGTCTTAATAAGAAAGAGAGAAAAAAAATGTTATAAATGAGATTTGATGATGTGGAAATTAATAAATTAACGATATTTTTAATCATTAGATGTCTTATAAATCAATAGTCTAAAAATGTGATAACTTTTATGAAGTTCCGTCAAGAGTAACTCTAACTCATCTCATTACATTACACATACACAAATAACCGACACAGTAATAACAAGTTAACAAATATTCATGCCCAGCACATTGAATTAGCCAACTGCAAATCATATCATAATTATGAAAAACAAATAAAACTGAGCAAAGATAAAAAGGTGAAGTCTCACCATTCCAACTCATTACTCATACCATAATAGAGAAAAGATCAAACTACAGAAACTTCCAGCCATAATTACCAAAACAACTGATGCAATTAACTGTCAGACACAAGTCTACAGTGCCTACCACAAGCTACCTTTCTTTTGCCTGTTTCTATCTTTTAGTATAATATTCTTTGATAGTATCATTAACCTGAGGTAAAATTTTATACTATCTCAAAATCCTATCCATTGGCGGGGAAAAGAGAAGTGGGGTCTTCCACACTTGGTGCTAATTTATATCATCACCATTGCCAGTGTTGGTGGGGGGATGTGGGGAGTACTTGCCCATAAGCTGGGTTAGTTCAGCATCAAACTCTTTTTCCAACTCTACTTCTTCCTCCCAGTGCCTCCTCTTCATTGCCGCCATCTTCTCTTCGTGACCCTTAATCAATTTTTCTCTCTCTTCCACAAATTCTTCCATCTCTTTGTCTTGGATTTTGATGAATTTTTCAATTTCTTCAGCCCTATTTAAAAGGATAGAGTAACAAACATTAAAAAGAAGCAAACTCAAAGCACCATCTTCGATTTTTTTTTTTCTAAGTCCCATCTTAGATTTTTTTTATAGTATGAAACTTGCAAGTTATCCTATTCTAACCCACAGCTACATATTTTCTCAAGTCTATTACCTGCTGTGTCTGTATTCCTCTGCATCTGATGAATTTGCATTTAACTGCTTCACCTTCTCACGTTCCTCCTGCTGCAATCTCTCAAATGTTTCTTCCTTCGCATCCCTTGATTCATGTATAATTTTGAGCTGATCCTTGAAAAATTGTTCTTGCTCGTACATCTTCATTTAAAAATAAAAACATAAAAACATTGAGCCAAATGAAATTAATGTTCAAAGCATGAAGAGAGATCAAGTAGCCAAAAGACAATAAAAGGACAGCAAGCTTTTTATCCGACAGCTTGGAAATAAAAAAAATAAACCTGGATAAAGTGTTTCTCAGTTGAGAGAAGAAAAAAGAAAAACAAATGTAGTTATATCAATACTATCTACCAATATATTCCTTGCTCAAAGGTCTCAAGATCATTATGCACCTTAAACAATAGTTACATCAAGCATGCATAACTAAATCCCAGTAATGAAAAGGATTGTTTACGATGTAGCTAAAAAAATACACTACTAATCTTTTCTGGAGGTAAATAACAAATGGTATGGCACCTAGCAAATCAAGCTAGCAATCATAACCCTATCAATACAACAAAGATTTTTATTTTTTTCCTTTTAATTAATATTGGTAGGTTATGCACCTAGTGGGTTTTGAACCCATAATCTCACCATCTACCTTGTTCTTACAAGGAGTAGAGATGCCAGTGAGCTACCCTATCCCTGAGTTAGAAATAACATACCAACAAAGTTATCAAAAATAACTGAAACTAATGGGCCAAAAACAGGAGATGGTTTCCAAGTTTGTGACTTCAATATTTCTTAATAGTCCATACCATATAAGTATATAACACATGATGGTAGGGTCCCAACAACTGTTACTTAAAATACACCACTAGTTTCCATCTTAAATCTTAAAATGGAACAAAAAATTAACCCACAATAGGTAGTATTACCTCTTCCTTGTTCTGTTCATGATGCGTTTTGGTTTTCTGTTTTACAATACGAATTTCCTCCTGTGTCTTGCGCAGCTTCTCACTCACAATTTCAAGAGATTCTTCAACAGTTTTTGAATGCCTCTGTTCCTTCGCAACTTTGTTCTTCAAATACATAAGCTGCTGGTTGTCCTCACTCATCTGCCTAATTTGGTTCACAACCATCTCCTGATATGATCTCAATTCATATTTGAGCTTAGATTTGCCTAATCAATCATAAAGCACGTCAGAGGCAACGATACATTCAATCAGCATAGTTCTTAGTCATGGAGAAAAAAAAAAAAAAAAAAAGATAGTAAAGAAAAAACATTATGCCTTTTAGGTTATCACATGTCTTCAAAGGATTCAACTGACAAGAGAGAGAGAGAGAGAGAACCTTGGGAATGCTGGTTGAATACATCCAAGTCTTCTTTCACAGCCATGAAACCGTAAAGCTGGCGATTCCCACCTGGCTGAAACAAGACACGGCGACGCTCCCAAGCATTTCTGTCAGTTCCTTGCTCAGAAAAATCCTTATGTAGGCGCTCAGCCTCTAAATAGCCTCTTGCAGAGGCCTCAAAGATCAAGACACTCATCCCACGGTGCCCCTGTGGACCATAAGAGTGTCGAGCCTTCAAAGCATCATAAGAGCTGAAATATTCAATAAGCTCCTGATTACCCATGCCTCTCCACTGAAATCCATTTGACACAAGAAAGAGTAAAATTGGAGATGTGTCAAATCAAGCAATCTAAATAAAAAAAATAAGAATATGCTGCATTTGTTATGACAATTACTTGGATATTAATTTGCAAATGCTGATAAGAAAATATGATTGTACCTTGTCATTATCATCCTGTTCAAGCCTTGTATTCAAGATAACAACCATTGGAGGCCAAACTATTTCATGATCTTTCTCATCATCTTTCAGACCTTTCCATTTACCAAAGGCCTCTCCGGCTGGAATGACTGAAGTTCCCCTAAGGCGCAACTCCTCTTCCAAAAGTTCAGCGACCTCCCTGTGGATCTTCACTCTTTTTGACCCTTTCGTTTTGGCGTGCGTCATCAGGGGCTGCAAGCCTCGGTACCAGTCAATAGCACCAGGACCACCTTGACAGGCAGGACAGTGCCACTGCCTCGCTGGGTCGTTTATCTCATCGATGGTCAAGGTATCTAGAATGTCAAAGAACTTCTTAAACCATCTGCTCTTCTTCCTAGTGTTGTGACTCTTCTGACTTACATCAGAGTCAAATTCATCACTCAGTAATTCATCATCAGTATCATCCATTACATCCTCATCATCCTCATCATCCTTATCAAAATCGCTGTCCCCATCCTCATCCTTTGAAACAATTTCATCCTTTTGCTGGCCATCTTCTGAACCCTTGGATTGAGTGGAACCAGCTACAGCATGCCAGTTCCATCCATGCTGCAATGGAGGGCCGATTGTCGGTTGTTGGGGGGCCTTGTAGTTGCTTTCAAAACCCCTCATGGAGTTAGATTGGGGCCTTGCAGCATTTCCCCTACCAGCAGGTCGCCTGGAATCACCTGTTTGTGTCGGCCACGCATTTCCTGAACCCCTTCCTTGTCCTCCACCATTACTCCGCGTGCCTTGTTTTTGAACCACATTCACACTCGTATTCGGATTTCCCCATGCTCTAGAACTAGTATTATTCTGAGAAACCCATTGTTTTGCAGTACTGCTTCCAGCTCTGTTCTTCGGCTTCCTAGCATAAACCTCCCACTCACCATCATCATCTTGTCCCGAACTCAGGTTCATGTCACCCATGCCATGACTCAACTTCTCAACCTTTTTTCCCGAACTCATCTTTTACCTGCAATTAAAAAATTCACCATTACACACAAATAGCCACTTTTATCACAATTTTCCCCCATAATATTATTTTCAACAAATATTTTAGCAGAAAACATTTTCTAACTAAAACCTACACAGTCTTCTTTAAGAAGCAGCAAAAAGAAAATAAATTTAAAAAATAAAACACCAAAAACACATGAAAATCAAGTATTGTATTACCTTTACGTTTTCCTTCAGTTTCTCAGTAACCAAACAGACATTATACACAAAAACAAACTCATATTTAACCTCCTAAAAAAGAAAGAAATGAAAAATCCAAAAATGCTCTACAAGAACCCCAATTTCTACCAAAATTGACCTCGAAATACCATCAATGCATCCATTGCACACAGATCTAACAGCATCAAAAAGCAACGATTTTGAACTTGCAGAAAAAAGTACAGACTTTAGCTTATGAAGAAACGTAAACCCTAGGTTACAGAAACAGTACAATCAACAAGCATACACATACACATGCACATGAAAATGAAAATCATACATATAGTTAAACAGCGAAGACTAGAAAAGCAGTTCAAAGCAAAGAAATAGCAATGCATGAAGAGCAAAATGCAAGGAAAAAAGGTATACATAGAGTGTAGAGAAAGAGGGTTTAAGAGAGTGTGTGAAAGAGAGAAAAGCGAGTATGGAAGGTAATACCTGTGGATCGCAACCGATCGTCGGTGGAGGTTGAGTCGAAATGCAGTAAAATGGCGATGTTCTCGCCGGAGATTGAGAGCACGCGCAAAGAGTTCGAGTGACAGAGAAAGTGGAAAAGAAAGAGACTGAGAGAGAAAGAATGATGAGAAATGCGTGCAGAGTAAGATCTGACGAGACGAAGACTACGGTTTTTATCGTGTTAACAATTAGTCTCGGACTCCAAATTTTTATTCAATCTCATTCTAATGTCCTATCTTGTCTTGTTGCTTTTTACATTTTTTAACACAAAACCTTTTTTTTTTTTAAAGAGATTTATGTTACAATGCCAAATTCTCAAAATATTTTGATAATAAAATG
>OU015768.1:19546748-19651361 GCA_907173295.1 Fagus sylvatica
TAGATTGTGGGAAGATTGATGTCATAATCATAGCTTTGAGTTTCTTGACTTAAATCTTCAGACTTGAATGTTGAGCCTAGTACAGGGAACTACTTCCCAAGCATTTTCTTCAATGAGTTTTGGTTACTTAGAGATAAGTTCATACCAATTAATGAGACAGTGACAGAATTGCAACTTAATCTGGAGGTGGGTCTCATAAGCATGACAAAGTGGCAACTATTTCTGCAGATTGACCAATCTTTCCAGATTCACCGTAGTTATGGAAGCATGCTTGAAGGCGAGGCTGATGAGTTGAAGGTATTGCTTATATCTGTCACTGTAGGAAATTTCTCTGGCATTAGCACACAATTTATTTAGCCAATGAGCTCTAGCTCAAATGGCATTTCCTCCCCTTGTAAGAGCAAGGCAGATGGTGAAGTCATGTTTTAAGACCCACTGGCTACTTGTATAACTTACAAATAAAAATTAAATGAAAACTTATCCCATAAAATCAATGTGAAAATCTGAAGTTCAGCTGACAAACAATATCCGAAATTTCATTATGGTAGATGTGCATTATAGTTGTGTCTTGGATTACATTTGAGGGGAATTTCCCTCTGAAAATTTGCAAGAAGTCATGAAGTTGTGCTTTGAAGATATGAAAGAAATCAATGTTTGTAAGAGAAACAGGTTATGAATAGCATTAAGACTTCTTATCCTAGGGTTTTTGTTTATCTATATATATTTTTTTTAATTTTCTGGGCTTTTCATGATCATGAATAAAATATGAGGTTTCATTTCCGTCACCTCCCCCCTCCCCCTCCCCCCCAAAAAAAAAAGAAAAAAAAAGAGGTTATATCAGGTGCTATAATAAGAAGCACGGGTACGCTTTTTGGGTACGGGTACTGGTATGGTATGGTGGTATGACAATTCTTAAAAAATTAGGGTACGGGTACGGCGGGGATATATGTTTTTAAAATTTTTATATATTATTATGCATATATTTTTCATATATTGTTAAGCATATGTGAATTTAAGAGCAGCAGTACCTCAAGGGTACCAGTATCCAAAAAGTACCCGATACGGTTACGGCTCCATTTTTGGAGTACCCGTGCTTCATCAATTTGGCCCATTCCACAGTCGTGCTTCCCAGCAGATATATATTATATATTTTTTCTGAAATAAGATGACATATAAGTATGAAGTTAAATTTGGGTTGTCATTCAATGGTATGGAATCCAAGATTTTAGATAGTGATCTGTAATGGTTTGGAAGCTAAATATTTTTTTTCTTGTTGCTTCTAGCACCTTCTATGCAACTGAATATTTTGTTTCTTTGTTTTTCTTTATCTGATAATTTTCTCAGAGGGTGTTCTTGGAAGGAAATCCAATCCTCCTGGCAATCACAATGGTTGTTTCTTTACTTCATTCAGTGTTTGACTTCTTGGCATTCAAGAATGGTAAAATAGTACTTTTTTTTTCAAGGGCAATTTTCAAATATCACTCCTGGACGTTCTTGAGGATTAATATTGCTAATTAATCTGATTGTTTCCTTATGCAGACATCCAGTTTTGGAACAAAAATAAGTCTATGGAAGGACTGTCCGCAAAGTCTGTTATTGTGAGCTTTGCATGTCAGCTCATTGTTTTCCTGTATCTTCTCGATAATGACACCTCATGGATGATTCTTGCAAGTTCTGGAATTGGTTGCTGTATTGAGTTTTGGAAAATTGGGAAGGCCATGCACATAGAGGTATCATTTATAATTAGTTATGAAGATTATGTTTATCTATGTGTGTATGTCTCTTCTAAGGTTTAAACTATTAATTTGGCTTTATGCATGCAAGAGAATCTGCAGGGAGATGTTTCTAAAATCATCTATGATTGATTCTACTAAATTTTACAGCAATTTCCCTTGTCTCAATAGCTAAAGGCTAGCCCAAATTTTATAAACAAAATAATTGTTGTCATATCTTATCTGGAACCTGATTCCAAAAAATAGATATGTTTCCAGAATATACTTTTGTTTCCTGTTCTCTTAGTTATATTAGCGCCCAAAACATACGTACATCGTTATTGGTGGTTCGTGGGTGAGCTGGCGGCACTTCTTGAGATTGTCGACGCCTCCTATACAATAACACCACTTAAGCTTAGGGATTTTTTTCAACAAAAAAAAAAATAAAAAATAAAAAAAATTATAGGAGGGCACCACATCCATTCCATTTTTTGGGGTCTATATAGACCAGCTTAATTCTTGAGAGAGGACCATGTGTGACATTTGAGACCCAAACTTTAAATTTTCATAAAACTATATAATATAGTATTAAAGGGGGAAGGGGGATGGTATTCCTGAACCATGGTTCTGTGTGTGTGTGTTGTATTTTTATGTCCTGGACTGCATGTCATATATTTAGCATTTTGAATTTGTGCATGCCCTTCAATTTAATCATCTTCTAATGTATAGAAACCTACTTGCTATTATTATATCTGAACTGAAGCTATTTATACTGCCCTGAATCTTTCGGTTACCTTATTATGAGATGAGCGCATTTTGTAACTTTTCTCTATAATCCCCAGATTGATAGAAGTGGGAGAATACCTCTGTTGAAGTTCCGGGATCGTGACTCTTATGCACAGAATAAGACAAAGGAGTATGATGATATTGCAATGAAGTATTTGTCCTATGTGCTCTTCTTCCTTGTTATATGCTCATCTATTTACTCACTAATGTATGAGCGCCATAAGAGCTGGTATTCCTGGATTCTTTCTTCACTGACTAGCTGTGTGTACATGTTTGGTAAGATTGTTCCTCCAAACCTTGTTATGTTGATATTGCTATTTGTTCTTACTAGACTTGTTAAGTCATTGAACTGTTTATGTTGGAGCCTTATAGAGTTTTACCTTTAGTAATCTTTGCCTCTTTTTGCCTAAATTGATTGTGATGGCCTATGAAGTTCATAATCATTTGTTTTGTTAGAGTCAAAACAGCGCCCAGTGCATGCAACTTGTTTTTCTTTGATATGCTAATTGTTTTTCTTTATTGCAGGTTTTATAATGATGTGCCCTCAATTGTTCATAAATTATAAGCTGAAGTCTGTGGCCCATCTACCCTGGAGGCAGATGACATACAAATTCCTCAACACCATCATTGATGATCTCTTTGCCTTTGTCATAAAAATGCCAACACTACATCGGCTGTCTGTCTTTCGTGATGGTGAGATATAATTTAAATTCACATTGCCTATTAGTTCAATTTCCCTAGTAACTGTAGTAGACTTTAAATTCCATATGCCTGAGTTATTTGTTTTTTTCACTGTCATATGCCTAAATGAGGGTTGGGCAATGGTGCTACTTATGAGAAAAGGAAAAAGGGGTAGTCCATGATGCAACTGATAGTATCAATGATGTATCAGATTGGTGATACTATTTACAATGGTCATTTGAACCAGAAATATTCAAAGGAAAACCGATGCCACCACCTGGAAGCTGCACTAATTGTGTTAGTGTTACATTGAGGGTGAAATGCCTCAAATAGTACAGCACTCAAGCCCACAATGTGGACTGGTGCCAACCTTTATTTCGTTAGGGTGCATACCTCATTGTTGTGGACTAAAACTTTGTGCTAGATTTTTATTCAGTATTATGGTCATGTGCCTAAGAAAATAGGATGAGATTTTTCTCTCGAGTTATTTGTATCATCCTCACCCTTTGGATGTTTCTGAAGTTTTTGTTAGTACTTTTATTCAGTGTTATGGCCATTGGCACCAATGAGCTCAATTGGCACTTCCTTCTCCCATAATAATGGGATAGAGGGTGAGATCGTGGGTTTAAGACCCACTAGGTGCGTGTGTAACTTATTAATAAAAAGGAAATATAATGGTCATTGGCTAGTCAGTTACTTTTTGTCTTGGAAACATGTAAGAGGAATGGAGGTGCAAGTAGTTGTCATGCTTAGCCTGGCATAGCGTTGTGTCCTGTACTCTTATTTATTTATTTGTTTTGGTTAGTTTATTTTCCCATATCTTTTGCAATGTCTTACTCATTATTAGTAGAAAACTGCTTTGGAATGCCTTGTAAGGCTCAAGCTACCAACCTTACAATCAGGGCCACGTGGGAAGCCATTGTTGATACCAATGGGCTGCATGGCCTAATGCATTTGCAAAATAGCTTTTCATTCATCACAGAAAACCTCTTTTTTTTTTGGCTAAATTATTCCATTTCTATGAGTCATGTGAGTGCCACTCCTTGTCAATAGATCTTTCTATGAGTATCATAACCTAAAGCTAGTATGAAACCCTGTTAATTTTGTGTTGGATTCACTTGTTACTTATGTCTTGTCCTTGTATGTTCTGATTTTGTTCTAGTCATGGATTTTTTTTTTCTATTTGTGTGATTTTCACTCTTTTTGCTGGCCTTGCAGATATTATATTTTTGATATATGTATACCAGAAATGGATATATCCAGTGGACAAGAAACGTGTAAACGAATTTGGTTTTGGTGGTGAGGATGATCAGGTTGCCGATGGTGCAGAGGTGACTGCCACAAAGGAAGAAGAGAAGAAAACCAACTGAGATTGTTTTTAATATATCAATTGGAACCATATTACAGCACGTAACTGTAATATTTAGTTAGGAAAACATAATTATTTCTTGTTTCTTGATTTGTTTTACATATTTACAGTAGAATGTTGGTTCTAGGCCATTGCCTCTTCTGGAAGAATTTTGTGGCCCAGGAGGATAAGAGATTTTGTGTTTTGTTTGTTTTTCTTTAAATTAAATTTTGGTGTGCTCCATTAATTATGCAGCATTTTTGTAAGCATGCAAGTCTTTTGAAGTATTTCTTAAACCTATTTTTACTACTGTTATGAGTCAACTATTGTTGCAGGTGTCGAAGACTTTTTGCTTTTGAAATTTGTTCCTTTTGGAAAGGATTTTGAGAAAAGTTTTTACTGTCATAGTACATTTAGTGACTGTATCCTCCATTTATGACATTTCCAACTTTTAATCCTTGAACTGGTAGCACAGGTGATGCTGCTCTCATCGTGTAGTATGTAAAGACACTATTCATTGTATAGTTAATATGCTAAAGAAAGTTAAATGGCTAGATCGGAGAAATCCACTACAAAAGGAATGTACATAATGGGTCTAAATGATATGTCTGAGTTGATTATTTGTAATTTATTTTGTAGATGGAGCATTTTTATGTCTTTGCTCTGTCTCAAAATGTTTTATATGCCATCTCTGATATTTGGTACGACAGAAAAATGAAAATCTTGTAAAACTTGCAACTTCATCAAGAATTTTAACCATTTTTTTTTTTTTATGAAACACAATTTCAACCATTAATATTGAAGCTAGCAGAGTTGAAATATCTTTCGTTTTGACAGGTTATGTAGATGGTATAATATGTATCGACTATTTTGGATGGTGGATTCTTTTTAATCCTTATGAATTAGCGTGTATCTGAAAAATAAAATTAACTTTTATGTTGGTTTTCTAGTTGTTCTAAATAATGTCTGTTTTGTGAGTGAAAGTTTTGAATGTTAGATATATTGTCAGATGAATGAAATAAAATGTTAACCGTGAAATGAAGAGAACCATATTTTATGGCAATGAGCCGGGACATGATTGGATAATTGGTGTCTTTTCCGATCACTATTTGAGCTGGGGTAAATTTGCCCAAGGCAGGCGTGGGTGAGGTGAGGTGAGGTAAGGTGGAGATTTTTTTTTTATGCCTAATGAGGTGGTATTGATGTTGATGCGAGTAAAAGAGATGCGAGAGGAATTGCGGCAATGAGAGTACTAAGAGAGAAATTCAAGTATTTTTGAAATGATAATATGCTATACATAAAAAAGATTAAATTATATATGCACACACTCGGGGTGGGGTGGAGCATGCAAAACCTATTCCTATTAGGCTCTTCAGATGGGGAAAACCTATGTAGATCAAGATGGCACAAGTTGAAGGGCATGGACTCAACAAACTTTCTCTTTTTCCAAATTTTGGTTAACCAGACCTTTTTTTTTTTTTTTCAACAAAATATTGTAAGGCTACAATAACTCAACAAAAATGTTGAGTATTGTAGCTTTTGCTAAATAAGTTCCTTCAATTTTTTTTTTCTCTTATAACATATTCTTTATTTCTCTCTTTTCTATTCTTACAATACCAAAAAGTAATATGAAGAGAATATTTAAATATAATAGAGAACAAAATGAAGAGTTTTTTGAGAGTATATACTTTAAAAAATGGATAGCTAAAATAGAAATGGACTTTTTAGCACAAATTGAACTAGAATATATTGAATTCATTGGAAATTATTCTCATCAGGTTAACTAAACCCCATATTTTGTTAAGATAAATCTAACCACACACAAACCTCACGCACCAATCTCAACACTTCAATGATAAAAATTTAGAAATGAACAATACCTCACCCATGGATGGAGGTACTATTCATCAACATTCTTCTTCTTCTTCTTTTTTTTTCTCACAGCAAGACACGACCTGATTTTACAAAACAAGAAGAAGATATCTAGAACCCATCAAGAAATTCGACAAGAAAAATAGCAAATTGTACAAATTAGCTTGATTTCATGATAAACCCACAGCCACTGTGAGAGATATGCAAGGTCGACGCCGCATTCGTCTGCATCACGTGCGACTCTGACATCCTCTCAGCCAATCCTTTGTCGATCAACGCTGTGAGTTTTCGTCATATGGTGGTCAATCTACGTAGTGGGTGGTCACCAACTGAGAATTTCTTAAGCCATCTCTCCTTCAACGTGCATACCATAATGCTCTAATTGAACTTGTGGATAGGAAAAAATTGAAATAATGGAATGAAGAGCTACAATTGCTCTCTATGCTTGGGGAGCCACTGTAGCTATTCAATTTCATCCTATCATTTTATACTTTTTTCCAACGGCTCCCCCTCTCAACCTCACTAGTCACCACCATCATAAAATTCTCAATCCAAAAAAAAAAAAAAAACGGAGGCAGAAAATAATTAATTTGAACAAACAATAAAATTGCAAAATAACCCCTCAATCCTTAACCCCAAAATAAAACCAAAACAACTTGCAATTAACCAAATTGATCTGAATCAACAAAAATTCGTCAATCCTTGACCCATAATTTTCAATTCCTTTACAAATACCCAAAATCAAAGGCAGATTTCTCTCTCTGTGCATTTAATGGAGAAGATGGGGGAAGACCAAGATCGTGGCCGTTGGTGGAAGGACGGGGTGGAGGTGATGGCATGGTTCACAAAGAAGGTTTAAGGTATCTCGAGAAGAGAGAAATCTGAAGATAAAATGAAAATTATATAATAAAAAAAAATTAAAAAGATTCTTTTAATGGAATAAACAGGTTTTTTAATGGCTTATTTGCAAAAGTGATGATTATGTTAAAAAATAAAAAATAAAGGCTTTTAACTAAAATTTAGGTGAAATTTTGGAAAATACTTACAGTTTGTTTGGGAGAGGAAAATAGGGACAATAGAATGGAAAGAAAGAATTTTTTTGTTATAAAAATAGATAAGTCTTTTCATTTCCTCATTTGGGAGTTAAATAGGAGGCAAAGGAATGAAATCTATTTCGCTCTTTAAGCTCATTATTTAATCCCCTCCAAATTGGTAAGAATTTGAGAGAATATAATATGTTTTAATGAATTTTTATCTTAGGTTCCTATAACATATAAGAAATCTTTACTACAAGAGTGAGAGTAAGAGATGCTGTTTTGTTTGGCACAATAATAAAAATGTAAGGTTTACTTAAATAAATTTTTTTTTAAAAATGTAAGATTTAAAGTAACACATTTAAAAGTATGGGATTACTTGGTCACAAAGATAGATAAAACTATAGAGTCTTTTTGCCTTTTTGGACTTTTCCCAATTTTTTATCATTCTTTTCTATTCTATCTTTTACATCCTATTTTATTCTTGGCAGAAATACATTTTTGGTCCCTATATTTAGGGGGTGTTTTCAATTTGGTCCTAGTGATTTAAAACCATTCAATTGGATCCCTATGTTTTTAGGCCGTTATCAATTTTACCCTTGGAGTCAACTCCGTTAAAAATTACTTACGTGGCAAACGGAAATTGCTGACATCATCATTTAAAAATAATAAAAAATAATTTAATTCAGCCACGTAATTTTTTTTTTTTTCTTTTCTCTGATTTTTTTTCTTTTTCTTTTCTTCCTTTCTCTTTTATTTTTTCTTTTCTCTCTCCTATGTTCTTATTCCTCCCCAGATTTCTTTTCTGGTCACAATCCGCCGCCCACAACAATATACCAACCACCACAGATTCTTCAAGCAAATCACAACAACAAACTCACAACCACAACCGCAACTCCATCCTTCAACCAAATCCAACCCATAACCCACAATTCAAAAAACAAATTAACAAAACACAAATCTCAGATCTGATCGGCTATTGCGATCCCAACGCGAGCCCATGCGATGACAGATCTGTGGGTATTTCGCCTATATTTGTGGGTTTGTGGGCTCGTGGGTCACGGATCTGAAGCTTCGGTGACGTGGTGGAGTTTTAGTTCTTCACCGGCCACTTTCTTTCATGGATGTTCTGGATCTGGAGCTTGGAGAACGGGATGGGGTTTAGAACTTCGCTGGCCACTCTCTCTCTCATGGGGTTTAGATTTGTAACGACTGCCACACTCTCACCACGCGCCGAAGACTACAGCGAGATATTCGAGAGCTTCCATGCTTCACGCGCCTCGTCCATTCTGGTGCTGGATCTCCCGGCGGTCGATGAGGCCGAGGCTGAGGTCTTCTTCGATGTCCAGAGCTCCGGCTTCGACTACTCCGAGGTCTTCGATGGTGGCTTCGACGGTCTAGATTGCGCTGCCTCCTTCGAAGACTTGCTTTATGACGGGTCCAACGGTCGGAATGTTCGTTCTTCTTCTTCTGAAGAAGAAGAAGCTTGGTACGATCATGCTTTTAAAGCTCTCAGCTTTTTTCTACTTTTGCTACTTTTGAATTTTGAAATGCAACGCTTCAAAAAAAAAAAGTTGAATTTTTTTTTTTGTTTATAATACGATTAATATGACATTCAAGAACATTATTGTAGTTTTTGAAGTGTTGTAGCTGGCTTCTACTGTGCGTTTAGGTTTGTTGGGTAATATTTTGATCTGGTTGTTTTGTGGTGAGCTTTGAATTTGTGGGAATTTTGTGACTTTACTAAAATGTAGTATGATAATGTGAGTGATTCTGGGTAAAGAAGTTTTGGGGGACTTGGGTAATCGACTGTTAAAATCGGTTACAAAAATCTGGGGAGGAATAAGAACAGAGGAGAGAGAAAAGAAAAAATAAAAGAGAATAAAAGAGAAAGGAAAAAAAAAAAAAAAAAAAAAAAAGAGAAAAGAAAAAAAATAATAAGAATAATTACGTGGCTGAATTAAATTATTTTTTATTATTTTTAAATGACCATGTCAGCAATTTCTAACGGAGTTAACTCCAAGGGTAAAATTGATAACGGCTTAAAAACATAGGGACCCAATTGAATGGTTTTAAATCACTAGGACCAAATTGAAAACACCCCCTAAATATAGGGACCAAAAGTGTATTTCTGCCTTTATTCTTTTATAAACTCTCAAATATTCTTTTTCTTTTATAATTATTTCATTCTATTCTATTCCTTTATAAACTACTAACACCAATTCATTTTTAATCTTTTCTATTCTATTTATTCCACCATATTTTATTTGATTATAAACTCCCAATCATTCTTATTTCCATTATATCTATTCCATTCAATTCTATTCCTTTATAAACTACCCACAAATATTGTCCAAGAGAACCCTAAGAGTGAGCTACAACTATTCAATTAAGAGAAGATTCAACTGAGTTAATCAAAGTTGTACTTTAACGTCATAGCTCATGTTTTATAAAAAATATATTATACTTTGTCCATAGTGAGAACCCATGTCTGACAACCCAGAAAACTCTCTCGACCAAACATCATCCCCCTCCCCTGAGGAGGAAGATCTCATTCGTCGCAGCACAAAAAAACAGAAGGGCGGTGGATCCTTTCTTCCTCCTCGCACTCTACGCAGTTACAAAGATTCTTTAGTTAACCCAGAGGGCTGTTGGCAAGATCACATTATGCAGGAACCCACACACACAGAGGAAACAAATGAGGTGGCCTCTGACGTTGAAGACAACATGGATGAAGATATCCCAGTAATACTTCTTTCAAAGGCTGAAAAGGAACGGATTAATGCTCCCTGGCGCTCGGCTCTCATCATTAAGGTATTTGGTAAATCCATTGGTTTCAAATACATGGATTTCAAAATTCGGTCCCTATGGAAACCTTTGGGAGATATGCAGTGCATAGACCTGGGCAATGATTTTTTTCTCATCCGCTTCACTCTTGAAGAAGACTACTGGAAAGCAGTAAATGGAGGACCTTGGTTTATCAACCAACAATTCCTCACTATCCGTCGGTGGAGCCCCGGATTTCGTCCTTCTGAAGCGAAGATATCAACCACGGCTGTCTGGGCCCGTCTGCCTGAGCTTCCAATCGAGCTGTATGATACCAACATACTGCGCAGGATTGGTAATCAACTGGGCTCCCTGCTCAAAGTTGATGCCCGAACAATGGACAATGAGCGTGGTCGCTTCGCTCGTTTGTGTGTTCAAATTGATCTGGAACAACCTCTAATACCCAAAGTCCGTATTGGAAATATGATTCAGAAAATTCAATATGAGGGAATCTCGGCCATATGTTTTGAATGTGGAAGAGTGGGTCACCGACTAGACTCATGCCCATCCAAAATTGCTCCTGCCTGCCCCGCCTCTCCAAGAACTCCAGAACCCATTCATCCTCCCGATTCTGAACAAGATTCCAGCAACTACGGTAAATGGATGCTTGTCTCTCGCCGGAAGAGTGCAACTAAAAAAGTAGTCCAGAAAAATGCAAATACTGTTCCGAAAGCTCCAGCATCTTTTCATGCCAGCACACACCGAAATTTAAAATTCACCAACTCGACCCCACGTGACTCTCCTATAGAACCCCACAAAGACCCTATGGCTAGCTCATCTAATCCCATCAACAGAGATAAAGGAAATCCCCCAAAATCCGACCAATCGGTGACTCCAAATCAACCCCCATCCACTCACAACACGCAAATCTCTACCCACAATTCAGATATCATTAATGTTGCCCACTTTGAAAAACCCAACACAACATTACCATCCCCTACAGACACCACTCTAATGGATGATAAAAATTTACCTAGCCATAATAGTGCCTGTTGCCATCACGCAACATATCCCTCGGACCATACCTCAAGCCATTCCTCGAAGATCCACTCTCACCTGCCTACGGTCAAAGTCCCAGACTCTCCTCCACTCCCTAATCCCCGGACATCAATGGATATTGACATGACCAAGGTAAGTTTATCTTCTGAAATCCATTCAAACCCCCATACTCTCACTGCTTCCGGTCTTAGAACCTTGGTTACTCATGGCTCAACCAGCTCATCTCTTCCGTCGGAACCATCCCAACACACAAAACAATCGTTATCACCCAAACAGAAACCAAAATGCCCCCCACCAACCCAGACATCATCATCACCCACACCCACACCCAATCCCACCATCACCCATACTCCCACATTACATAATTCCCACACAAACCACACAGTACCAGGAGAACTGGGCTCTTCTCAGGAGGGGTATACTGCGTCCCATTGGGGATCACCTAGTGAGATGGCTCCAGGAATGCCCGACCCAATTTTGGATTCAAGTCGAAGCCGAAATGAGCAAGTGCTAAGAGCTCAAATCCCCCAAATCCCCGAGAATACTCAGTTCGGCCGGGTAGTCATCAACCTGACGTCCGAACTAGCGATTGTGTCTCCCACAATCATGCTCACCTCCAATGTTTCCCCTCTCTGGAGAGAACCAAGAGCAGTGATTCTTGGACTTCCACCGATCAGGAGAACACAGGATGGCACGGAGATAACATCCGAGCAACGCGATGTAGAAGTCCACGCAGCCATGACCACAGTCATATCCTTGGAAAGCACCCTGATACACATTCCCTTCCTGATGACAGACAATATCCTCATCCTGGTGGAAATCCATCAGAGACTCCAGTCATTCCGACTATCCATCGATCTGCTTCCACTAGGCATGCTTCAAGGACCATCCTACCGAGTGGTGATGAACCCAAATGTAGTAACAACTCCTGCCCCCAATCAGAATCACCAAAGCAGAACCTCCACCAGGAGGAGAGAGTATTCAGGTCGGTTCTCACCGACATCAACCATTAACTCATTGTCAATGCGGATCCTAGTATGGAACTGCAGGGGAGCGGGGAACCCAAATTTCCGCAGAAATTTTGCTGAGCTCCTGAGATCACATAGACCATCCATTGTTATTCTAGTTGAGACTAGAGTATCGGGTCAACGTGCTGAAGAAATAAGCTCCATGCTGGGATTTAGTCGTGTTTGCCGGTCAGACGCAGTGGGCTTCCGTGGTGGTATTTGGCTTTTGTGGAACCCAGGAGAAATTTTGTTGGATGTTCTCATGGTGACGGACCAAGCCATCCATGCATCCATTCAGGTGAGTCCTTCTAAACCTTCTTGTTTATTATCAGCAGTGTATGCCAGTCCTAACTTGGATACCCGGCTAAAATTCTGGGATCATTTAACAACCTATGCATCAACTCATAACGCTCCTTGGGTCGTAGCTGGTGATTTTAATGATGTCTTGTCTAGTCATGAAAAATTCAGTTCCACTCCTGCCAATCCCAGGAGAATAAGTGCTTTTCACAACTGCCTAGATACTTGTAACTTACTGGATCTGGGCTTTAATGGACCACGTTTTACGTGGACAAATAAAAGAGACAGGGGACTCGTCATGGAACGGTTAGATCGTTTCTTTTGTAATCCGAGTTGGCAGCATCTGTTCGAGGAATCTACGGTCCTCCATCTGCCTAGAGTCCATTCTGACCATACCCCAATCCTTCTGGATACCGAACCCACACAACATCATTTTGGAAATCGTCCTTTCCGCTTCGAGACTATCTAGCTTACTGATCCTTCCTTTCCAAATTTAGTAAATGAGTCGTGGCAAGCTTTTCCAAACAACATAAACTCAGCTCTTGCAGACTTCACTACACGTGTCACCTCTTGGAATAAACTGGAATTTGGTAATATATTCCACCGGAAACGTAGGCTCCTGGCTAGAATTAATGGTGTGCAAAAAGCTTTGGCTTTGCATCCCAGCAACTCTCTACTTAAGCTTGAGGCAGATTTATCTAGCAACTTTCAAAATGTCCTGCGCATGGAGGAGGAATTCTGGGCCCTTAAATCCCGAACGGAATGGTCCTTACTGGGTGATCGAAATACTTCCTTTTTCCATACATCTGTATTGTGCCGCCGTCACCGCAACAAGATCTGGTGCCTTAAAAATTCTCTTGGTAACTGGACTTAATCTACCACACAGTTGAAAACTTTAATCCGTGACTATTTTATCACTCTCTATTCTACTGAATGCATCACTTCTGATCTTTGCAACTCCTCTGTACTGAACAGTGTCTCTTTCTCTGAGGAGATTAAGGCTATTTTGGATGAGAATGTATCTAAACAAGAAATTACTGCTGCATTCAAATCATTCAAACCTTATAAGGCACCAGGACCGGATGGTTTTCATCCTATCTTTTTCCAGAAATTTTGGCATATTGTGGGTGACTCAACCACGGCATACTTGGAGGAGATCTTTCAAAAGAGAACTATCCCTCATCAGCTTAATGAAACTCTTGTATGTTTGATCCCTAAGGTGGGCAAGCCGGAACTTATACAACAATTCCGCCCTATTGGCCTTTGCAATACAATGTATAAAGCTATCACCAAGGTGCTGGTTAACCGCCTCAAGCCTTATCTTAGTGATGTTGTACATCCTCTCCAAGCTAGCTTTGTTCCTGGGCGTAAAGCAAGTGATAATATCATTCTTGTTTGAGAAATTATCCACTCCATGAACACATCTCGTAGTAAGGTTGGTAATATGGCCATTAAGATAGACTTGGAAAAGGCATATGATCGCCTTGAGTGGAGTTTTATCAAACTCACACTCCATCATTTCAATCTTCCTCAATGGTGGATTGATTTAATCATGTCTTGCATATCATCTTCCCATCTTTCAATATTGGTAAATGGGGAAAAAACCGAGAGCTTTGCTCCTTCCCGTGGTATCCGCCAAGGAGATCCCCTCTCCCCATATATTTTCATCCTTTGCATGGAATATCTTGCATGGCTTATCCAAGGGGAAGTTACAAAGGGAAGCTGGCCAAAGGCATCAAGGGGAGTTACAAAGGGAAGATGGAAGGCATCAAAGTTTCGCAGCCAGGGTCATTTTCTCATATTTTCTTTATTTTCTGACGATCTAGTCTTTTTTTGCTAGAGCTAGTCACTTTAAAGTTGCTAGAGCCACAAAAGCTAATTGTCATACCATAAATAAAGTTCTCACAACTTTTTGTCAGGCTTCTGGTCAAAAGATCAACAACAGTAAATCTAGTGTTTACATGCCTGCCACAACCAGCCCTAGCATTATGGCTATGGTGAAAACTGAATTAGGCATTAAACTTTCCAAAAACTTTGGAAAATATCTTGGGGTGCCTATCATCACGGATGCTAGAGACAAAAAAGCTTTTGAGTTCCTAATTGAAAAAGTCCGTGATAAACTAGCTGGTTGGAAAGCCAAAACCTTATCTATGGCTGGTCGCTGTACCCTCATTAATTCGGTCTCTTCTGCCATCCCAACTCACGTGATGCAGTGTTGCTTTCTTCCATCCAAAACTTGTGCCGAACTAGATAAGCTTAACCGGAATTTTCTTTGGGGAGATACCTCAACAAAGAAAAAACTCCATCTTATTAAATGGGACTCAATCTCCCGTCCAAAAGAGGATGGAGGACTTGGTATTAAGAGGAGCCGATGCCGAAATAAGGCTCTTCTGGCAAAAAGATTGTGGGAGTTTCGCCTAGGTTCAGTTGATTGCTGGGCCGTGGCGCTTCGTAACAAATACTCCCCCACCCGTAGCAATTTATGTCGTAAATGCCATAAGGCTTCTTGCAAAAAGAAGAGTGGGAGTTTCGCCTTCAACAGGCATTGCCCCTATTTTTGATAAAGGTACGGGACACCTTATTCAGAATGCAATTTGTTGTAAATCATTTCTTGGAAGAGCATCAAATTCTGGACTGATCACACCTTATTGGAATGGTTGCAGAATTCTGGACTGATCACTGGCAGAACTTGGGCCCTATAAGAAATCTTATTTCAGGCCCTCTTCTTCAACATGAAGAGTCACTCTTTCTCAATGAGTGCTGGGACTCAAATGGATCTTGGAGTTTTGACAAAATTGACAAAATTTCAATAATTATCCCTCCATCCATCACAAATATAATAATGGCGGTTCCCCGCCCTTTTTTCTCCCCTATGGAAGATGGCATCTGTTGGCAACCATCCAAGAATGGTTTATTTGACTCCAAATCTGCCTATAATATTGCCCTTAATTTAGAGAAGCCATCTCCTCCAATGAGTTGTTGGAAATGGGTTTGGAAGTTGAATACGTTACCTCGCATAATTCTATTCATCTGGCAACTTTGTCATGAGAGACTCCCCACCAAGGCCCTGCTTTTTCGAAGGAAAATTATCCAGGATAATCTCTGTCCTCTCTGCCATACTAACCCAGAATCATGCCTTCATCTTTTGCGAGATTGCCCCTCAATTTTACCTTTATGGTATTCTATGGGTTTTAACTCCACAGCAAATTTTTTCACGCAACCCTCCATCAGCATGTGGGTAAAATTTTGGTCTCAGGATAAAAGCTCCCCAAGTCAATTTCCTCAGTTTCAATGGAAAGATTTTTTCCCGGTACTAATATGGACAATCTGGACATCCCGTAACAAAGGGGTCATGGAAAAAATTACTTTTGACATCAGTTGGATTTTACACCGCACCAAAGCCATAACCACTGAATTGTGGTTTAATCTTCCCCAAAAAACTCCTAACAGAAACACAGAAATCATTTCTGTAAATTGGCGACCTCCACCAACTCATTTCTTCAAGCTCAACACCGACGGCTCGGCTGAAGGGAACCCAGGCCCAGCTGGTGCAGGTGGCGTCATCCGAGACCACACCGGTGGTTGGATCAAAGGTTTCTCTCGGAAAATCGGGGTCACCAACTCACTTGCGGCGGAACTCTGGGGTTTACGGGATGGGTTAACTCTAGCACATCAACAGAAAATTAAACGGATTATCATAGAGCTAGATGCTAAAGTTGTGATTGACTTAGTTCAACTTGCAAATTCTACTCCCCTGACTCATCACCCATACGGTGCTCTTATTGCTGATTGCAGGTCCCTCATTCTGGAGTTTGATGAAGCAAGTATCCAACATACTTTTCGGGAAGGAAATGCCACTGCTGACTGTTTGGCTAAAGCTGGAAATGGTCTATTATGCCCTTTTGTTTATTTTGACTCTCCTCCTAATTTTGTTGTTAGCCAGTTTTTGGCAGACTGTTGGGGTGTTAAATATCCCCGTGTAATGTAACGTCTCTGTTTGTTTAATATATTTCCCTTTACCACAAAAAAAAAATATATAATATATATATATATATCAATATATATATATCTAGATTATATATATATTTATACCAATTATGAATTTTTCTATCCCTTTGTTAAATAATTTAAGACAATTAAATGATTAACATAAAAATAAATCTTTAGCTCATTTGTTAGGGTTTTAATAAACTTATATTTAGGTTTAAATTGTTGTTAATTTAGCTTAGATTTAAAGATTGTAAAAGCCACTAATGTATGTGTTATATATATGTATTACGCAGTGTCCTCCCTCCCCCAATTGACTCATCTCTCTATAAAGGTATGAGTTCGATCCCGTCATACAAATTAGATTAGAAATATTCAATTTTATATATTTTATATATATAAAGAATAGAGATGATATATAGAGAGAGAGAGAGAGAGAGAGAGAGAGAGAGAGAGAGAGAGAGAGAGAGAGAGAGAGAGAGAGAGAGAGAGATCTAATGGTTAAAAATGGCAACCGTTCATGTCATAACTCATAATTACAAATTTATTTGCTTGCCACATCAATTAATCTCTCACATATTTATTAAGACTAACCATTAAAAAAGAGGGAGGAAACCCACAAGGAAGAAAAAAAAGGATTATCTTGAATAGGCTAACATGAAATTTATTCTAAATATTAGCCATAGAGATCCCTCCGCTAGCCCTTGTTTTTCTTTTCTCTATGTGGAAAATTTCTTAAAAGAAGAAGAAAATTGCAAGAATCTTTCTACTTGTCTTGATCTTTTCCGCCATTATGTTGGTGTTCTTGTCACTGCTGCCACAGTTATAATAGTATTCTTCTTGTTTGAAATCACCATAACATCACCATTGACTTCTAAGCTTCCACATACCCGCTGCATAAGCATAACCTTCTTATTTATTTATTTTCTTTTCGTAGAAGTGGGTTTTACTACGAAAACGAAAAGAGCAGTAAAAGAATACATAATAAGCCTAAGGTCAAAAGACCTCACACTCACAATAAATGAAAACAGAGTTTACACTCAATTATGCAGAACACCACAGTAGCAGGATTGGAACCAAGATTAATTTACTCTCACCAAACTATTTACAAGATGTAAAACTTCAACTAAACCTGTGAACTTTGATAGGAATGAGCTTTGTTTCCATTAGTGAATCAAACTCGGACACTTTGATAGGAAATGGTTAAAATGTTTTCAAATACAAATGATTTCAAGGAATTTTTTTTTTTTTTTTTTTTTTTTTTTTAATTATTATTATGTTGGTTTGTGAAAAAAAAAAAAAACCACCACAAATCCAATCAATTCTCCGGCCACCACAAACCCAACAAAGCTCAACCATATTCTCCACCAACCACCACCAACCTAACAAAACCCTCATCACAAATTCAACAAAACCTAACAAACACCACCAGCCACCACAAACCCATAAAAAAACCACACAACCCACAAATCATCACAAACCACAATTACAACAAAACTCACTCAATCAAAACCAAGAACAACCAAAACACACATATCAAAACCCACACAACCCACAAATCATCACAATCGCAAGTCCACCACAAAGATCGTCACAAAAGAGCTCCTCAACAGCAAGGGGTGCATAGTCGAGATCAGTGATGCCATTTTCCAAAATTTTATACTATGTTTTCTGGTCTATTGAAAATTTTTTAAATTTGACCAACATTTTACAAACAAACAAACACTCGTAAATGCTGAAAATGTTTTCCAAAAAACATTTTACAGCGAAACAAATGAAGTCTTAATAAGAAAGAGAAAAAAAATGTTATAAATGAGATTTGATGATGTGAAAATTAATAAATTAACGATATTTTTAATCATTAGATGTCTTATAAATCAATAGTCTAAAAATGTGATAACTTTTATGAAGTTCCGTCAAGAGTAACTCTAACTCATCTCATTACATTACACATACACAAATAACCGACACAGTAATAACAAGTTAACAAATATTCATGCCCAGCACATTGAATTAGCCAACTGCAAATCATATCATAATTATGAAAAACAAATAAAACTGAGCAAAGATAAAAAGGTGAAGTCTCACCATTCCAACTCATTACTCATACCATAATAGAGAAAAGATCAAACTACAGAAACTTCCAGCCATAATTACCAAAACAACTGATGCAATTAACTGTCAGACACAAGTCTACAGTGCCTACCACAAGCTACCTTTCTTTTGCCTGTTTCTATCTTTTAGTATAATATTCTTTGATAGTATCATTAACCTGAGGTAAAATTTTATACTATCTCAAAATCCTATCCATTGGCGGGGAAAAGAGAAGTGGGGTCTTCCACACTTGGTGCTAATTTATATCATCACCATTGCCAGTGTTGGTGGGGGGATGTGGGGAGTACTTGCCCATAAGCTGGGTTAGTTCAGCATCAAACTCTTTTTCCAACTCTACTTCTTCCTCCCAGTGCCTCCTCTTCATTGCCGCCATCTTCTCTTCGTGACCCTTAATCAATTTTTCTCTCTCTTCCACAAATTCTTCCATCTCTTTGTCTTGGATTTTGATGAATTTTTCAATTTCTTCAGCCCTATTTAAAAGGATAGAGTAACAAACATTAAAAAGAAGCAAACTCAAAGCACCATCTTCGATTTTTTTTTTTCTAAGTCCCATCTTAGATTTTTTTTATAGTATGAAACTTGCAAGTTATCCTATTCTAACCCACAGCTACATATTTTCTCAAGTCTATTACCTGCTGTGTCTGTATTCCTCTGCATCTGATGAATTTGCATTTAACTGCTTCACCTTCTCACGTTCCTCCTGCTGCAATCTCTCAAATGTTTCTTCCTTCGCATCCCTTGATTCATGTATAATTTTGAGCTGATCCTTGAAAAATTGTTCTTGCTCGTACATCTTCATTTAAAAATAAAAACATAAAAACATTGAGCCAAATGAAATTAATGTTCAAAGCATGAAGAGAGATCAAGTAGCCAAAAGACAATAAAAGGACAGCAAGCTTTTTATCCGACAGCTTGGAAATAAAAAAAATAAACCTGGATAAAGTGTTTCTCAGTTGAGAGAAGAAAAAAGAAAAACAAATGTAGTTATATCAATACTATCTACCAATATATTCCTTGCTCAAAGGTCTCAAGATCATTATGTACCTTAAACAATAGTTACATCAAGCATGCATAACTAAATCCCAGTAATGAAAAGGATTGTTTACGATGTAGCTAAAAAAATACACTACTAATCTTTTCTGGAGGTAAATAACAAATGGTATGGCACCTAGCAAATCAAGCTAGCAATCATAACCCTATCAATACAACAAAGATTTTTATTTTTTTCCTTTTAATTAATATTGGTAGGTTATGCACCTAGTGGGTTTTGAACCCATAATCTCACCATCTACCTTGTTCTTACAAGGAGTAGAGATGCCAGTGAGCTACCCTATCCCTGAGTTAGAAATAACATACCAACAAAGTTATCAAAAATAACTGAAACTAATGGGCCAAAAACAGGAGATGGTTTCCAAGTTTGTGACTTCAATATTTCTTAATAGTCCATACCATATAAGTATATAACACATGATGGTAGGGTCCCAACAACTGTTACTTAAAATACACCACTAGTTTCCATCTTAAATCTTAAAATGGAACAAAAAATTAACCCACAATAGGTAGTATTACCTCTTCCTTGTTCTGTTCATGATGCGTTTTAGTTTTCTGTTTTACAATACGAATTTCCTCCTGTGTCTTGCGCAGCTTCTCACTCACAATTTCAAGAGATTCTTCAACAGTTTTTGAATGCCTCTGTTCCTTCGCAACTTTGTTCTTCAAATACATAAGCTGCTGGTTGTCCTCACTCATCTGCCTAATTTGGTTCACAACCATCTCCTGATATGATCTCAATTCATATTTGAGCTTAGATTTGCCTAATCAATCATAAAGCACGTCAGAGGCAACGATACATTCAATCAGCATAGTTCTTAGTCATGGAGAAAAAAAAAAAAAAAAAAAGAGATAGTAAAGAAAAAACATTATGCCTTTTAGGTTATCACATGTCTTCAAAGGATTCAACTGACAAGAGAGAGAGAGAGAGAGAACCTTGGGAATGCTGGTTGAATACATCCAAGTCTTCTTTCACAGCCATGAAACCGTAAAGCTGGCGATTCCCACCTGGCTGAAACAAGACACGGCGACGCTCCCAAGCATTTCTGTCAGTTCCTTGCTCAGAAAAATCCTTATGTAGGCGCTCAGCCTCTAAATAGCCTCTCGCAGAGGCCTCAAAGATCAAGACACTCATCCCACGGTGCCCCTGTGGACCATAAGAGTGTCGAGCCTTCAAAGCATCATAAGAGCTGAAATATTCAATAAGCTCCTGATTACCCATGCCTCTCCACTGAAATCCATTTGACACAAGAAAGAGTAAAATTGGAGATGTGTCAAATCAAGCAATCTAAATAAAAAAAATAAGAATATGCTGCATTTGTTATGACAATTACTTGGATATTAATTTGCAAATGCTGATAAGAAAATATGATTGTACCTTGTCATTATCATCCTGTTCAAGCCTTGTATTCAAGATAACAACCATTGGAGGCCAAACTATTTCATGATCTTTCTCATCATCTTTCAGACCTTTCCATTTACCAAAGGCCTCTCCGGCTGGAATGACTGAAGTTCCCCTAAGGCGCAACTCCTCTTCCAAAAGTTCAGCGACCTCCCTGTGGATCTTCACTCTTTTTGACCCTTTCGTTTTGGCGTGCGTCATCAGGGGCTGCAAGCCTCGGTACCAGTCAATAGCACCAGGACCACCTTGACAGGCAGGACAGTGCCACTGCCTCGCTGGGTCGTTTATCTCATCGATGGTCAAGGTATCTAGAATGTCAAAGAACTTCTTAAACCATCTGCTCTTCTTCCTAGTGTTGTGACTCTTCTGACTTACATCAGAGTCAAATTCATCACTCAGTAATTCATCATCAGTATCATCCATTACATCCTCATCATCCTCATCATCCTTATCAAAATCGCTGTCCCCATCCTCATCCTTTGAAACAATTTCATCCTTTTGCTGGCCATCTTCTGAACCCTTGGATTGAGTGGAACCAGCTACAGCATGCCAGTTCCATCCATGCTGCAATGGAGGGCCGATTGTCGGTTGTTGGGGGGCCTTGTAGTTGCTTTCAAAACCCCTCATGGAGTTAGATTGGGGCCTTGCAGCATTTCCCCTACCAGCAGGTCGCCTGGAATCACCTGTTTGTGTCGGCCACGCATTTCCTGAACCCCTTCCTTGTCCTCCACCATTACTCCGCGTGCCTTGTTTTTGAACCACATTCACACTCGTATTCGGATTTCCCCATGCTCTAGAACTAGTATTATTCTGAGAAACCCATTGTTTTGCAGTACTGCTTCCAGCTCTGTTCTTCGGCTTCCTAGCATAAACCTCCCACTCACCATCATCATCTTGTCCCGAACTCAGGTTCATGTCACCCATGCCATGACTCAACTTCTCAACCTTTTTTCCCGAACTCATCTTTTACCTGCAATTAAAAAATTCACCATTACACACAAATAGCCACTTTTATCACAATTTTCCCCCATAATATTATTTTCAACAAATATTTTAGCAGAAAACATTTTCTAACTAAAACCTACACAGTCTTCTTTAAGAAGCAGCAAAAAGAAAATAAATTTAAAAAATAAAACACCAAAAACACATGAAAATCAAGTATTGTATTACCTTTACGTTTTCCTTCAGTTTCTCAGTAACCAAACAGACATTATACACAAAAACAAACTCATATTTAACCTCCTAAAAAAGAAAGAAATGAAAAATCCAAAAATGCTCTACAAGAACCCCAATTTCTACCAAAATTGACCTCGAAATACCATCAATGCATCCATTGCACACAGATCTTACAGCATCAAAAAGCAACGATTTTGAACTTGCAGAAAAAAGTACAGACTTTAGCTTATGAAGAAACGTAAACCCTAGGTTACAGAAACAGTACAATCAACAAGCATACACATACACATGCACATGAAAATGAAAATCATACATATAGTTAAACAGCGAAGACTAGAAAAGCAGTTCAAAGCAAAGAAATAGCAATGCATGAAGAGCAAAATGCAAGGAAAAAAGGTATACATAGAGTGTAGAGAAAGAGGGTTTAAGAGAGTGTGTGAAAGAGAGAAAAGCGAGTATGGAAGGTAATACCTGTGGATCGCAACCGATCGTCGGTGGAGGTTGAGTCGAAATGCAGTAAAATGGCGATGTTCTCGCCGGAGATTGAGAGCACGCGCAAAGAGTTCGAGTGACAGAGAAAGTGGAAAAGAAAGAGACTGAGAGAGAAAGAATGATGAGAAATGCGTGCAGAGTAAGATCTGACGAGACGAAGACTACGGTTTTTATCGTGTTAACAATTAGTCTCGGACTCCAAATTTTTATTCAATCTCATTCTAATGTCCTATCTTGTCTTGTTGCTTTTTACATTTTTTAACACAAAACCTTTTTTTTTTTTAAAGAGATTTATGTTACAATGCCAAATTCTCAAAATATTTTGATAATAAAATGAGTTTTCAACCTATCATAATTCAAAATAAGATTAAAAATAAAATTACATTAGGGTCCTTATAACTCAAAATAAAATTGATATAAAAATTGTTGTCAGATTTTATTGTATTTATAAAATTTTGTTATACAACATTTCACCCAACTCTTTAAAAATAATAAGTAACGATTAAAATAACGTTATTTTCAACGTGATCTCACATCTCACATAAGAGGCGTTTGGTTCGCTTGATCTTAAATTATATCGTAATATAATATTCCTATAATCATTGAATCATGGAATCACATTAAGGGAATGTTAGATTATGATGTTTGGTTCATTAATTACATCTCCTTCACATTCCAAGAATGTAACATTCCAATACTTATCTGGTTTTATCACATTTCTAGGAATCATTACAATTTTCCAATGGGTCAATAGGCATCTCCCTCCTAATATGATTGTGAAGAAGACAACACGCAGTAATAATCCTACACTGTATCTTGACAGGATAAAATGACTTTGTCTTAAGGATTGTCCATCGACCTTTGAGTAGCCCAAAACACCGTTCTATGACATTTCTAGCTAAGCAGTGCTTCATATTGAAAAACTCTCGTGGAGTGTTAGGTTGATGCCCTTCCGTCCATTCATTCAAATGGTAGCGTTCTGCTCTATATGGCGCAAGAAATCCTTCTCCATTGGTATATCCCGCAACACAAAGGTAATAAAAGCCTATATGTAAATACAATATAAAGTTTAATAAGGGAAATAATAACAAATTTGCATTTAGAAAATGTATAATAATATTGGGTGTAAGGCTGTTACCTTTGGGAACCCTTAAACCGTTTGTCCTAAAAACAGCATTTCGAAGAACTCTAGAGTCAGCAGCTGAACCCTCCCACCCAATCAAGACATATATAAATTTCATATCTTGTGTACAAACACCTAGCACATTTGTGGCAATCTTATTCTTTCTAGTCCGATACCTAGGTCTATCCTCAGCCAACACATTCACTTTGATATATGTTTCATCCAGTGCTTCTAAACAATTCTAGTACACACAAATATAGATACAATCACTATACATAAAATAAAATCATTCTCATGTAGCCACAAACACATAAATCAAAGTACCTTAAACCATTTCCAATCGGAATCTATACTATCCTCAGGAATAGGCTCAGGCTTCTCGAGTAAATCGTCATAAAGGCATATAATGGAATTCAGGACTTTATTAAATTGCCTACTAATTGTCTCCCCAGATCGGGCAAATTGTCGCTTTATAACTCTGTTCTTAACATCATGTACTATATGTAGAAACATCGCAACCATCTCCTCAACATTCATATTCCTTGTGGCACTCAAGCGATTGGTTGTCTTAAGCATGTCACACAATCTATGGAAACTATGTCTATCCATTCTTGTGTTTTCAAGACATTCTAGGTCACCATTAAAGACCATACGCCTAAGAGTCAATTTTCTCACCAAATGTCTATGATAAGAATTCCCACCACTCTTCTTTCTTATAGAACAATATCTCAATATAATAATTGTTGTCAAATAAGTCATAAAAAACAATTGATTAAGTAAATCCATATAAAGCACCAGCAATGTGACCACCTTTTTTTTCCTAGCCAGAGGAATCTCCGCCATTGATTCTATTAAACATAAACACAAACAACATTATAAGAACAATGCAATGTCTCCATGACTAAATATTTAGAATTAGATGAATACTACAACAATAGATTTGTGGTGCCTAAGCAATAAGGTAGAGAACCATAAGAAGCAAAATAATGAAGACCCCATAAAGCAAGAATCAAAGAACAAGAAGTACCAAACATGTATGTGCCGCAATGAATAAATTAAAAACCAAGCTGAAAGAGTTCCCTTGATCAACAAAGGCAGCAAGGCTGTTTCAAGGAGTACATCCTATACAGTAAGACAATTCAAGAATGATAAATTATTTGAATAAAGGAGTACACCCTCTTTTTATTTTTATTTTTTTATTTTTGCATAAATACCTTGATTCAGGGTACCTGCATAAAATTGTCAAATATATTTAGGTATATGCATAAATACCTTGATCAAGTTAGGAAAAGTTAATACCTAGCTAGAAGAATGACACATTCGTTGTATCAATTGTCAAACATCACTTCAATTGAAATTTCAGAGCATATATACTACTCCTAAAAATTTTCTATAGGCCATATCAAACAAAAGCAAGACACTTGCATTGGTAAACATAGAGAATTTTTTAGCTAATGCATAAGTCTATGAGGACTTTATCTTCAGCTAATAGCAGCTTATTATACAACAAAATGGTATTTCAGTGCTAAAATCAAAGATCAAACTAGCTAATTGAAGCCAATCAGCGCCTACATCTACCATGAAACTCGAAACTCCAACTTCATGACAAGGATTAAACCATTAACATCTACAGCATGCCATAATTCTACCTTATACTCAAGATACTCTGAACTTGTTGCCTATAAATTTTCATTTCTCTTTTCCTTTATTTTTTAAGTAAACAAGCTATTCAACTTAGGAAACTGCAGAAAGAAATTTACCAATTAAAAAGTTGTAGAAACTACAAGCATACAACTCTGTAATTATGCAGTTAAGCAAGTAAATAACTAAATACTCATGCAAAGCCATTCCACAGACTTTAAAATTTGAAGCAAACATTCTCCTTCAACTTTATCTCTTTTTTCGACCAACAATAATTTCACTCTAAAAACCACCAAATCAGATAGCATATAGAACCACCTCACATTACCTTCTAAACTATGTTAAAAAAAATTATAACAAATAAAATAAAATCCCAGCTCATATCACTCAGTTTGCTCATGCAAACCCTACAAATCCAAGAAATTTGAAATATGCGTATAACGGTAAAAATCACAAGAAACCCATTATTTTTTTTCCTTGCAGCACTCGTTTTGTTTGGCATCCAAGAAAGTAAAAGAAATATGACAAAGAGAGAAGCAGATCGATACCTTACGCAAAGCCAGCTAGATTTTCTCAAGAAACAAACAGAAGTTATGAACCCTAGAAATGAGAGAGTGATAGTAGTAATTAATTTCTAGTTTGCTTCTTGGAATCCAATCAGGATACAATGAAAATCTCACAAAGAAAATCACAAAAATACAATGTTATATACAGAAAACGAAGGAAAGCAAAAAAAAAATTGAGAATCGAGAACTTACCGATGAAAGCTTCGGTGTCTGAAAGTTAGATGGCGATGATTCCGGCGAGACTCCGACGATCAAGCACCGTTGAAACCGCATGATGAGCCATTGCTAGAGAGAGAGGCAGAGAGCCATATGCTAGAGAGAGAGGCTGAGACGGCTAGGGTTTTGAGAGTTTGAAAAAAATTATAACAGTGGCAAGTTTTGTAAATAAGAGTGATTGGACTGGACAATTTTGTCAACAACATAAATTTTGCCCAAATTTGAACATCACGCGTGTTTTTAAAGAAATGGAATGTGAGATTCTTCTAATGTAATAAGGTAATCTCATCACACTAATTTTGGATGATGTGATTACTTTTGTAATGTTACATTACGGATATTTAAACGAACCAAACACCATGATGTTCCATATTATGCTAATGTCATTATGATCACAGGTATATCACGTGAACCAAACGCCTATAATTGTTATTAATTTCATGCACGCGATATATGTGTGTTTAAAGATTTTTTTATTCTTAAAAAATAATTGCATATGTGATACTGGTTTGATTCAAAATAAGTAATTGTCTGAATGTGGAAGAGTTTTGAACTCATTAATAAAGAAAGATAGTTTTGGAAATAGTGAAAAGAAGACATCAACTATTCCATTCCAATTATAAGCATCAATCACAACCAACCATTAAAATATGTGTGAAAAATTTGTAAAATTATTGTTTACGTATATTTTTGTTATGAGTTATGACCAAGAGGATTGTTTTTTATGACAAGAATAAGACATTGTACATGCCCATTTTTTAAAAAAACCAGCACTTGGACGGGCCCTCAATGAAATATTTGGGCTTAATTAAATATTTAAAAGACTAGCCCAATAAGCCAAACCCATTAAAATATCCTATACAGCACCCCAACAAGCCATCTAGGCCTATTATGAGATGTCTTGGCACTATTCAAAATCCCAAAAGAAACTCAGATAAAGCCCACAGCCCGAAATACATTAATAACATGGTTATTGGACCCGAATGTTATTGGACTAATTAAAAGAAGCAGCTGGAGCCCAAATAGTGAGCAACCCAGCACTCAAGCAGCTATGGATAGCCTGTTCGTAGGCCCCATAAAGTTAGAAAATGCAGCTGTCAAGGGATGGACTTAATGTCTGCTTTAAGTGGAGCCCACATCATGTCATCTTGTCACTATTAAAGAAGAAAACAGTGACTACCTACTTTTCTACTCGTACCAAAGACAGCAAGCTTTCTTCCTCGAGCCTCTCCAAGTTGCCCCAACCTCACCAGCTCACCATGGTCCTCTGCCTCACCAAAAATCATGGATTCTGATACTGTTCATGCGGCAGACCTCTGGATAAAAGCTCAAGAACCATTGGACATATCTAAGACACATGGAAATTGGGAAAATATGATGAAAACCCCATGACCCATGTCCATTTCAGTCCCAAAAAGGACTCAAGGAGTAGCCCCACGGCCCAGACCCGTGAGGGTACTGCTCCCCTTATGTGGTTTAGACTTGAGGAATGTGGTTTGGTGGAGGGGAGTGAGTCCCAAGATCTTAATAACCATTAAGCTGCTGTCACCGGGTCTGCTGGGAGGCACGGTGGCTAACTTGTGGAAGTCAAAGTCAATAGAGACATGCATGGCCTAACCTTTCACAAAAACCAACCAATTAAGCATTTAATATTTTTGAGGAAGCTTTATCCCGAAATCAAGGGAAAAACCATACTCATTTTCACTTATGGAATATTTTCAAATTCTCCCTTACAAAATATACCACTTATAGTTAAGTTTGGAAGTCCATTGGCTTGAGGGAAATTATAAACTTGATTTTCCCATCAGCTTAAGCCACCCTAATCACTCCTATAAATAGGACTGATTGCATTCTTAATCACAACATCATCAACACCCCAACTGGCTAGAACCACCATCATTAAAGCAAGAATAACCCAATCACCACCATTAATTCAACACAAGGGGAGACTTTCTCTAAGAACCAATTAGAGCACTCTCTAGAGAAAAACCATATAAAATAGTAGTTTTGAGGTCATCATCAACCTAGAAAACCCAATCTCAACTCAGAAACACAACCCCATTAGAGGAGATTAGGATTCATTGCTTAATTCCCTTATTTTCCAGAAAAACTCCCGTAGCAGATGTCTGGGCTCAAGCCCTTGAATACTTTGTTATGTTCATAATACTTTCCCACAACTGACTTAGCTCCATAAAAAGGCCCAAACACATCCTTTCCCTCACCCTCATGCATGTCTTATTGGGACTGACTCTCTCCCACAAAGTCAACTCTTTTTTAGTCTCAACAAATTTATGATTATTAGTTACTTGTCTCGTGGCAGATGTCAGCAGAGGTACGGAAAGCAGGAGTTCTAGTCACTTTTAGTTGAAGTTATTGAGTTTCAAGCCCGATCCAATTGAGGAATAGCGAAAGGCTTGGTTCAATAATTACTCTTTGGGTTTCTTGTTAGCAATATTATCTTGTCAGGCTCTCTCGGTCGTTGTTCTCATTTACTTGGGCTTCCATAACCTTGGCTCTCTATTATTTTTGGAAGATATCCCATTAGCCCTTGGGTCTAACTTTGGGCCCTCGGTTGAATTTTGGGTTCGACTCCCTCTTCTCAAGACTCAAGTCCACGTTGCAATCGCCCTCGGCACGACACGTGGCACCAACACAAAAACACCCCTCACAGACATCAGAATGGTTGTTTATCTGTTGGCATAGTGTGTGTGATGCTACTTGCAATTCAATATGATATGTTTCGTGGTTAAGTTAGCACACTTGTGAAGCAAACTCAAGATTAACGAGTGATTATTTAGAAAATAAAAAATAAACAAGGGATTGTTCAAAATAAATAAAAAAATTATATAATCAATAGAATGGGGAAAATAAAAAATAAATAGGGGATTATTCAAATTAATAAATAATTATATAACAATAGAATGTAACCCAAATATTATCCTACTACTGGTGATGGTAATGAGGACAAGGTATAGGTTGGTTTGGCAATAACTTTTCTTTTAAGTTTTTAACTTATTTATTTATATACAATTTTTCCAAAACTTCATTTTTTCCAAGTATAATTATACTTTAATCAACTTTTAACAAATAAACAATTAGTCTTTCAGCAAAAAAATTGCATACGATCAAATGCAGTCTTACAATACGTGTGGATCATCTACAAATAAATCAATATTCTTACTTATATTGTTTTTTGCACAACTTATTGAAGTGACATTATGCTTGGTATATAATAAAAATATTTTTAATAGTAGATTCATGTAAAGATGATAATGCAAAAATCACAACTTATCACCTTAATAAGTTACGAAAAAGAATTTCGTGCAATGTCATCTGGTTGGTTTAAGTATGAGGTAGACAATAAGTATGAAAGGCATGTGATAAGTCTGAAGAGAAAAATAAAAAATAAAAAATGTACTTGTAGGCTATGGGACCTAACTAGAATACCATGCAAGCATGGGGTGGCAGCCATTTATAAGAATTCAGAAAAACCAAAAGATTACCTACATGCATGTTATATGAAAGAGGCTTACTTGAACACATATAGTGAGATAACTAACCCAATGTCTGGACAAAATGAATGGATTAAGACTAGACTGCCTGCTCCTATCCCACCTCGTATCGTTATACCTTTTGATAGACTAAAGAAATTGAGAAGGAGAAACCTAAATGAGCCAAGGAATTCTTACAAGGTATCTAAGGATGAATAAGGCAGTTAGGTGTGGGAAGTGTCACAAAGAGGGAATAATTCGAGGTCTTGTAAGGCATCCATTACAGGAGAGACTGTTTGGCAAAGGAGGCAAAGGCTTGATATAGAAAAGGGTATAAGTGTCATGTTTTTAACTCTTGTTATTCCATACTGCCTAGTAGTCATTATTTCCTCACTTACTATCTAGTGAGATAAATGATGTGTGTATTCATATAACATGCACAAAGAGGTGAAAGAAGAGGAAAACCCATAAGACAAGGAAGAAGAACTAGTCACACATCAACTACAACCCAATCAGATAGAGGTCAACCCAGCCAAGGCGTAGTCAAATCTCAACCCAATCCCACAGCTCAATGGTTCTCTTCTTCACAACCAACCAATCATTAACCAAGAGAAACTTGTTATTCAAATCCATCATCATCTTCACAGTCTGTAGGAAAATGTGATGAGAGAGGTGTTGTAAGGAGAGGTGTTGTGCGAGCTGGTGCAGGAAGATGTGTTGTAGGGAAAGATGTTGTAGGAAGAGGTGCAGTTGCTAGAGGATCAAGAAGATGTGCTATGAAAGTTGGTGTAGGAGGAGGTGATGTAGGGAGATGTGTTGTAGGAAGAGGTGCTAGAAGATCAAGAAGAGGTGTCGTGAAAGCTGGTGCAAGAGAAGGTGTTAGGAGAGGTGTTGTAGGAAGAGGTGCATCATCTTCACAACTTATAGGTAGGGTTGCAGGGAGCTTAAGGCCACCAAAGAATGCAACAAGGTGTGGGAAAAAAAAAAAAGGTACTTCAATAGATTCTATTTTATTTTGTATTGGCCATGATGTGCAGTATGTGACTATATTCCATGATTTTGTAAAGATTAGAAAAATGGCCATGATGGCAACATGTAAATTTACTTTTCTATTTTGTAAAGATCAGACAAATGGCAATGGCGACAGCACAATATACTTCCACTATTTTGTAAAGATCAAACAAATGACCATTGTGGCAACATGTGAATATAATTCCACTAATTTTGAAGGATCAATGTTGACTTTGTCCTTTTGTAATGGCATGTTGGATTTGTGAATACTCTCAGCTACTTTTATTATTACCATAAAAAATATAATATATAATTTAAATATTTTAAAGTAAATAATAAAACTTATTTGAAAATGTTAATTGATGAGGTAGAGAAGGTTGGGAAGCAATGGCACCCACACACACTGAATTAGGTAGTCTCTAGTTGTTGTTGAAGGTACCCCTAAATGTCTTCTTCTATTGGTATCTTCTTTCATTGCTATCTAGTTGACTGCTATTTTCGTCTCACAGTCATATAGTTGCTCGAATTTCATGAATGGGAACACGGTTGTAGTAGACTGCCAGCAAGTTCTTTACGATGTTGTTATCTTAGTCTTTCTCAATGGGCCTATTGATCATCTTGGAGGCTTTCTCCCTCCATCAGACCAAGTAATCAGAGAATGTCTCATTACTTCTTTACTTGGTGTTTCCAAGTCTTGCGAGGCTCAGTTATTGATGGATGTGTTGTTCAAGATCCCCAATTTCATCGAATGTCTCAATGTCCACTATTTTGAACTTGGTGGGAAGCTATACATTTGGCATCAAGCTTATGCCCTCAACATTGGAGAGGAAGTCATCCACTCCTTGGGCCTTTTTAAAGGCCTACTACATCCTTTCCATCTACATGCTTTCCAACATCTTAGCAGTGATTTTATCCATGACAATCTTCTTGTTTCTCTTGTGAATGACTCTATCATCCTCATTTTCATCCCAAACCAAAATGTCTTGTTCTTTAGGTTTCTTGATGAGGCATCTTGCTTTTGTTTTCTTCTAGGCAGCTATGTGAACCCACTTGATGTATGAATTATGCTTACTAGATCTTTATAAGGGTTATGATTTCAGAAATTCTGTCAACATAGGTTTTAGCAATCTCTCCAAGTCTTAACAAGATCTTCTTTCTCAAATTGATGGAAGTAGGTGACCTAAACAAAATTAGGGATGTGTTTTTATTTTTTATTTTTAATATTATTAGAGGTGATATATATTGTGACTAAAAAATGCCATGCATTAATGAATGCATGTCTAAGACCTTTTTTAAAGTTGTTTATTTTTAATTTTTCTCTCTTGACACGGCTTTTCTTTGTCAAATCTCATTTACAATATTTGCTCCCTTCCTTCATATGGACTTTTCCCTTAGTTACTTTTATGGGTTTAGTCCGTTTACACAACTCTCATCACAATTCTTTTTGGGGTTTTGATTTGGGACTTTTGGTTTACTTTTTTTTTTTTTTTTGGTTGTAGCTCCTAGCCATTTTTTTTTTCAAAAAGTGGGAAGGAGCAAAACTGTGAGAAAGAGGTATAACCTCAGCAACTACTCCAAGCCCCATTGAGTTGAGATTTTTGTTGGGTTTGATGGGATTTGATTTTTGGTGGGTTTGTTTGGGTTTTTGGATCTGACTTCTTCTGGGTTGTGATTTTTGGTGGGTTTGTGTGGCTTTTTGAATCTATATCATATATATATCTATATAGATATGGGATTTCATTTTTGGTGTGTTTGTTTGGCTTTTTGAATCTAATGTGAGTTTTTGGATCTAACTTCTTTTAGATCTTTGTTGACTGATTGATGGTATAAGATATGCGTTGATCAGTATAATTGTTGGATCTACGATAGTAATGGATCATATGAAATTTCCATTTGGTTAGCAAGGTAATTTGTTATTTAAAAATCTTCAAGAGGCTGATCACAACTAATTGAGAGGATTTACCAATTTTCTTTAAATAAAGAACTAAGATCAAATTCTCTCAAATCAAGTTTTAAATAACAAATTTAACAAAACATGAAGATTCAAATTTCAAATAATCAAAAGTGAAAAGTGTTTGGTTAACAAGAAAGTGAAGGAATTTTTTTTGGGGGGTTTTTAATTTAGTTTTGTTGTTTTTTTAGGTGACATGGTTTTTTTAAATGCCAATTAAATATTTTATTATTATACTGTTAGCCATGTTATCAAAATGTTAGCCATGTCAACATTAGTGAGATGACAACAAGGGCCAAAATGAAACATTGTAAAAACACAAGGACCAAAACGAAAATACTCCCATAATATAAGGACCAAAAGTGTGTTTTTTTCCTTAAATTTAAAGATGCAAAGTAAATAATTGAAAACTAAAAGCAGGCTAAAGAATGAAAATTAAATACAGAAATCCAAAAGAATGAAAATTTAAAAAACTATAAAATAAAATAAATAAATAGACTCAAATGGATGAGTAGTTTAGCCGATCTTCTAGGCCTTAGAGCAGAACCTCTCTACCAAACAGAGCACAAGAAGGCAAAAAAATAAAATTTTGAACTAAACAATCAAAACCACTTATGAGGAGAACGCTAAAAGGCTATTTAGAAGTCTTGAGCATATCAAGTCTTCATTCTCTTACGTGTGAGTTCTTCGAATCTTTGACTATTGTTTCAGGTGTATGTAGTCCTTTCGTCCCACATACATCCGGTTATTACAAAAATAATCCTTAGGGTTGGCCTCAAGATGGGGTTAGAAGTTTCAAACCCAAGACCTCATGGATCTCAACAATGTGGGACTAAGGGTTTTATACCACATTTTCCGTGTATTTTTGTCAAAATCTTTCCATTTAAGGATTTGGGGCTTTAGCGATGTACACAAGAGCCGACTTTACATACACAAGACTAGGGTTTTTCAAAATATTTTGGAAATCTTGTGTCTTATTTGGCTAATACTTTTTGTTTCTGTTATCGGGGGCTTTTGTCGTAAAGGGTACAAAGTAGGGTGTCTACAACATCTCTGTCACGTTCTCCTTCCTTATCAAGAAGATTCAATCGTGCAAGGGGGTTCGCCAACACTGTTGGTATCGTTGGAAGGTTCAAAACAAAATGATGCCAAATATTGTGAATGGCTTAGATCTAGTCGCTTTGGTTGTCTCACACACACGCTCCCCCTCTCTCTATAAGTTTATGAAATGTTGATCAATGTAAAAATATATTATTAAATTTTTCTTAGCTCTCGTCAACAACCGATCACCCAACCGACGATAACCTTTAAATGCTCAGCATGCTTTCCAACCTTTGCGGTGCAACGTCGATTTGATTTTTTTTTTAAAAATGACTTGGTTAGTACAACCCAAAAACTATACCAAAAGCAACTGCATCAATCAATGAACACATCTAATTTGAGGCATTATTGAAGATTGGAAATGCAAAATTCGTTTCTTAGGGAACTTTAGATGCTCATGCCCTATAAATCATTATTTTGGAGAACCATGCTACATAGAATATTTATACAATAGTTTCTTGAAGCATGCATTGAAGCCCACTTATTAGAAAGAATTCCAGCACTAGCATCAATTATCACAACCTGAAAACAGCGTATATTCTTTCAAAAAAAAAAAAACAGCGTATATGTATTTATGATTTCCAAGGTTACATATAATATCTCAATGGTACTTATAGCTCTCTCTAAGGGTTTGAGTTTGAATCTCGAGACAAGATGTCCTTAAAAAATGTAACATATATGTTAGAAGTTCCAGAATCAATGAAATGCTTATATTATTATGTCCTTATAACGAAAATCAACACAAGATAATAATAAAGCTAAGTGTAGATGGTAAGGGTCCTTTTTCGAGGACTATTGCATAGAATCCATGTATACATTTTTGTAGCAATGTTTACAATTACTAATTATTAGAAATATAAAGCTACAAAATACTTGAAGAATCACACATAAGCCATTTGTTTCACATTGATTGGGTAGCAATCAGAAGGTGAGCCACTATAAGCCCGTTGAGCAATAATCTCATTAACAGCTTGGGTTGGATGGAAGGCGTCCCAAAAGACATATTGGTCCCTAGTCAAGCATGGGATAAACAATGGAGGGCAACTTATCTGTCCTTGGTTCCTTCCAATACCACAACATCCTCTATCGGTCACTCTGAACCCTACAACATAACCACATCACTCGGATGGTGCTTGTATAAAAACACATTGGAAAATGTTGCCCTTACTTGGTGAACAGGTGTAATGGTCATTTTTGTAATATATGAGACAAAATGATCGATTTCTTAGTAAATTAATCCAATTTTAATAAAATCTTAAGTAATGGAAATTTTTTTTTTTCTTTCTAGAAACCCTTTTACAAATACAACCTATGTAAAATTGATATTAGATCTTAAGGTATTGAGATGTAACATTGTTGCATCAAATCCCAATTATATAGTAGGTATTTCTCTCTAATGAATGAAAACTTATGCCCATTGTGGCATATATGTAGAGTTTTGATTAAGATCTTGTGCAATAGTAAATTTAAAAGGTAAACAGTTAATACAAGTACTTAGACCTATGCATATGGAGAAACATGATGCATTTGTAGCACTATGATAAAAGTTCTTACCATAATGACTAGGGTTGTTAAGTATGTCAGTGAAAACTCCATAAGTATTTCCATAAACAAAAATCGCCCCAGAGTGGTTTGCATTTAGCTGATTGACTAGAGATCCTAGTTGCTTGTTGAAAAGTCCTACTATGTCATTGACAAAGGATACACATTTTCCCGATAGGGGAAGGCCAGTCACTAGTTGGTTTGGAATGCAGCCAAGTGGCCCAACTCCAGCCAACAAGAACTTTCTAAGACCCAATCTTTGTAATGCCTGCAGTGAAAAATTACTTTCAAAGTTTAGATTTTATTTCATAATTTTTAAGCTCTATATGCTTTATGAACAGTATGGGGTAAAATAAAGGGAAAATATTGAATGTGTCTAGATTATTTTAGGCATTTTGAAACATTTTAAGAATTTTCCTTTTTCCTCATACTTCCTAAAGAAACATAGGATTAAAATGTCCAAAAAAGTACTTACACTCTTCTTAACATACCAGTATTTGATGTGTGTAGTGGCTTATGAGAAGATCAGCGTAGTCTTTAGGCTTGTACTTAGAGCTTGTGGTATAAAGTAAGGGTAAGAGATAATTATTTAAGTAGTCATTGCTACCAATGATCATCACAACTAAGGACTTGGCCAAATATTGACTCAGTTCCTCTTCATCCATTTGACTTTTTAGTTGGCTCAAGGTGGTTTCAAAATTTTGCACTTGTTGGCTTAAGGTAAACCGATTTCCCTGTGTCATATTATATAGAATTGTCAATATTTGTAGGCCAAAAATCTTGAGAAACATTGCAATATATCTATATTAGAAGACAATACTAGTTGTCGTCCACTCTCATCAAGAATCCCTGCACCCGCTGAAGCATAGTTTACTCCATTGAAAATGTTAGTCCCCATTGTAAAAGTACTTGTAAAGGCTGGAAGATAAGGAAGGCCTAACAATTCCCCTGACCAAATTCAAATACAACAATAGTAATATTGGAGTGATATTAATTTTTCAAAAATAAAGAAGAATTCCTTCATTTAATGATGTTGGCATGTCGATTATTACGTCAATAAATTATGCATGAATGTGGCTCAAAATTGATGAACAAAAACACCAAAAGTATTAGAATGCACAGTGCTCATAAGTTTGCTAATGAGATGAAAGAAACTTTTGAGATGGGAATGATGGGTGAGTTAAACTATTTCCTAGGTATTGAGGTTAAACAGATGAAGAAATGGGTCTTTATATCTCAAACTAAATATGCCAAAGACCTGGTCAAGATATTTGGAGTTGATAGCGGGTCCACGACTAGGACACCCCTGAATCCCAATGTGAAATTGGGAAAAGGCCATCTTGCAAAGACGGTCGACTAGACCCTGTATTGAGGTATAATGGGTAGTTTTCTCTATTATTGCAAGTCGACATAATATGTGCTATAGTGTGGGCATTTGTGCCCGATTCTAGTGTGACCCCAAGGATTCCCACCTTATGGTAGTGAAATGTATCATTCGATATGTGCGTGACACTGGTGACTATGAGACTTGGTTTGATCTCTGGAGCTTGCTGACCTTTTTACAAAACCTCTTGATGGCCTTTGATTTGAACCTTTTCGTAAGGCTATTGGTGTTTGTGCTATTCCTTGAGTCAGCATATTAGCCTCTTAGACTCTGCATTCATGATTATCATTCATCTTAGGAGTTTGTACATTAATTTTGCATTCATGTGGTAGACACCCCATTTTGTATCTCATACAACTTGAGTCCTCGGTCCCAATGACAAAGAATACTAATCTTTGTAAAAATGGTCAGCATCTTGTGTTAAGCAAAAAAAAAGTAACCTTTTAGTACTTAAGGCCCAATACCATTCCTTTCCCAAATAGGTGTACGCCACTAAAAAGAGTCTGCGACTTGGCAGCAAAAACCCTAAAAATCACTAAATGTCCCCTAGCCACTTCATTTGCCTATATAAAAAAAATGTTTCACCTCACTTGGAGGGAGTCGGCCAATAAGGCTTAGAAAAATAGACTGGTTATTTAGAATTGCCTAGGCTCTTTCATAATTCTCATACACTTAAATTTCACCTCAAAATTCCCATAGACCCATGGCTTGGCTCACAAATCAACCCCATCAGCCATGGTCAAGCCATGCACAACCCAAAATCATTGATTCATAGCCAAACACAGTCCACGTTACCATATGCTTTGACCCAACCACAGAGGGAGAAAGCTTCGTCTCCATATACCCAAACAAGAGAGAGAGAGAGAGAGAGAGAGAGAGAGAGAGAGAGAGCTCTTCCACCTCCATCACAAAGCTCCACCACCACAACACCTTCATCACATAGCTCAGCTTTGATGCCAAGCCACTAGCATCTCGCTCTCAATGCTCTAATTGGAAGAGCCTAATGTGTGTGTGTGTGTGTGAGAGAGAGAGGAGTATTTTGGAGAAATGAAAAGAGAGAAGAGAAAGTTAAAAGAAAAATGGAAAATTAAATAACTAAGAAAAAAGGTGAAAAAAAGAAGGGTAAATATACTATTGGTCCCTAACGTTTACCTAAATTGAACATTTGGTCCATAACATTTAAAAACGGGCATAAATTGTCCCTAACAGTTCAAAATCGTACACCTTTGGTCCTTTCGTCTGTCTCAGTTAATTTTGTGTATACGTGGCTAACAGAATGATGATGTGGTTAATTTTTAATTGAGGTGATATTTAGTTTAATTTACATGTAGGATTTGACATGGCATATCCACTTAAAAATAAATAAAATCCACTCAACACACCCACACGATTCAGATTCAATAAAAAAACTTAAACCCAATTATGTTTGCTTCAAACCCTAACATTCTCTCTCTCTCTCTCTCTCTCTCTCTCTCGCTCTTCTTCTGCCACCTTTGGCATGTGTGCGCGTTTATTCAACCTTTCTTTGGCATTGTCAAAATAGATCTACTTCTTTTTGTATGAATTCTAGAGACATAATTTTGTTGGAAAATGGAGAGAGAGAGAGAGAGAGAGAGAGCGGAAATGTAAAGGTGAAGCAAACATGGGAGTTAATTGGGTTTGGGTTTTTTTTTTTTATTGAATTTGAATCGGGTGGGGTGGATTAAGTGGTTTTTATTTATTTTTAAGTGAATATGCTATGTCAAATCCTACATGTAAATGAAACTAAATGTCACCTCAATTAAAAATTAGTCACGTCATCATTCCGTTAGCCACACATACACAAAGCTAACGTAGACAGATGAAAGGACCAATGATGCACGATTTTGAAACGTTAAGGACTATTTTTGCCTGTTTTAAACGTTAGGGACCAAACGTACAACTTGGGTAAATGTTAGGGACTAACAGTGTATTTAATCCAAAAAATAATTATTGTATTAATAGAAGGGTTTGCTAACGTGATCACCTCAGTTATGGAGACAAACAGTAGGGTCAAAATCCAAACGAAACTAAACCTTAAGAGAGTTGATCCAATTTTTCAAAGGACGAAATTAAAATGGGTCAAACTTAAAGGTGTATAGTGTATTTTAGTCTTTGTTTTAGCAATGGATTTCCAATGAGGCTCGGTCCATGTCCTGACTTAATCCAAAAATGGTAACTTTGGTTAGTCTAATTCCATTTAGTTTTATCCAACGAACATTTCGCCCAATGGTGTCCTTCCTCCCCTTTGATCCCTATCCCTTTATGAAGGTGTGGGTTCAACCTCCTACATTTACAATTAGAATTAGACTAGAGTAGGATTTCTATTGATACTCAAAAAGTGCCAAAAAAAAAAAAATCATTTAGTATTGGTCCAAAACTTGGAGATTTTGTATTTGTGGCTGCAGGACCTACAAACCCAACTTAAACACTCCAAATGACATTAAAAGCGGATTTTAAAAGAGTTTCCATGACAGTCAATTTTCTTGAAGGAAGCTGGTGATAATAGGAATCGTATACACCAATTAGAACTTTGTTTTGCATCAACAATTCAACATCACTTAGGAGCTCAAGCGGCCTTTGAGAGTGTGCCAAGCTCACAAAGAAGGCATTTCCATGAGCTTTTTGAAGGGTTCTCAAATAACACTCACACACTTCTCCCATGAAATTCATAGGCCTAGTCCATGATTTGAAACTAAAAAGAATAAGTCCGGCTTACTTTGACGGGTTTTTTCAGAGTTAATTTATTGACTCTCCTCTAGGAAGAAAACGATAACTCATGACTTAGACCTTTTTTTTTCTACAAAGAGACCTTTTTTTCTTAAAAAAATAAAATAAAAAGGCCGGGCTTTGTTTTGTTACTCACCCATTAGCTCAATGGAATCGCAAAAGTATGGACTTATGTACTTTCTTTAAGTCAGCCCATTGACTTTGAAAGAACATACATTTTGGGTGTTTATAGAGATAATTATATTATATTCCGGGAGTACATTAAATGCGTACTCTCTCCTCTCACAAAAATCGTGAGTCCCGTTAATTAAATTTATGATGAGACCCATCACTTCCATGAGAGGAGGGAGTACACATTTAATGTACTCCCGAAATATTATATAATTTTCCGTTATGGGGCCTAATCCTCATAAGTGTGTTGCCTAGGGTTACTTAACTTAAATGGGTCACTGGTTTCTATCTCAACTGTTCATAATTAGTTTACCTTGACAGGTCATTTAGTCTTGCTTGGGTGTTCAAATCATTTAGCTCGGTGCATGTCTTCTAGGCCAGCTTGTGGATTTGCAAATCGTTTAGCCTAGCTTATGTGGGTTAAGTTTTTGTGTCTAACCTAAGGCCCAATAATAGAAGGAGACAAATTAAGGAGACAAATTGTGCATGAGGCTTGAATTTCAAACCAATAGGTGGCCAGCAGGGTTTATTTATTGAGCTTTGAATGCACAACTCTTTTCTTTTTCATATATCTATATATATATATATAATAGAAATCCTAATATAAACTTACTCACATACATATTTTGGAAACCTCAGGAATTGAACCTATGCCCTCATCGAGGGGTGAAGCTATTTGGAAAGAGTAATTACCATTAGACCAAATGCTAAATGGCTTGAATGCACAACTCAAGTCTTGCATGAACTCTTCTAAAAAATAAAAAATAAAAAATAAAAAAGTCTTGCATGAGCGGGCAGTTTTCTAATGTGTTGGAGGATGATGGGTGCTTGCCACGTGGCAAAGGAAAAAAAAACAATCAATCCTTAACATGAAAGGTTGTTTCCGCAGTTTCCTTTAGCATGATTGATTGTTTTAGAACGAGCTTATATACAGATTTTTTATTTTATTTTTCTTAAAAGCAAAACTAGCTAATAAAGAAATTAAAAATTATACAAATTGAAAATTTCTATCATCAGGCCCAGTGTCCTAGTCAGTAGTCACTGGCTATTAGATCTAAAAATTTGTTCTGTGAGGGGGTTAGATTTTAGGTGAGTCCAAAAGCTCAACCCAACACATATTCGGGCTTAAGGTTAGGCCCAATCACCCTACTTTCTCTCACTCTCACTTTTTCCCTTTATAGTCTATATAAAGGTCTTCCCTATTTATTGTAATTGATGGAAAAAAAGATAATAGAAAAAATTTAGAAAATTTCCCTCGATGGATGAAGGCACCATTGCCGAATCACATAAATCTTGGTGTTCATTTTATTGGGTGCACCCCACCTTTAGGTGCCTAGCCCACACATGATTCATGCTCAATTAATGAGTGGATTGAGTTGTAATTTCTATTTTATTATAATGGATTGATCGGATTTGTCTTGTGGTTTTTTTTCTCTATTCTGGAGGGTTTTCCACGTAAATTTGGCGTGTTCTTGTATGGTTGATTTTCTTGATATTGCGTGATTATTTATTTCTTTATTGCTTGGAATGTTATTTAATTTAATTCACACATAGACTGTAATTTGGCTTAACAAAATTAGTGTCAAAAGCTTCCGTTGCCCCAACACATTTTTCTCTCTTCCACTCCGCATGAACCGAATTAGCGGTTCCAACCATATAAATATATTGTATTTGACCCACCACATTTTGGAATCAATGTAAGTCAAAACTAAGCAGAGTTTTCTGGACCCCTAGTGAAATTAGTAGTGACTAAGCAAAGTTACTTGAAACCTCGACTCGTTTCATTTTTATTTCATGGAAATGCAAAATTCAACCGGCCATGCAATACATGAAAGATAAGATAGTAATGATTCAAAAAAAAAAAAAAAAACAGAAGAAAGCAGAAACAAAAAAATAATAGTTACCAAGAAAGAATAAAAGGCATACCAAGGAAATCAATGATTGTTTTGCCATTGCAAAATCTTCCAGTTGGCCCCTCAAAGAAATCGATGCCATAAGGCACATAGTTTGCTTTGGCCAAAGAGTTGAGGTAGTTGTTATTTCCATCATCCACTAATGAATCTCCGAACACAAACATTGTGGAAAATTGTGAGGATCCAGCAGCTCCAGTTAGAGAAACAACAATGAAAATGATGCTAAGAAGAAGAGCAGTTACCATGGATGGCACAATATTCATATTTCAAGTTTCCGTCCTTTTCACATTTGTTATGAAATGGGCTTGGCGCATATAAGAAGAGCTGATCATGGTGGAAAGAGAGACGTCATGTTTCTTTTACAAAAGTTAGAAACGGGTTGGAAACAGCAATTACTCCCTCAACTGTTGCTTCTCTTTTTTGGCTTTTTAAGCTTTTTCCTCCTTATATCCCTCCTGGTTTTTGGCATGCTTAGTTTTAAACGCTTTTCAGTTATTGTGATCTCTTTTGGCTGGCTGATTAACGTGTATAGTTTATAGAATTTATTTGGTTACAGATGAATTACATGACATTGTTGGAAAGAGAGGCCACACATCCATTGAATAATTAATTAATTTTTTTTAATCTAAAATATCATTGGGACTTTGACCCTCTTGATAATTGTGAGTTTTCTTGAGTGGAGTAAGGATTAGGGTGACCGCACAGCCGGTGACCAAGATATAGTATTTTTTCCACACAAATAAATAAATAATTTTCCCAACGAGACTAGGCCCAAATTCTAGAAAAATGATTATGTATACATGTTGTACTATGCCTCCTTAAATATGGAAGAACCTCTCATGTGGCGGAGCCAAGATTTGAGTTTTCGTGTATTTTAAAGATCTCGGGAATCGAACCTACGTACTCATAGAGGAGTGGGACTTTTTGGGAAGGGGGATTATCACTGGACCGAATACCCAAGTGTCTACTAACTACTAAGCGGTATTTTAATGTTAGAAATATATAAAAAGATAGTATATCCCATAGATGTGTTGTAATTTTTTCATAATCAAAATTTCACTTATAATTCTCATATAATTATTTTTAGTAATTAGATAAAACTCAAGAAAAGCTTATATCAGTTTTTGTTAAAATCATAAAATGAAAAATTAGACCTTACATGAATCATTTATGTATCTAAAACTTTAGTTTTTTAACTTGAAAACAATACCAAATTAAGAAATTTATTATATAATTATTTTCAAATTTTATTACTTATATATTCGTTTTATGAAAAATAATAAATTATTACATAAAAAATCTCTTAACACATACATTTGAGAGGAAAAATTATTATTATTATTATTTTGTATTTTTCCTCTTGAATTAAATTTTATTTTTCTTCTTTTATAACTTTTAAATCTTAAAAAACAATGATAAAATATGAAAGATTATCTTTCCATTTTTTTTTCAACAAAGGTTAATATATAAAAGAGATATATCAACAAACAACAATAAATAAAAATAAAAATATAAGAAAAAATAATAATATATATATATATATATATATATATATATATAATATATATAAATATAAAAGGGGGATTTAGGTGAAGCCAGGGGCGATTGCCCCCCTTCAACCTCCTGACTCCGCCTTTGTACAAGTGAGCTCATCTTTATATAAGAAGAGAATGTAGTATATCAGATACACTGAATAATTTCATGGTTTTCACTAAATTTTGGATTAGTTGAATGAATATGAGGGTGAAACACTAAGCCGGATTGTGCAGGGAAGTTGTCCTGATTCTACTAAGTACTAGTGTTTATAATGTTCAAAAGCTCTAGGAGCATGCATAAATTTCTTGTCCACAACCACAAGCTCAAATTGCAGTGGGTAGATTTCAATCATAGCATACAAAAATATAATAATGTAAATCATAATAGTAATGATAATAAAGTCACGAAATTCATCATCAAAATATACGTTCGGGGTTGGCCCCCCTAAAATTTTGAAAAATGCATTTAATCTTTAAGAAAAATAATTATAATTTTATTAATTGGGCTCTCCCAAGGAAAAGAGTTACATCTTTAAATTCTAATCTTCTAGAGATTCGCCCACTAAGCATTTGGCTTAGTGGTGCAGCCCCCTCCCTTGATCCCTACCCCTAAATGACGTAGGTTCAATGCCCCACTTATACAAAGTTAATGTAGTGTGTTCGTATGTATTTCTATCATCAATTAAAAAAAATAAAAAATAAAATCTTCTAGAGATTCAAACTTTTAAGGAAGAGAAAGTTATCTCATAATGAGAATAATGCTATATAAGTATTTAACACATTTTCTCGGAATTTCCCTTTAATAGACATGAAATTCCAAAACTTTTTTAGAATTTTCCTTCAGATGGGTAAGAAATTCTAAATGCCCCGACTACCTTTGGAATCTCCCATTTAACGGATAAGGTTTTCTAAAGTCATTCCTTAGGAATTTCCCTTTCTACAGCTAAGAAATTCCAAAATGCCAAGTGCTCCACTAACTTCCCCTCTCACGATTAAGAAGTTCCCCCATCCATGTAGGTTAACTTTGACTACAAAACTTGGCGTCTTCTCTCGAAATTGGTGTTTGCTTATTCAAGCTCCACCAATTAGGGGCATTTTTCAGCCACCGCAGTTTGCAACCTTCATTTAACCTAACATGAAGGGTAAAAAGGTAATTTGAGCACATAAGGGAAAATCATCATTTTGACCTTTGAATGAACAAGATCTTAATACAAAATTATACGTCTTAACAATCACAACGACACATTGAAAGCGAAAAATCGAACCACCAGATCCTAAGATCAAGCCATATCAAGTTTCAAAGGACCAAAATACATTCTTGAAATTAAGGTTAGTTACATTTTTTTTAGTACTTAATTATGATTGGTTCTTGTAAAGAATTAAGGGGAAAGTACACTTTACCCACCTGTGATTTGGTCTATTTACACATTGCCTACCCGTGGTTTCAATTTTGACACTTTACCCACCTGAGCTATTATTTTTTAACTCCGTTAAAAAGCCGTTAACACTAAACAAAATAAACACAAAACAAAGAAATAAAAAAACAGTCGGCTCTCTCATTGTCCTTCTCACGCTCAATAAACCCCTATCAATCTCGGCCTTAACCGGAATTTCGCACAAGCTTCCAGTTGGCCCTCACCAGACCAGACAACGGTAACACACCAGAATCTTGCTGGAGAGCAGTGGTGGTGGACTGGGACTGACCCGATTTTCGCTTGGCAACCCGAAACTCTCTTCACTAGAACGGACCCGATTTGTCCTTAGCTTGGTACGTTTTCTTTAAAAAAAAAAAAAAGAAATTTGGGACTGAATCCCATTCTCTGACCTGACCCACCCAATTTTTGCTTGGCTTGGTTCAGAACAATCTTCCAAGGCACTCTTATCTTCAACGCATCTTGTCTCAACTGGTCACCGATTATCTCTTTCTCTTTTGTCTCCTTTATACCTGAAGAAGCCATGAACCCGGGGTGGGTGTGAACAGAATTAATATTTACAACATTGCTCTCTTCATTTTCTTTCCTATCAATTGCTGCTAATCTACCTGCAGGTACCTGACTTTCTCTCTATCTCATGATTTCCTTTTGAACTTTTTGAGATTCTATTTGTTATCGATTGTTTCTATTTTTATTCAAGCAATGCTTCTATACTAGTTCTGAATCTTTGATCTTCCATGTGAGATTCCGGTGAGGCAATGGGTTTATCTTGCGTGAGAGAGTAGGAGAGCCGACTGATTTTTTTATCTCTCTTGTTTTTATTTTGTTTAGTGTTAACGGTAGGTGAGATTTTTGTAACGGAGTTAAAAAATGATACCTCAGGTGGGCAAAGTGTCAAAATTGAAACCACAGGTAGGCAATATGTAAATGAGCCAAACCACAGGTAGGTAAAATGTACTTTTCCCAAGAATTAATTATGATTAAAAAAAGAAAAAGAAAAGCCATTGGTCTAAGCTTAACGATAAGAATGTACATACATGCACAAGATAATTCTAATGGATAATTAGGATTTTTTTTTTTAAATTAATTGGTTATTTAAAAAAAATAAATGATTAATGAAAATTTAAAAATCCTAGATAACCCTTAGTGTAATCTGATCAGAAAGTTACTGTAAATTAGTTCTAAAACTTGTAATTATCCCAAAACTTATTAGGATATCAAGCAAAAAAAAGATGAAAATTGGAGCATTGAGTCCGAGTGTCGATCGAGAAACAAAGTTCCCCAGTCATAATTTTGAGACTCCTGACTCAAAATTTCAGTTTTTCATTTAATTCTTCGATTATGCATTCTTATCCTTGCACTTTGGGGGAAAATTATGAGCTAAGATAGCTCTGGAAAGGAAGAGTTCAACTTGAATTCTAAAACCTTGAGCCTCCAAATACACAACAAGAAAATCATCAATCATCACTCAGAGATAGTTGTAGAAAACTAGGGTTGCAACTATCAATGTGCACCCCTATTTTCTAGATAGCTATCACATACTCACAAAATTCTTAGGCCTAGAAGCCCTATCAACTCACTCAAACTAATCCCAAACACCCTCAAATCCACAAACACAAAACCCTAGCTCATAAGAATTCCAAACAAACACCAATATATTTCAACCGATTGATTAAACAACAAAGACATTCCTCTTTGAGAGGAGAGCTTGGCCCAAAGAATCCCTACTGGTTTCATCTTTGCAAGAGTTGTGCATGTAAGTATTTACCCTTACCCTAATTCAACTTCTTTTTTTTAAGCCACTCCTTTGGAGTAGAGATAGTAATTTCTAACTAGCTTAGTCTAAATGTGTGTGTAAGAGCTCAAACCCACACCCTCAAAGAGGGATGAGATCAAGTGGGGGGAGAAGGACACACTCGGCTACTGCCCAATGGATCTTACCCTAATTCAATTAATTGCACTTAAGTTTTGCGCTTCAATTTTCTGCATTTAATTTTCTACATTATATTTCTTTCATTCCACTTTCAGCATTTAATTTTCTGCATTATGAGATTATTGTGTGATGATATGGGATAACATGAATGACTGATCATGCAACTTTAGATTAGGGTTCCATATGATGATGATGCACATGAGATGATAAAATCTGACTTTTACAAACTCTAATATGTTCATGAACTAATTGTGATTTTCTCATGATTGAATGTTCCATTATTTGAATATGGTTATTATCTCTTAGAAGACTGACTTAGGTCGGGTGAAATAGATGCCTAACACTATCCCATTTCTGAAACATAGTCTTCTATTTTATATCGATGGTTCTAGATTAGGATATCAACTATAATTTGTACATTTTTTGGATTGTAACTAGGATTCAAAGTGATGTAATTTTTCCTAGTTTGCAACTTGGATAAATATCATTGTAATTTTCTTTTCTTTTCATTATCTTGTAATCTGAATATTTTCTAATGAAAAAAAGATGAGTTTGGTTTTCTTATTTTTATGCTTTGATAAAATAAGTGACAACTCTGTATGTAACATCTTTAATCTGGGAGGTACAATATCCTTAGTTAAGTCATCATTTTGAGAAACAATATATTTTTGACCCCTTGTTCACCCACATCCAAGGTTGCAGTTTCTCACACCTTTCCTTCCATAGTAAAGAATGACGGAAATACTTAGGTCCTGCGGCGGACCGTCCCGTTAAAGGTGTCAAAAATTGTAATATTTGTATGTGTTTTGATAAAATGTGTGTAATTTGTAGTAAAATCTAGTTTTTCACAAATATCACTAATGAATACCAGAATTCACACATTTTATTTTTACAATAATAAACACACATATATCATTACGGACACAACATTTACCATAAAACACACATATTTTATCAAAATCAATAACAATCCTGTAACAGGACCTAAGTGTGATCCAAAGAAAGAAAGTTGGAGTCTCATAATTCTTTGGAATATTATTTGTGGATAAGTTCAAATAGGTCAAGACAAAGTTACGGGGTTCTTTCGGAAGCTTTTCTCATTCCCTCTTCAGTAGAGTTGTGACATTGAAAAGGGTAAAAACAACTAATGGAGAGGTGTAGACGTGTAGTTTGTCTAGTAGAAATGGGATTTCTAACTGCTGATCCACTTTTCTATTGGGGCTTCTCAGGATGGGTTTCATCTTGTTGTGGCTAAGACAGACTTGGCTTACCGTATGAGGTGCGAGATTCTTTCATTTGTCGTACTGCCTCGACTAGTTTGTATTGTATTTGCTACATTCCTTGCAACAGCTCGAGAAACAAAGATATTTATGGCTCGATAATGTCTTGATTGACCTATGGTTTGCCTTGTCGTGACTCCACATTTTGTGTTGTTGGCAGTCTAGGCCGAAAGTAGCCCCCAACTGGACACAGGCTCAAAGAGTGACCAGCGGCTACTGATGCATTTTGAGGCCTACAAAATAGATCAGTCCAAGGCCCAAAAAGAACAATTAAAATAACTCAGTCAACAAACCTATACCAGCAAGTTAACACATAATATACCTAGAATGTTTTTGGCAACCAATATAACTCTCAATCTAACATATAAGTCAACAAAAGATCTAAACTCAATAGTTAAAGACCGTATACCCATCAATAGTGAAACTATAAAACATGATGAGCTTATCTTCCATATTAATCTTAGAGTTAAAGAAGGAAAACTTGGGAGAGAGAGAGTGAGAGAGAATATGTACAGTAGTATGCATAAGGGGTTTGGAACCCTTTTAACTACAATGTGCACTTGTATAACTTCCTCATGATAATGCTTTTTTTTTTTTTGGCTCATATGATGATGTTGGTATGGTATATGACTTTCTTGTAGGGATATTGAATAGTTTTCGGAGATCATGAAGATTATAGGGAGTATGAGAGGATTAGGATTTTTTATTTATTTATTTCTTTTATGGATGCTTGATTTTCATTTTAGGTGGTACAATTTTTTTTTTTTTAATTAAAAAAAGGAAGATGAAGAAGAAATTGAATAGGGGTCATGTGATGGTATCTGATTCATTGGCTAATGGGTTTTTGTCTACTTTCTAGTTCTTTGCTAGGAATGGTAAGGTGGTTCTTCTCAAGCCTTTTGGACTCATTTCCTAAATGGTGAAAGTTGCTCAAACAATGTTTGATTAAGCTTGGGTAAAAAGCAAAGGGGGAGTCTTATCATCATAAGTGATGTCAAGTATATGGGATGATGACCAAAATATAAATTTGTTGCATACTAGCTCGTTACAGGTTGAGAAGGACATGCCAAGCTTCATGTACTTAGTCAACCTTGAACCACTGGAGCTTTATTGAACATATCCTTAGGCCTTCCATGCATGTTGGAAATATTTCCTAATGATGCACACAATATATCAAAGCAACAAGACTAAAATATTAATCCGAAAATATTAACAAGAAATTATAACAAGTAACAAAACTAAAATTTAGAGATAAGTTTAGAACAATCTCACATAGCTATAGAATCACGTAATGCATTGTACTTAAAGGTTGATTTGTGCCACCCAGAGTGATTGACTCGGTACAAACGGTTTCCTTGACACTCAACCCCCATGATTAGATTATAGTAATAATCTTCAAGTTGGATGCACTTCCAAGTATGGAGATTTAAGAACAACCACCTCAATAAATTTTCTTGCCAACACCAAATGAATGAGAAAATTTCTTTTAAGAAACCAAAGAGAGCTAAGGTAAAGAGCTTGATTTTTTCTGGCCAAAAGAGAAGAAGTAGAGAAAAAGAGAATTTTTTTCCTCTCTCTAAAATGGTTCACCTGATGCTCTTTTAAAAGGAAGCAAGGTGAAGCTTCCTTTGGAAGCTTAGCAATGGTTTTTGATAAGTCATGAAATATGACTTATTTACATAAGTTTTAGAGAGATTTTAATGGGATTGTTTTGCATTGTATGTTGAATTACACATAAATTGATATACTTTGTCATTTCATTGCATTGCATGGAATCTATCTATTTGTGTATATTATATTAATCTCATAGACGTTAAGTTGGGTTATGTTGATTGTAGGTACAAGCTAGAAGAAGAAAAGAGAAGCTGGACATGATCCAAGCGCCTAGATCATGTCCAAGCACCTATATTCGATTCAATCGCCTAATAAATCGAGCAGAAACTCTAGGATTGATTTCTTGAAGAATACAGACGACTACAGTCGATCTAGGCGCCTACATTCATCAGGCAGAGACTCCATGATGGATTTTGGTGAGAATCCAAGCGCCTATATCAGATCCAGACGCCTAAATTTGCGCAAAAACAGTTTTGCGAAAAGCTTAATTGTTTTTTAAAGTTTCCACAACTCCAGGCCCAAAAGGCACAAAAATTTTAGGGTTTTGAGTGTGAATTAGAGAGATTAAAATAGAGCCTCAAGAGGCTACTCATTAGACAGTTTTAGATAGAAAAAAATTAGACTCTCTCTTTTTCTCCAAGTTTTAGGTTTTCATTCTCATGATCTCCTAAACTTTTTGTTAGGGCTAGGGGCCATGTTTCCTTTGTAATGGTATGACTTCTATTGTGAATCTCTTTGGTTTTTAATGTCTAAATACATTTGATTGTTGAGTTATGATTTCTATTGATAAATGCTTTATTCCCGTCTTTTTATAAGATCAATCATGGTTTTCTTATTATTAAGAGGACTCATTCATGGTTTCAATTAGAAATCATTTTTTTATATTTGAAAGGTTTTTATAAACATTATTCTAGACATTTTATTTTCTAATTATATAAGAGAGAATTGATTGAAATGACATAGATTTGAAAAAGAGAATAGGATAAAATAGAATTTGTAAAGGGGATTACAGTTTTCAACAATTTGAAAATTGTAGGAAGTTATGAAAGGTTTACAGAGAATTGTAAATAATATACATGAGTTTCTTAGTAGAAGTTATAGTGACTAAATTTCTGTTTACTTTTAAAAATGGTAGTGCCTTGATAGTTATCTTTAACTGCATGGAAAGGTAAGCATGAGTTGTTGTGAAAATTAACTGTTTATGCAAGATCAAAGAAGAAATAAATAGATCAAACACATAAATAAAGAACACAAGAATTTATATGGTTCAGCAATATACCTACATCCACAGGTAGCAACAGGGAGAAAGTTTCACTAAGAAAATAAAGAGATTATAACAGTGGTACCAGAACTCTCTCAAAAAACCCAAACCCCAAATACACCCTAAGCTCTCTCTCAACAAGAATAACCAAGAGAACAACTTCTCTAATATTCTATGTTATGCTACACTAAAACAAGAGCCTTGGAGTCCTATATATACACCGCTAAGGTCGGCTACTTTAACTTGGTGCTCAAGATCACAATTCAAGTAGGACTTGAATTGCTTACTTGGCTAATATAGTCCCGTAGACACTCGATCAATTAAGTGACCATTAAGTCACTGACTCCAATATATCTATATATATATATATATATATAATATGTCAACGTGTGAGTTATTTGAATTGAAATGAGGAAAAAAAAACAATTTAAATATAGACATCAAGAGAGAGAAAAAATAAGTGAGCTAGAAAAAAGATTTTGCTGGAGGAGTGCTGTTTTTAGATAATGGTGTTAAATGTTTGGTTAAATTTAAACGCGTTTGTTATTTCAATTCAAATGATCATATAAAGAAAGTTGAATAGGGAGACCGTGAGAGAGAAAAATAAATAAATAAATAATGAGCCAAAAATATATATTTGTAGTAGGAGTGGGTTTTTTTGGATAGCGGTGCCACATTTTTAGTTGGGTTATTTGAATTTAAAAAAAAAAAAAAAAAAAAAAAAAAAAAAAAAAAAAAAAAAAAAAAAAAAAAAAAAACATTTGAAGTAGGAGTGCTATTTTGTTGCATAGCAGTGCTATTTGAAAATTATTAATTTTTCTTATTTTACCCAAGATTTAATGTTTTTAAGATGTCATAATTTATGGATGATGCTATTTTGGAACATCTAAAAAGTGGATATCAAAGTGACTTAAAATTTGATTTTTCAAAATTTTACTTTCCTTATTTGATTTTATTTGAAGTTTTTTAAAGAATCATATTTATGCGTATGAATATTTATGAAGATGTTTTAAAACATCTAAAAAAGTGAATCCAATGAATATTCATAATAGATAATAATATATTTTAATTTTATTGCCCTCTTTGGTGATGTGGGCATGTGCCCCGTGGCGCCCAATTAAGTCATGCCGACAGTGAGTACTACGTAACTTGAGGATATTTGGTGTAGTTTATTTGTTTCCTTTGGTTCATCCATTTATGTATAATATTTTTAATTTAAGGAAAAAGCTTTAATTTTATTCAGATTACATTTAAAGCAGAATAAGACAAATTAAATTATGACAATTACTAATTTTTCTTAATTAATCAGGCGAGAAATAAGAAATACAGCGAATCCAATCCAAACAACGTCAAAAACGAAGTGCGTGTTTGGTACACGCAATTCAAATCCTGATTCTGTATTCAAATCCAAAAAATCACGGGTTCCACACTAAAAAAACATATTTGCTACATGAGATTTAAATGAGAATTCAAATCTTAACTTGAATTTTATGTGGGTCTCATGTCAAATTTGAGTTCAACCTTTCACCTGTTTTTGAATCCAAGCCGGATTCAAATCCAGACTCAATTTTTTTGTGGATCCCAGTTTATTATCGTTACTGGGTCCACCTTCTTCTTTTCTCTCCATTTTTTTCTCTCTCCTCCAGAAGCTTCTCTGCTTCTCTCTCTAGCTCTCGGCCATTACAGAGCCCGGACACCGCTCCCTTCTTCTCCCATTACAGAGCCCCATATTTTCTCTCTCTTCATTACTCTCAGCCAAACCCCCACAACCTCCACGACGGCAACGACAACTCCCAACCCCATATTCTTCCCACAAATCTCCTCAACAACTCATAAAAAATCACAAAGGTCAAGCAAAAATAAATCTGGCTCCAATCCGTTAGATTCGAGGCTCAAAATAAGATTTTTTGAAAAATACATAAAATTTCAGTGAAGTTCAAAGAGTGTACCGAAGTTGGTGTGGTGGAGAGAGAGACCGGTACCTGGAATCAGAGAGGGCAGCAACACGGAGAGAGAGGCGCACTGATTCAGACGGTCTTAGGAAGGGAAAAGAGAGGAAAAAAAAAAAAGGAAGAAAAAAAGAGAGAAATGGAGAAAGTGGAGATGTATGTCTGATGGGGAAAAGTAAAAAGAAAAGGGGGGTTACGTGGGTGGTGGGGAAAAGAAAGGGAAAGAAAAAAGAAAAAAAAAATGAAGAGGTGGTGGGTGGTGTACGTGGGTGGTGGAGGAAAAAAGAAAAGAAAAAATTAATAATTTAATGATAAAAACTAAATCTAAAAACTAAAATTATGTATGAAACACAATTTTTTTTTTTTAATTGTGATTTTAGTTGTGAAACCAAAACTATGTACCAAACAGAATTTTTTTTACAATCTTGAATTCAAATCAGGATTAAAGTTTCAACTTCAATAAAGTAAAAAGTCACGAAACCAAAACAGAAAACGAAAACACGTACCAAATAGGCTGAACATTCCAGAATTGAGAGTCGAGACTTGCCAGTTGGTCACCCTCATAAGAAAAGGGTATTCCCGTAATTTCCACGATTCAGAGGCCCTTTTATACTTTGGAAAACCTCTAGAACCGGTAAACTCGCTTAGCGACTAAGATTTCGATCCTAAAAATTTTCTTCTCTCTCTCAACCAGGCCACTCTGACTTTACTTGTGTCCCGAATTCCCAGAAAATAAAAGTTTTAATAATTTTCTAAAGTACAAAAATTTAAAAATATCTTAACGAAAATACTTTAAAAAATAAAGAAATAAAAACTAATTGGATGTTGATGAAATCTCAGAATCCATACACACACAGAGAACCCTAACCCAGACTCCTAAACAAAAACGTGTTCCTCTTTTTCTCTACCTCTCTCCCTCTCTCTCTTTGAAATCAACCGCTTCTTCTCTCTACCTTCAATCTCAGCCGTCGGATCTATCCTTTTCAGATCTCGATCTAGAACCTTCCTTCCGGTTTAGATCATATATCTTAGGAAGCTTATATTTGGTCAGATCTGATCCACGCGCTTTGTTTTAACCCACTATGGTTGTGAACGGGAGGCCTTTGAAGCGAATGAAGAGGCGCGTGACGGCGGATCTACACGATTTCCTGAATTTTCCTTCGTCGTCTTCGGTGGCCGGCAAGGATGGAGTCTCCGACGGGCCTTTCAGGACGCGCGTGAGTGATTTCCTGGCGAAGCACGCGCTGCTTCCGCCTCCGTCGTCGCTGTTCCCACACTTGCTTACGTGGCAGATGCTGTTTCGGGTTGGAGATGCGACGGACGGCCCGGATTCGATCCCGGATTTGGTATGCCTCGACGTCGTCGAAGAGGACGTGGCTAGATCCAGAAACGTCTATTGCGATCAGTGCCGAGTTGTTGGTGAGTCTCACTCGCCGACTCATTTCATCGATTCGCTCTCACTCTCTCACTCTTTCCTTTTTCTTTTCAATATCTCGTGGTCATATCGTAAGACGAGACGTTTACTTGTACTAAATAAAAGAAGAATACTAAAATAGGATGCTAAAATACATGTGTTTTTTTTGCTGCTAAGTAGAATCGATTTTGGTTCCTCAATTTCTCGTGAGAGAATGGCGATATGATATGAAATGAGATATTTACTAGTAATAGTGGCAGATATTTATCTATTTATTTATGGGAAAGTGGGACCAGCTGACATGATAAGACAACGAAAGGTGTTGAGTGGGGCCCATGAAAGAGATGGGTGGTGGTTCTATTACGTCTTTCTTATTGGCTGCTTATTTTGTTTGTTTTACACGTGGCATGCATGCGGACCATCGATTGTTGGTCGGCATTTGATACACACCATGCTTTCGCTGTTGCGTCACAGCTATCATTTGCTTGTGTTCCCTAAAATACCCTTCATGAAATTGGAAAATCTTGTGTCTTTTTTTAATTAATTCTTGTTACCTTATTCCAATTTTTTAGCGGTATTATATTCCAGATTTTTTAATTGACACGCATGAATTAATATTTGGTTTTTTTTACTAATTTGTTTAGCGTACACGTCTTGAATCCTACATTTTTGGGCTCACCGCTCACGTGAGTCTAAGTGGTAAGATGGGCCCACCCCAGATGTTGAAGGAAGAGAAGGATGTCCCGACAATGCTAGACCCAACCAATTTCACAATTTTTGTTCACAGACAGACTTTGATTAGTGTCTAAATCATCCTTACTAAGATTATCCTTACTGTGACTGATCATTATTAATATCATTTTTATTGTATATTAATCACAATCTCTCACACATTATGAAAATGTTGTGAAACTTGTCTTCAAGACTTATTATCATCATAATGTCTCCATGTGGGGTTTGGTTAAAATCACCTGAAAATTTGTGTTCAATTTTGTTGTTGGGTTTTATTAAAAATAAAAAATAAAAAATCACCTGAATCAAATACTATTACGAATGTTAGTGAAATGGAAATTTGTTGTTAGGTTTTATTGAAAGAATTTTTTTTTTTTTTTGTTGTTTAATTTGGTGCTTGTTTGTCACAATGCAATCCTCTTGTCTGATTTCTGAGCGTGGGACATTGCTAAGATTTAGCTTCCAAAAGAGTTTAGTTACTAAAGGATTTGATTTTTTATTTTTTATTTTTGAAATCTTTAGGTTGGAGTGGCCATCCAGTATGTGGGAAACGTTTTCATTTTATTATCAAGGCTGATGGTAGTTCCATTGGTGGGTATCGCAAGCCATGTATGTGCTGTGGAGATGTCTTGCATTTGTCAGAATCCAAGTGAGAACCCTAACCTTTTCTTCTCATTTGCCTTTGTTTATGTATATTTGAAATATAACTCTTGTGTTGGCTTCAGTTATTTGAAATATTACTCTTGTGGAGATGTCTTGTTGTATATACATCTTTATTGACTTTGACATGGAGCATTATTCTTTTAATGGACCTTTATTTTGTGGTTGGTAGAACTATAAAGGTTTTTAATCCCACTTCCCAAGTATTTGGTGCTTGCTTTTCTAAATTGATTTTCCTATGTAATTGAGTTAATTAATGTTGTTACGTTTTATGAAGTAATTTTTGCAAAGTTTAGTTGTGCTATACCTGGCTTTGTATGCCTTTTCATTAATGCTGCTGTTTGCGAATTGAAATTCGGTTATTTACAATTATTTTGTTAAAGGATATCATTAGAGCACTGTAACAGTTGTCATAGTTTGATCGTAAGGAACTTTATGGACATTGTGAATATTATAGCTTTCAGAGGTCTCTTTGATTGATTTCATTGGTGTTAAACTGGTTTTAGTCGAGTAATCATACAGAAGTATGTCAATTTTGCTACCTCCGATTAGTTTCAAAAGGATGACTTCATTATTTGTGTGATTCATGATGTGCTCTTTATTTCAGGTGCAAGTCATGCAACCATGTGACGAGTACAGATGATGTTGAAGATTGGGTGTTCCACCAGTTGGAGAACACAACTCATCTTTTACATGGTGTAGTTCATTCAAACGGTTATGGCCACCTTCTTAGGGTTAATGGTAGAGAAGGGGGCTCAAGGATTCTTTCTGGATATCATATCATGGACTTCTGGGATCGCCTTTGTAAAATACTTGGAGTCAGGTTAGGATTTTTACTGTAAATACAGCTTCTTGTTCGTTTAGTAATGAAAGCTATTATATTTATGAGCTAGTTAGTTTCAGATCCTGAATCTTTTTATTTTTTGAGTTTATGTTTTATACATCTTTGCTTCCTTCTTTTCTTCTCCTTTTCCCCCTCATGTTATATTGTTAGAAGTTCAGTGAAATGGTCTGTTTTATATACATTTTATTGACCTGTATTGGAATCACAAAACAAATTGGCTGCTACCTCAAAGTAGGTACGTAGAAGAATGCACATAACATGAAAATTGTTGTCTTGGTGGGGAGTTTTGTCTATCTATTTAATTATTTTTTTCATTGAGGAATAAATTAAACACTGTATTATAGCTATGTCTTAAAGTCCCTGGTGAGGATTCCTGTCAAGGTTTTCATTGGTCTCATGATGTGCTAACATTGTTACGAAATTAAGGGCTTTTTGAACCAGATTTTTCTCTAAGATTGACATTTGATGTCTATTTTTTATCATATCACGTTTGTTTCTTTCCATTTTATCCCCTTTTTCTGATGCATATGTGCTGATAGATGCCCCCTTAGTCCAATGTGATTTCTTTTAATTATAGCTTTGTCTTAAAGTCCCGTGTTTCTTTATTTATTTATTCATTGTTCACTTGTCTAAAAATTGACAGAAAAGTGAGTGTGATGGACGTGTCAAAAAAGTATGGGTTAGAATACCGGCTGCTTCATGCCATCACTAAAGGTCATCCATGGTACGGTGAATGGGGTTATGAATTTGGTGCTGGTAGCTTTGCTCTCACCCTTGATGCCTATAAAATGGCTGTTGAATCACTCTCCAGCCTACAGTTGCCCATGTTTCTCTCCCAGGGACAGGAACCCCGCACTCGCCTGCATGACACGATCTCACATTACCAGACCTTATCGGAGCGTGAGCTTGTAAATATAAGAGATCTCTTTTGTTTTTTGATGAGCTTGATCCATGATGCACACAAATCTCCGTCTAGGGTTGATGATGTCACCTGCAAGAAGCGTCGTACATGCACTTCAGCGGTCTTGAGTTCCTGGTCTGGGAGTGACATTGAACGGGTGGAAGACGCCATGTTCAGAGTTCTGCGTGCAGTGTCTGGGTCTAATTGGGTAAATTTCCGTGCTCTTAGAGGCGCTGTTTGCAAGGCGGCTCCTCCAGAGCTCCTTGATTACAGCCTTGGGAAACTTGGAGGGAAATTGGCTGCAGATGGTATGGTTGTTAAAGCCCGAAGCAATCCTGATTCAGGAGCTCTTGAGTACAGGTGAGTGTTCATTCTGGTCATTACCAGCTGTTTACTGTTAATTTTGTTTAGTCTTTTGAAAAAAGAATCACGTAAACTTTCATGGTTTCTGAGAATGACATTCCTAAGGTTTTCTTTGAGCTGTTAAGACAGCTTAAACTTGCGATTGTGCATAGTTCTACTGCCAATTATACTCTCTTTATGTGCATGATGTAAAGCGAATTGTTACCTCCATGATGAAGATGAACGAGACTACTAGACCTTGCAAAACTTTTAATGCTGTTTTTTTTGGGAAATTGATTTTATTCTATATGATTTCATATATAATGTTGTAATTGTTGGTGTAAAAAAAAAAAAACTCCATGCTCTCTGTTTGTTTTCCTTTACTGTGTTTATTTTTTGGTTAGACTGATTGTACTTTTATCTTTTACAGACTCGAGCCTGGAAGTGGTTCTGTAGGTGAAATGACTGCTTGCAATGATTCTTCCATCTCAAATTGTCCATCTGAAGAAAATCTGCTGCAGGATCTCAGATACCTGTATGAATCCTTGCTCCATCCTCAAACCATGGTAAGCTATGACCCTCAGGCAAGAAGGGATCTTGCTATCAACTCAGCTGAGAAGCTCCTTGACTGCAAGCACTTTGTGAAAGACTACAAGGTTGAGAAAATGTCTTTAATTGCAAACCCAGTTGCAATATGCCTGTCATGTGAGGTGGAGCTCATAGATGAATCTGAAGAGTTTGCCACAAACCCACCGCCGGAGTTAATTATCCTGCCCCCAAATGCCACAGTTTCCGACCTTAAGCTTGAAGTGTCAAAAGCTTTTCAAGAGGTATATCTGATATTTAGAAAATTTCAAGCTGAAGAACTATTTGGCTATGGCGGTGTAGATGAATCCACCCAGGTCAAGCTCTTGTTAGGGTCAACTGAATCAGTTCGAGTGCGAGGGAGATGCCTCGGGAAAAATGGACTGAGTAGGTTTAGAATGGAGAGGGGGGTTGAGAGATGGACAGTGGATTGTAGCTGTGGGGCCAAGGATGATGATGGTGAGAGAATGTTGGCTTGCGATATTTGTGGTGTGTGGCAACACACTAGGTGTTCCGGTATCAATGACTCTGATTCAGTACCTTCCAAGTTTGTTTGTCAAAGATGCAGGAGTTCCGATGGAAATACCATAGCTAGTGGGCACATAAAGCATGAGACAGTTGCTGATGTTGGTAGTGGAAAGAGCTTGACAACACGTTTTGATGATCGCTGAGGTTTTGAATGTTTGCAAAGGTTTCTGAGCTTTTTTAGTAGTTTTCCCTTGGGCCAAAACGAACGTGTACATAAGAAACAGGCCAAGAAACCGCCATTAGGGCGGTCGACTTGTTTTTGGAATCCTACCTCCTTCTGTTTATCATGTACATATTCTACTAATGACAGGAGTCCTTAAACAAGAAACTAGAAAAATAAAATTAACACGAATGACGAAGAAAAAAAGAGTACCAAATTGCTGCATTACCTTGGCTTTCTCTATTTGCTTTTCATTTTACGGCTTATGTTAAAATTCACCACCGTTTTTCTCGTGGACCCAAAAGTCAAAACTGACTCTAGCTAAGTTTGCTTGTAATTTTCAACCACGTCAGAGGTTGCTACTGGCCTTTTTCTTTCCTCTTAGCCATAACAAAAAGAAGATGAAGATAAAGTTAATGCTGTTGAGATGGTGAGATAAAAAAGGCATTGTACTCACAAAGGTGTCTGGCCAATAGAAGAGATCAATTATGGATGAGGACATGTGCTGTCCTGAGCCCAATGTACATCTGTTCTCCAGATGCAGGTGGGCCTTCAATTACGGACATCCATTTCTATACCTAATTTCACAACTTGTTAAAGTGACAAGTTGTGAGTGGTAAAATATCAACATTACATGAGATCACCTAGAATTACGTGCTTTTTCTTAGAATCTCTCTACAAACCACAACCTGCTACCTCAACCGGTTGTGGATTTGAGTGTGGCAAAGGGCATGTCTCCAAACTTTTCCTCCGAGTATTTATCGTCTTATGTGATGGTCTCCTTACGAAATGTTAAGTCACATTACATAATCTTTAATTCTTTGTTAATTATTGGTAAACTTAATAGTTGATGCAATAGCGACACTCACTTTGTTTCTTGATTATAAGTTTTTTTTTTTTTTGAATAATTCAATAGTTGGGGGAGAGAGGGTTTAAATCCTGATTCTCTTCGTAAAGGATAACAAACAAAATTAGTTGAATTACAAGATTAAATTGTCAAATCCCAATACCAACATCAAAATTTAATAGATTCAAGGAAAGAATTATGGGCATACATAGAAAATTAAAGAATAATGATTTCTAGCTAGACTCTCATGTATAACCATTGATGTTAGGGTATTGGCACGGTGGATTTGGCCTAAGCAGTAAGTTTGATCAAAGATAGCTGGCAATAACTTTCAGCTCTGCGAAAGATTGGATATAGTCAACCTTAGCAACAATGTTAGGTAATCGGGGTCTCTCCGGTCAATGTTGAAGTGAAGTAACTTTTGTCATAATTCAAATTTACGATTACAATAATTGTAGGAAGTTTAGACAATGATAGAGCCAAGATTTAAATTAAGAAAAGACAAAATTTATAATAATTATACATATGTCTTCATATACTATACTCAAGGTCATATTAGGGTCGGTTCAAGGATTAGGTCATTGCCTAAGGCTTCTTATTAAAAAGAGGTTCCAAAATTAGGCATCAATAATAGTTTTATGTTATGAAATATTAATGGTGACGTTAGCTCATATCAATTAAAGATTGTCTTTATAGCCTTAATGCTTAAGAAGTAACTCCACACACTTTGAAGGCTATATATACATATGTAATCTCCTTTGTAAAGGTGAACAAAACCATTATATATACAATTAGTTATATACATCATGTGGATGACCACTTAAAGATATAATCTCATTATCACACTATTTCATTTATTTTATAACACGTTATCAGCACGAGACTCTAGCCAAAATTATAAAAGGATTTTGACCTTACTTTATCAATCACAACAAAAGGTTATTTGTGTAACACTTCAATTTAGTGTAAGTTATTTCCTAATGAATTTTTTTATCTTATTATCTAATTTATTTGTTATCACATTGATTCAAGCCTAATACCTTAATATTTAGTTTATAATCCACTAATATTTAGTTTAATGGATTAAAAGTCCTATGAGTTTCATGTTTAACATATGTTATTTGGTAATTGATTAAATATTAAGCAATTCCATTACATTTAATTATTCTAATCCTGTCAAAGTTGGATACAAATGATAAAAGATAAAAGATATAACTCTATATATGCATATAACTATATTAATTACATGTCTATTAACCTTGGATACAAAAGATAAAAAAATAATAATAAAAAAATAAATAAAAAAAGGGGAATGTATACATATATTTTATATCATATTTCATATAGTCAATTTTTATTCCTATTGCAAGTTTACATTTGAATAATTTAGATTGAATATATTATTTCTTATCAAAACATTGCATGATATAAATGCTTACTTACTTAATTGTTAATATTGTTACATCTTCCCTATAGATAATGTCGAACCTTACAAAACTTGAATTCGTTGCCCTTGATATTTCAGGCAAGAATTACTTATCATGGATCCTTGATGCTGAGATCCACTTGGAGGCAATGAACCTTGGAGATACTATAAAAGATGGCAACCAAGCATCCCCACAAAATCGCGCAAAAGCAATGATTTTTATTCGCCATCATCTCCATGAGGAATTAAAAACTGAGTACCTTACAGTAAAAGATCCTCTGATTCTATGGAATAACTTAAAGGAGAGATACGAGCACCAAAAAACCGTAATCCTCCCTAAAGCTCGTTATGATTGGATGCACCTAAGGTTGCAAGATTTTAAAAGTGTGAGCGAATATAATTCTGCACTTTTTAAAATCAGCTCACAATTAAAATTAGGGTTAAATAAACTATTGGTCCCTAACGTTTACCCAAGTTACACGTTTAGTCCTTAACGTTTAAAACGGGCAAAAATGGTCCCTAACGTTTCAAAATTGTGCACCATTAGTCCTTCTGTCTGTCTCCGTTAACTTTATGAGTATATAACTAACGGATTGATGACATATCTATTTTTAATTGAGGTGGTATTTTATTTTCATTTACAAGTAGACATATGACGTGACATACCTAATTAAAATAAAATAAATCCCACCCACCCACTCAATTAAGAACCTATCCATTTTACTAAAAAAAAAAAGACACAATTAATGCTCCTCTCTCTCACCTCCCTCTCTGTTCCGCAAATTGAACTATTGGATTCTCTGGCTGTCATAATAATAAGTCTAGTGAAAATTCTCTCATTTAAAGAACGAAGTGTAATTAATCAATGATTGTAGAGAAGCTATTTCTTCGGATGAAAAGAATGTTCAACGTTTTACATTAAAAATTAGTTTTGCATTGCCATCTTTGTTAAAATGGATTTCATTTAACAAACTTCCATGTACCTTTCTTGAGAACAAAGATGGCAATGTAGTCTTGATCCCTTAAACCTTTATTTTGTTGATCTTGAGGTATATTGGGCTTGCAGTATCTCCAGAAGGGCTGAAGAATTGGAAGAGGCTTCAAGAAGACCTTGTTCTTAAGCCTTCAGAAGAAGACAGATGAGATAATAAAGGAGTGAAATCACCATGTCTGGTTCAGATGGAGGGCAATGAAGATAAATAGAGATTATATTATGTATATAATTCAAATCCTAATTCGGTAGTTCAATTTGCAGAACAGAAAGGGAGGTGAGAGAGAGAAGCATTGGGTTTTTTTAGTGAATGGGTAGGGTTTTAATCAGGTGGGTGGGTTTTATTTTATTTTAATTGGGTATGCCACATCATATGTCTACATGTAAATGAAAATAAAATGTCACCTCAATTAAAAATGGCTATGTCATCAATCCGTTAGTCACGTACTCATAAAGTTAACGGAGATAGACGGAAAGACTAATGGTACACAATTTTGAAACGTTAAAGACTATTTTTGCCCGTTTTAAACGTTAGGGACCAAACGTACAATTTGAGTAAACGATAAGGACCAACAGTGTATTTAACCCTTAAAATTATGTGGGAAAAAGATCACTGATGAAGACATGTTAGAAAAAACGTACACTACATTTCATGCCTCGAATGTGCTCCTGCAGTAGCAATATTGAGAGCGTAAGTTCACAAAATATTCTGAACTAATATCTTGTCTTCTAGTGGCTAAACAAAATAATGAGCTTTTGCTAAAAAATCACCAGTCTCGCCCGACCGGTTCAACACCATTCCCTGAAGTGAATGGAACCTCATATGATAATAATAGAGAATATAATGGTCGTGGGCGTGGACATGGTAGGAAACGAGGGGGACGTACTCAAAATACTCCAAGAAAGAATACCACACCTTACCACCGAAAGGAGAATTATAATGAAACAAAACAACATGGAAATGGACAAGGTTTACAAAATAAACCCCCAAAAACCCATGAAGAAAAATGTCTTAGGTGTGGTATGAAAGGGCATTAGCAACGTACATGTCGTATGTCGTATGTCTAAACATTTAGTAGAATCTATACCAAGCCTCTATAAAAGAAAAAGGGAAAGGAATTGAAATGAATTTCGCTCATCACAGTGATCCAGAAGATCACATGGATTATTTTGATATCCCAAATAAAGTGGACATTACCCATCTGGATGTCTCTGATTTCTTTGAGGATGCTAACGGAAAAATTGATCATTTGATTGGTGATGGAAATGTTCATACCAATTAGCATATTTCCTTTCCAACATACTATCGCTTTGTTTTAGTATGTGTTGGAAATATAAGGAGAAATATTACCTGAAACTTACAATAATTTGCACCAAATAAAATTACCAATAAAAGGTGGCGGAGTTGAGGCACGGACCAGGTCGCTCTCTTGAGACGATACGCGCCGTCTACGGAATTTTCCGGTGTAATAGACAACAATTTTGCACGCCGTCCCCAGGATACAACAAGCCCAGCCACCTAGCTTGTATTCCCTTGCAAGTCTACACTACTTGTAGGGAGAGAAGCTCTTAAAAAATAATACTTTCTTTTACCCAGTAAAATATATTTTTGTGAAAAGATTGAGAAAAAATTTGTAGAGAGGAATATCAGAATATGGGTTTTTCTGTGTGCATTTCAAATGTCGGACTGATCATATATATAGAGGTACCAAAGCTCTTTCATTTAGTCAGTTTTGCTGTACATGTAGCTGTATAGAGCTAGAGTAATAATTATGAATTTAAAATAATAACATTCCATTTAATTGATGGTAAACGTATAACAACGTATAGCAACTAAAGAGTAAAGACATCAGTTTTATTTTTGAAAATTCCAGCACTAAGCCATAAGCCAACTGTAACTTAGCTATACATATAGGAGTAGTACAATAACAATCATTTACTAATAGAAACAGATAAGCATCAGTCAACAAAAATTTATTTTATTTTTGAAATTTGTGAACGGTAACCGATGCATATTGAAAGTTGCAATTTATTAGATTAACTTTTCAATTGAAACTGATATGCCATCAATTCAAATAAAATCTGATTTTATTTTTCCACTTCAATGACCAATTAATCAGATTTAAAATGAAAAGATTTTTCTTTTTTATAAAAATACTCCAACAATCCCCCACTTATTTTTATAAAAAATGTAAGTAAATATATATGTATATAAATATATTTTTTCTGGGTTAAGATAGAATATTATGCATAATGAGGGTGCCAATGGCTTGAACCCTCATTTAGTGTTTCAACAATGTTGTTCCAAAGTCCATAGTGAACAACGTCTTGAACTATGACTTTTGTGTGGAAAACATGACAATGCATCACACACATAATACTCAAGTATTCTGCAATGAGCTTCTAAGCCAGCACATTACGGCCTTGTGCTTTATCCCAGCATTCATGAGTAATTTAGAGAATTAGCCCTATTCTCATAGGAAGCGGCCCCACTTCCATACTCATATAGGTGAATCTATTAAGGATACTCTCGTAACTCTAACATCCCACTCATAAGAGCTATAGACTACATTAAGAGTTTTATTTATATAAACTCATCCTTTATTAACGTTACGAGATACATGCACTCACACCTTAGGGAGGGACAAAATTAAATTTAGTGCATGTTATTCAAACTACTCTATGATTCGTTTTTCCCTTTGAACCTAGTTCTTGGGATCTCCAGTCCCTAGGTTGGGTATCCTCATAGGCAATTTATTCTTCTTTGGGCTTAAGTCCCATCCCCCTCGATGTTATCCAGATCTTTTCTCTAGCTAGAGCTTTAGTTAATGGATCCGCAATATTATCTCCAGTTCTAATATAATCAACATTAATAGTTCCATTGTTTATATATGATCTTACAGTACTGTGTTTTCTTCTAATAGATCTGGATTTTCCATTATAATATTTATTTCGCACTCTACCAATTGTGGCAGTGCTATCACAATGAATTAAGACGGGTGGCATAGGTTTTTCCCACATTGGAATTTCAGATAAAAGATCACGTAACCAACCCGCTTCTTCACTGGCTGAGGCTAAGGCAATTAACTCTGCCTCCATTGTGGATTTAGCAATAATTTGTTGTTTTTTAGATTTCCAACAAATTGCTCCACCACCTAAAGTAAATACATAGCCAGTGGTAGACAAAGAATCACCAGATAAGGTATTCCAATCGGCATCACTATATCCTTCAATAACAGCAGGATATTTTTGATATAATAAACCATAGTTCACAGTTCTTTTTAAATATCTCATTAGGCGAGTCACCACATTCCAATGTTCAAAATTTGGTTTGCTAGTAAATCTTGCTAGAACTCCCACAGAATAGGCAATATCAGGCCTAGTACAATCAGTAGCATATCTAAGACTACCAATAATACTAGCATACTCCTTTTGATTATAAATATTATTTTCATGTTTAGTAGGAAATAAATGTACACTAGGATCAAAAGAAGTATTTAGAGGTTTATAATCAAAATATTTATATTTTTTCAAAATCTTTTCTATATAATGAGATTGATCTATAAATATGCCATTCGAAGTTCTAGTAATTTTCATACCAAGTATCACATTAGCTTCTCCTAAATCTTTCATATCAAAATTATTTTTAAGAAGTGTTTTGGTAGTATTTATAACATCTATATTAGAACCAAAAATTAAAAGATCATCAACATATAAACAAATTATTACATGAGCATCATCAAAAGATTTATAGTATATACATTTATCACTTTCATTTGTTTTAAAACCATTAGATAGCAAGCATTGATCAAATTTTATATGCCATTGTCTAGGAGCTTGTTTTAATCCATAAAGAGATTTTAATAATTTACATACCTTGTGTTCATTACCCGGCAATACAAAACCTTCTGGTTGATCCATGTATATTTCTTCTTCTAAATCTCCATTCAAGAAGGCTGTCTTTACATCCATTTGATGTATCATCAAATTATAAATAGCAGCTATAGCAATCAATAATCTAATAGATGTAATTTTAGTGACCGGAGAAAATGTATCGAAAAAATCAATATCTTCTTTTTGTTTAAAACCTTTAGCTACAAGTCTAGCTTTGAATTTTTCAATAGTTCCATCAGGTTTTAATTTTCTTCTAAGTACCCATTTACATCCAATTGTTTTACAACCTGGAGGTAAGTCTACAAGTTTCCAAGTATTATTAGAAATCAAAGAATCCATCTCATCATTGATGGCTTCTTTCCAAAAACCTGAATCAGTTGATGATAAAGCTTCTTCTAAAGAAGTAGGATCACTTTGTAAACTATATACATAATATTCAGGACCAAAATCTTTTTCAATTCTAAGTCTTTTACTTTTTCTAGGTTCAATCTCAATTTTATTAGTTTCTTTTGACTTAGACATTGAAGACTCATCTCTACCTTCTTGTTCACGGCCCCCACTAATTTTAGATTTAAATGGAAATTTATTCTCATGAAAAATTGACTCTTTAGATTCAATTATTGAATTATTATCAATGTCAAAAAATCTATAAGTTAGACTGTTTAATGTATAACCCAAAAATACACATGTAGAAGCTCTTTTTCCAAGTTTTGGTCTTTTAGGATCAGGTAGCCTCACATACGCTAAGCACCCCCAAACTCTAAAATAATCCAAATTTGGTTTATATTTTTTCCACAATTCAAAAGGAGTTAAAAGAGTCTTTTTATGAGGTATTCTATTTAAAACATAATTTGCTGTTAAAACAGCCTCACCCCATAAATTTTTAGGAGCCCCACAACTAACAAGCATGGCATTGGTTAAATTTATAAGTGTTCTATTTTTACGTTCAACTACTCCATTAGAAGATGGAGAATAAGGGGGAGTAATCTCATGAACAATACCAAGAGATTGAATATAATTATTAAGACCAAGTGTTTCATACTCCTTTCCTCTATCAGTCCTAAATCTTTTAATATTTTTACCAAAATTATTCTCAACTTCTTTTATAAAAATAGATAATTTTTCAAAAGCATCACTTTTGTTTTTCATTAGATAAACATATGAATATTTTGAAAAATCATCAATAAAGGTTATAAAGTATCTATTACCTCCACGTGTCAAAATACCTTCAAATTCACAAATATCACTATGAATAAGTTCTAATAATTCAGAATCTCTTTCAACACTTTTATAAGATTTTCTAGTAATTTTAGTCGTACTACATATTTCACATTTTTCAAATTCATTTTCAAGTTTAGGAATTAAACCTAAGCAACTCATATTTTTCATATACTTATTATTAATATGACATAATCTACCATGCCAAACATTCACACAAGAAACAATATAAGCAGAAGAATTATTATTTTCATTCATCTCAACATTAAGTTTAAACATACCATCACAAGCATAGCCTTTTCCAACAAACATGCCCTTTTTAGAGAGTACAAACTGATCAGCCTCAAGAACTTGTTTGAAACCAGCCTTATTCAACAGAAAGCCAGAAACTAATTTTTTTTCTAATTTCAGGCGCATGTAAAACATCTTTTAGAACCAATTCTCACCCTGAAGTAAATTTTAGAAGCACCTCTCCAGTTCCCAAGACATCAGTACGTAGTATGAGAATCACCAAGCATGATTTTCTTTTTGTCTTCAAAAATAGAGTAGGTTTTGAACCAAGCTTTATCATGGCAAACATGCCTAGTTGCTCCAGAATCTATCCACCATCCTCCTAAGCCATCGAGAATATTAATCTCAGTAATCATAGCCACAAGAGGCTCTTCAGTCACATTGGCTTGAGCCATTGACCCATTTTTCCGATAACGACAAATTCTAGCAGAATGTCCAGGCTTACCACACACAAAACATGCATAATTTTTGTTATTGGTGTGGTTGCCATTATTTGGGACATGCTTAGGAGGAGGTCCTTGGTTCTTTCTTTGATTTGAGAGGGCCTTATATTGAGACTGGTTTCTATTTGGCCAACGTTTCATGTTTCTTTTCTTTGGCCTTAAATAATAATTATTTTTTTCTTGGGCTTTAGGCATGTTTTCATTGGAAGTAATCAAATTTACCTTAGTTCCATTTGCTCCATTGAGCTCCACAGCCTTGTCTTGATTCCTTGCTTCTTCCTCCACTCTCAAACGTGTGATAATGGCTTCAATGGAAAGTTCCTTTTGCTTATGTCTCATGACTTTAGCAAACTCCTTCCAAGACTCGGGCAGCTTGTCAATGATGGCTGAAACTTGCATTTGTTCGTCTACTCGAACGCCTTTAGAACGAACATCATGTGCAATCATTTGAAGCTCATAGGCTTGTTCTACCACGGACTTGCCTTCAACCATTTGAAACCTGAAAAAACGACTACAAGCATACTTCTTGGACCCAGCTTCCTCAGTGTCATACTTTTGATGCAAGGCCTTCCATATCTTTTTTGCAGAAGAGTAAGATTGATCATAATAATCATACAATTCATCAGAAAGACAATTAAGCAAATAATTCCTACAATAAAGATGATCCTTCTCCCATTTCTTTTTTTCTTTTTCATGTTGAGAAATTTCTTCTTCAGTCATGGATTCTATTTTCTTTTTCTTTGGATTTTTCTCCGTTAGAACATAAGCTACATTCAAAAGTGTAAGGTAAAAGAAAGTCTTTTGTCTCCACCTCTTAAAGTAAACACCACGGAAGCGGAATGGCTTGTTAAGATCACCCGCTCCAATGGTATTGGAAACAATATTACCATTTTCATTGATGCATTGATGCATTTTTGTTCTCCATATGTATCAATATTACCATTTTCCATTGATGCATTTTTGTTCTCCATATGTATCGTCTCAAATTGTTCGAAATATAAGGAGAAATATTACCTGAAACTTACAATAATTTGCACCAAATAAAATTACCAATAAAAGGTGGCGGAGTTGAGGCACAGACCAGGTCGCTCTCTTGAGACGATACGCGCCGTCTACGAAATTTTCCGGTGTAATAGACAACAATTTTGCACGCCGTCCCCAGGATACAACAAGCCCAGCCACCTAGCTATATTCCCTTGTAAGTCTACACTACTTGTAGTGAGAGAAGCTCTTAAAAAATAATACTTTCTTTTACCCAGTAAAATATATTTTTGTGAAAAGATTGAGAAAAAATTTGTAGAGAGGAATATCAGAATATGGGTTTTTCTGTGTGCATTTCAAATGTCGGACTGATCATATATATAGAGGTACCAAAGCTCTTTCATTTAGTCAGTTTTGCTGTACATGTAGCTGTATAGAGCTAGAGTAATAATTATGAATTTAAAATAATAACATTCCATTTAATTGATGGTAAACGTATAACAACGTATAGCAACTAAAGAGTAAAGACATCAGTTTTATTTTTGAAAATTCCAGCACTAAGCCATAAGCCAACTGTAACTTAGCTATACATATAGGAGTAGTACAATAACAATCATTTACTAATAGAAACAGATAAGCATCAGTCAACAAAAATTTATTTTATTTTTGAAATTTGTGAACGGTAACCGATGCATATTGAAAGTTGCAATTTATTAGATTAACTTTTCAATTGAAACTGATATGCCATCAATTCAAATAAAATCTGATTTTATTTTTCCACTTCAATGACCAATTAATCAGATTTAAAATGAAAAGATTTTTCTTTTTTATAAAAATACTCCAACAGTATGCTATCTTGTTATGCTTTATTTTACTCTTAAAATAATAAAGTTTAATTTATATTTTTCATATATGTAGAGGCATGAGTCTTATTGATGGATTTAATTCCAAGATGATGGGCGAAGACTTTTGTCTAGCAGACAGTGCAACAACGCACACAATCCTTAAAAATAAAAAATATTTTCAACAATTATCCTTAAGCAAAGCTTATGTCAATACCATATCAGGTTCTTCGAACCTAATTGAAGGCTCCAGAAGAGCAAATATCATGTTACCAAAGGGAACAAAACTTTATATTGACGATGCTTTGTACTCTTCTAAATCTAGAAGGAATTTACTGAGCTTTAAGGATATCCGTCATAATGGTTATCATATTGAAACCAACAATAAAGTTAGTGAAGAATATCTTTATATTACTTCAATGGTTTCGGGCCAGAAACTCATATTAGAAAAACTGCCTATTTTCTCTTCTGGATTATATTATACCACTATGAGAACAATTGAAACAAATGTTATAGTGCACCAGAAGTGCTCTGACCCAAATATATTTATGCTTTGGCATAATTGTCTTGGGCATCCGGGGTCAATAATGATGCGTCGAATCATTGAAAATTCTCATGGGCATCCCTTAAAGAACCAGAAGATTCTTTCACCAAGTGATTATCCTTGTAGTGCCTGTTCTCAAGGTAAACTAATCATCAAACCATCTCTTTCAAAGATTGTTGTTGAATCCCCATCTTTCTTAGAAAGAATACAAGGTGATATTTGTGGACCTATACACCCACCATGTGGGCCATTCAGGTATTTTATGGTTTTAATAGATGCATCAACTAGATGGTCACATGTTTGTCTACTTTCTACTAGGAATGTTGCATTTGCTAGACTCCTTGCTCAAATAATTAGGTTACGGGCACAATTTCCTGACTACCCAATTAAGAAAATCCGTCTAGATAATGCAAGAGAGTTTACATCTCAAGCATTTGATAACTATTGCATGTCAATCGGGATTGATGTTGAATATCCAGTTGCTCATACCCATACTCAAAATGGTTTAGCTGAATCATTTATTAAAAGACTTCAAATGATTGCTCGTCCTTTACTTATGAAAACAAAACTACCTATTTCTGCTTGGGGACATGCCATATTACATGCTGCATCATTAGTTCGCATTAGACCAATTGCTTACTATAAATACTCACCATTACAACTTGTTTTTGGTCAACAACCAAATATTTTTCACTTTCGCATTTTTGGTTGTGCTGTATATGTTCCTATTTCACCCCCACAACGCACTAAAATGGGCCCCCAATGTAGACTTGGTATTTATGTTGGTTTTGATTCTCCGTCAATCATTAGATATCTTGAACCCTTAACTGGTGACATTTTTAAGGCACGTTTTGATGATTGTCACTTCAATGAAACAATCTTCCCACCATTAGGGGGAGAAAAGTCGTTGCCTGAAGCACGACGAGAAATCACTTGGAATGTTTCGACGTTATCCCATCTTGATCCTCGTACAAATCAAAGTGAACTGGAAGTTCAGAGGATTATTCATTTGCAAGGTATTGCAAATCAATTACCGGATGTATTCACTGACAGTAAGAAAATAGTGAAATCTCACATCCCAGCTGCTAACAATCCAGCACGAATTGAAGTCCCTGAAGGACAGTTTATTAATATAGCAGAAAATGAATCTAAGACACGCCTAAAGCGTGGAAGACCTGTCAGTGCTAAAGAAAAAATTCCCCGGAAGAGAAAAACACAAGAAAAACAAGTTGCAGCCCCTGAAAAGGCTATACCCATGAAACAAGCAACAAACATAATTAATTTATCCAAAAATTGTGCACACAAATCTCTTGAAAATGAACCTTCTGAAGAGGAACCTCCTAAAGAGTTATCCCTAGAAGAGGAGCAAGTACTTGAAAATGATAAGATCTCAATACATTATGTAAATACAGGAGAAATATGGGATAGAAATAAAATTGTTGTCGACAACATATTTTCATTTAAAGTTGCTCTTGACATTACCAGAAGTAATGATCATGAAATTGAACCACAAACTGTCGAACAATGTCGACGTAGAAATGATTGGCCAAAGTGGAAAGAAGCAATTCAGGCAGAACTAAACTCACTATTAAAACGTGAAGTATTTGGAGCTATAGTCCAAACACCTGAAGGTGTAATGCCTATTGAATATAAGTGGGTATTTGTACGAAAGCGTAATGAGAAAAATGAAATCATAAGGTACAAAGCGCAACTTGTGGCACAAGGTTTCTCGCAGAGACCTGGCATTGATTATGAAGAAACATATTCTCCTGTAATGGATGCTATTACATTTAGATTTTTGATTAGCTTGATAGTTACAGAAAATTTAGATATGAGCTTAATGGATGTTGTTACAACATATCTGTATGGGTCATTGGATAATGATATATACATGAAAATCCCTGAAGAATATAAATTGCCTGAAGCATATAATTCAAAATCTCGAAACATGTATTCTATCAAGCTACAAAGATCTTTATATGGCTTAAAGCAATCCAGTCACATGTGGTACAATCGACCCAGTGAATATCTATTGAAAGAAGGATTTGAGAATAATCCTATTTGTCCATGCGTTTTTATTAAAAAATCAGAATCCGGATTTGCTATTGTCGCGGTGTATGTTGACGATTTAAATCTTGTGGGAACTCCTGAAGAACTCACAAAAACCGCTGATTACTTAAAGAATGAGTTTGAGATGAAGGATCTCGGTAAAACAAAATTTTGTCTTGACTTACAAATTGAACACCTTCCAGATGGTATTCTTATTCATCAGTCAACATACACAGAGAAAGTCCTAAAGCACTTTCACATGGATAAAGCTCATCCTTTGAGCACTCCAATGGTTGTTCGATCACTTGATGTCAAGAAAGATCATTTTCGCCCTCAAGAAGTTGGCGAAGAAACTCTTGGTCCTGAAGTACCATACCTCAGTGCAATCGGTGCTTTGATGTACCTTGCAAATTGCACACGACCTAACATAGCTTTTTCGGTCAATTTATTGGCAAGGTATAGTTTCGCACCAACTTTGAGACATTGGAATGGGGTTAAGCATGTATTGCGTTACCTCCGTGGAACAACTGACATGGGATTATTTTATCCAAATAAATCAAATTCACAGTTAGTTGGATATGCGGATGCCGGTTATCTTTCTGATCCACACAAAGGCCAATCACAAACAGGGTATTTGTTTACTTGTGGCAACACTGCTATTTCATGGAGATCTGTTAAGCAAACTATATCTGCCACCTCCTCAAATCATTCAGAGATTATCGCAATTCATGAAGCAAGTCGTGAATGCGTTTGGCTAAGATCGGTAATTCAACATATTCGAGAAAAGTGTGGATTATCCTCAATCAAAGATAACCCGACAATACTATATGAAGACAATGCTGCTTGTATCACTCAAATCAGAGGAGGCTATATTAAAGGTGATAGAACCAAGCATATTTCACCAAAATTCTTTTATACACATGAGCTCCAGAAGAGCGGTGACATTGATGTTAAGCAGATACGATCAAGTGAAAATTTGGCAGATATATTCACTAAGTCATTACCGACTACAACATTCAAGAAGATAGTTCACAGCATTGGCATGCGTCGACTTAAGAATCTTCTAATTTTGGACAATTGAAACTCTATGCATTCATGAGGGAGAGTAAAATTTTTTGAAGAATATGTGCTGATTATACTCTTTTTCCTTCGCTAAGGTTTTTCCCCACAAGGTTTTCCTTTGTAAGGTTTTAATGAGGCAATCCTAAGGCACTCAAAGAGACACAAGAATACTGTACTCTTTTTCCTTCGCCATTGGTTTTGATCCCACTGGGTTTTTCCTTGGCAAGGTTTTAATGAGGCATATTCTTAGTAAATGTTCATCCAAGGGGGAGTGTTATGAAATATTAATGGTGACGTTAGTTCATATCAATTAAAGATTGTCTTTATAGCCTTAATGCTTAAGAAGTAACTCCACACACTTTGAAGGCTATATATACATATGTAATCTCCTTTGTAAAGGTGAACAAAACCATTACATATATAATTAGTTATATACATCATGTGGATGACCACTTAAAGATATAATCTCATTATCACACTATTTCCTTTATTTTATAACATTTATCAGAAATTTTTTTTTTTTAAGAGAATAAGTGTGTTGTACTCTGTCTCCCTCATCTTCAAGAAGGTTCCTAAAATTATAAGCCAATAAAAATCCAACTCAATTGAAACTCTAGCGTAAGTTGTTTTCCTAAAAAAGGTTGTAAGTGTGTTGAGTCATCATTGGTGATTCATTTACTCTAACAGCTTGCGACTTTGATTTTTGTAAGCTAGTCTCCCATGTAGTAGTTTTGTCAATATTTGCCACACAATCTTCCACATAGTCACACAACAAACAATCTCGCTCCCTCAACACCAAAATATAAATTGGAATTTGGAATTTGATTTCAGTTTTCTTTCAATATGCATTATTTTACCCAAGATAAAGTAAAACTGATTTTTTATTTTTTATTTAAAAAAAAAATTTATTTTTGTTAAATTTTATGCCTAAATAATGATATTTTATTCCCTATATGAAATTAATCTCGGTTCGGTTAATATTAATTCATAAGCCTCTTGTAGCTCAACTAGTATCTCTTGGTGTTTCTTACAAAGACATCTGGAGTTCAAACTCTCTCTCCTCAAAAAAAAAATTTTTGACGTAAAACTTTCCCCAACATATATATATATATATATATATCATCAAATCATGTGTTGAATCCATATTTTTCATATGTAGGTGGAGGCTATTGGGCGATCTATTGTTAAGTGAAGATGCAATATTGACTTTGATATATTACATTATATTATTCTATGCTTTAAAATATATTTTATTCTTATCTTCCTGTTAGTTTGTAGCCTCCTATCTAGGTTTATCTTTAGTAATTAGATAAACTTCAAGTATAACTATTGGTTTTTGTTAACCTCATAAAATGATTAAATTAGAACAATTTTAAACCATGTAGTAACATTTTGTGCATAAAACTTTAGAGTTTTAGCTTGAAAACAATATCAAATTGTGTAGTTTATTATATAATTGTTTTATAATTTATTACTTATGCAATTATTTTTATGAAATATAATAAATTATTAACTAAAGCATTTTAGCTCTTAAGGAAACCAAGTTTTTTTTTTTTAATTATTATTTTTTTTTTATTCTTTTGTTTCCATCCTTGTTTTTCTAAAATAAATTTTGAATCTTAAAAAATATTGATAAACATGAAAGATTTTCTCTTTAATTTTTTCAATAAAGCATGACATATAAAAGAGATATACCAATAAAAATACAAAAAGAATAGGGTAAATTACATTTTAAACCTTAAAGTTTAGGGGTATTAACAAATTAAACCATATAGTTTTAAAAGTAAAAAATTTAACTTCAAAGTTTCAAAAAGTAACAAATTAAACCTTGAAATTTCAAAAATAAAAAATTAAACCTTGAGGTTTTAAACAGTAACAATATAAACCCCAACCCATGTGAGTAGAACATGAGTTTATTTTTTTATTTTTTTAAACTTTATGGCTTAATTTGTTACACTTGAAACTATAGGGTTTATTTTGTTACTTTTTGAAACTTCAAGATTTAATTTGTTACTTTCGGAACTATAGGGTTTAATTTATAATACCGCTTAAACTATAGGGTTTAAAATGTATTTTTCCTAAAGAATATGAAAAAAAAAAAGTATTAAGGGTGGGTGGGATTTTTGGCGGAGGCCAATTGTCCCCCACTCCCTCTTCCCTCGATCCTTGGCTTCAGATAATGGACTACAAAGAAACTTGTACCACAAGCACTGGCACTTGTGGAATTGGAAGTATGATCTTCCTCCACAGATGCATTTGGAATATCAATGATTCCACCACTACATATGTGAGGACAGTTTAGACATGTGCATAGCACTCAAATGAAAGTATAAAACTTCACGCGTAATACCAACTTTCATTGGAAAATAAGTTTGCCCCCACTTGACAAGAAATCTTCCTTTCGAAATGGAAGCCAGCTGCATATATGCATATCCTATTCCTAATCCCACCACCCCCACTCCACTTCCATTTGACTTTCACCAACTCCTATTGTCTATATATCATATATGGATAGGATAACCGATCCAGTTGCTCACACATTATTAGCCAAAGGGAAGTAATTAATTAAGCTGAACAAATTAAAGTAACAACTTCTAGTAATTATTAAAATAGTATGGAGTGGTGTCCTGCCAAAATTCTAATGAGATTTTTTTTTATGTCAAAGAGAGTATTTCAACCCTAATTTCAAACCGCTACCACATCAAACAAAGTATCTAGGAGTTCCGCTATTTCTTTCAAAAAATAAAAGCAAGGATTTTCGAAATATCAAAAACAGGCTAGAGTCAAAATTGAGTGGATGGAAATGTAAAAACTTGTCATGGATGGGTAGAGCCATATTGATCAAATCAGTGGCGCAAACTACTCCAATGTATGCTATGGCAACCTTTGAGATCCCTAAAAATCTGTGTGAGAGCATGGACGCTCTTATTCGTCGTTTTTGGTGGAGTCCAAAGAAGAAGGCGTCCCACTATTTTGCTCCCATTGCAAGGTCCTCTTTGTGTTGGACTTAAAAAGGAGGTTTGGGTTTCAGGAGGTTCTGGGATTTTAATATGGCTATGTTGTCAAAATTTGCATGGTGTGTGTTAATAGAGAAGGACAGCCAATGTGTGAAAACTCTTACCTCTAAGTACAAAGTTAGAAATAATTGGTTGACATCCTCCCCCATTGCTAATGCCTCTTGGTCTTGGAGAAGCCTGGAAAAGGCAAAAAAAAGGTTTTGTTGGAAGGAGCTTGTAAGTCTCTTGGAAATGGAAGATCTATTCTAGTATGGGAGGTTCCGTGGGTGCCCAATTGCCCAAAATTTTGCCCCAAATCAGTCTCAGATTAAAGCCTTGGGGTTAGCATGGCAGTACACCAACTGTTTAATCAGGAGGGCACAAAAAAAAAAAATTCTTGTTAGTGTTTTCTTGTCTCAATAAAAAACTTTTCCAATTCATAAAAAAAAATTAAAAAAAATTAAAAAAAAAGAGTATATCAACCCTGATTAATTAGAACGTATAGGCAGAGCTAGAGATCCCATCGAGTCATCGAGACGAGTATGTGAGACAAATTGTTTGAGAAAAGAAACTAAGAACAAGGAGAAAACCAAAAAATAAAAAGAAACTAAATATTTATTATAGAGATGAAGTTAAAAACTTAAATACATCTATAATTTTATTTTTCCTCAAATTATTAGAAAAATGAAGAAATACAATAGAATAAAAACATGGTTAATTATGTTTTTTTTATTTTTATTTATTTTTTTGCAAATATATAACAGAGAAATCTTGAATCCCATAAAGCCTCCCGATAAAACATGAAACCTCCATATGAGAAAGGAGAAGTACCATTCATTTATTAGGCCTTCTTATCAGAAAGAATCGAGTTGAATTCTTAGCAACATTTTCCCAGCAAACTAATGGGGCATAGTATACTCTTCTTACTTTTTAGTCACCCTTAATGTTGGGAAACTTTTTGATTGAGATATAATTCTTTATAGAATGTGGTCATAGTAGTGAAGACCTTAAGACAAGTTCTTATGTCCAGCTAAAACTCAAAACGTGTTCTTTTCTTTAAAATTGCTTAGTATAATTAACACGCATGAATTTGAATGGGCCGGTGATTTGGCTAATGCAGATTTGATAATCACTTATCGTGAATTAATTTGTTACGTGTCGACCTACATGCAAATATGCAATGCACATGCAATAACAATCTCATCATATATATTTCATCAAAAAAAAGAAAAGCAAGATCATCATATATTTTGACCATTTGGTGGAGAACATGATAAACAAGAAACCACTAGAAGCAACTTTTTCTTTTCCATACAATCATTTGCATTTTATATATATGTTGCTTGCTCTCCACTCTTCATATACTACGAACTCCAGCTCTCTCCCACTATATCAAGATTTTCCTTTTTCTCAGCCTCATACTCCTTAGTTCTTCTTTCGTTTTAGCTACCTTATTTATGCTTTAAACATATTCTAATGAGATCTCTAAGTTCAGTCAAGATGGTTGGTGGAAATTTTCTTAGTGTAATTTTACTAATGGAGATTATAGTGAATGCCTTTATATTTGGAGTAGATGGTTTGAGCATGAACTATTATCTGATGAGTTGCCCATTTGCTGATTCAATTGTGAAGAATACAGTTAACAGTGCTTTGCAAGACGATCCTACCCTGGCAGCTGGCCTTATTAGAATGCATTTCCATGATTGTTTCATAGAGGTACTCTCTCTCTCTCTCTCTCTCACATGGGTTCTCAAACTAGAAGATCTGGTCATAGTCAATTTCTTGATCTTAGAATTTCTTATTTTTTTCAAGTAGGGATGTGACGGGTCGATTCTCATTGATTCAACAAAGGATAACACAGCAGAGAAAGACTCCCCTGCAAATTTGAGCTTGCGGGGATATGAAATTATTGATGAAGCAAAAGAGAAGCTTGAAAAACAATGCCCGGGTGTAGTCTCATGTGCTGATATTATTGCAATGGCTGCTAGAGATGCAGTATTCTGGGTAACCAAATATTTATAGTGAATCTTTTTGAGTCATTTCTTTCTGAATAATTATTTAGTATCTCTGGAGCACAGTGAAGTGGTATGCCCTCCTCTTACATAATAATTAATCAAAGGACATACTATTAGTCTATTATGTGAGTGGATAGAATACTACATTTACATCGCTGTACTCTAGAAGTACTTAATAATTTTTTTTTCTTTTTTTTTTTTTCATAAATATATTTTCTTCTTCATTTAATGATTGAGATCAAATTGTTATGATCTTATTGATTTTAAAGGCCGGGGGTCCAGTTTATGACATACCTAAGGGAAGAAAGGATGGTAGGAGATCTAAAATACAAGACACAAGGAACCTTCCCCCACCCATCTTCAATGCCTCTCAGCTCATTCAAATGTTTGGGCAGCATGGTTTAAGTGCCCAAGAAATGGTGGCTCTTTCTGGTAAATATGTTACGAGTTTTGAATGATTAATTATATATGATTATGTTACAAATTTCTTGTCCCTCACGCCAAGATTAGTCTAATGATTATTTTAGGAACATGTTACAACTTATGAGTTTCTTGTTCCTCCGGACAAAATTATTGTGCACACTCACTTGAAAGCTGCTTGCTATCTAATTTTTTGTGACCTTGGTTTGCAGGGGCACATACACTAGGAGTGGCAAGGTGCTCATCATTTAAAAGCCGATTGAGTGCCGTGGATAAAGATTTAGATTCAGACTTTGCAAAGACATTATCCAAAACATGCAGTGCTGGTGACAATGCAGAGCAACCTTTTGATGCTACAAGGAATACTTTCGATAATGTTTACTATAATGGATTGCAAAGCAAAACCGGGGTGCTTGCTTCAGATCAAACATTGTATGCATCCTCAATAACTAAAAACATCGTGAATGGCTATGCATTCAACCAAGCCATGTTCTTCTTTGATTTCCAGAGGGCAATGGTGAAAATGAGTAGGCTTGATGTTAAAGAAGGTTCAAAAGGTGAAGTACGACAAAATTGCCATAAAATTAATTGATAATAAAGATTTCTATCAACTAAATTAAGCATTTGTCTAGGTTTATTTATATAATTATATGAATGGAAAATTCGGTTACTTTACATATGTATAATGCATAATAATGGTCCTTGGTGTGCTTTGTGTTCTTGTTGATTGGGGCAATAGCTCATCCTTGGCAACTCATGTTTTCCTTTGATGGAATCTTGTACCTGTTATGTGTAAAAAAGTAAAAATGAATATGAATTTGAAGTACATTTTTTTCTTTACATAGTAACAGGTGATATATATATATATATATAGAGAGAGAGAGAGAGAGAGAGAGAGAGAAAGAAGGTGTTTTGTGGTTAAGTGATGTCGAAGCCGTTTTTGTCGCCTTACCACATGTCGAGTTTTGATTGGTTTGGCTTTCGGGCCTAGGTTCATGAGAGGAGTAATCAAGTGGAATTCTTTCATTCAAGTGCTCCAAGAAGGTTACTGTTTTGTTCCTTAGTTAAAAAAGCGATTTGTATTAATAAATGATAATCATGCATGGCTAAACAATAAAGCAAAAATTATATAAAACACTTGTAGCAAAATGTTGGTGACAAACTTAGAAGATTAATTGAAGCAGTTGAAACAGTATAGGAAATGTAATAATATAAGAAAAGCAATAGCATAAGAAAAGTAATTTGCATAAATCGACAAAGAGGGTGTTTGAGAATCGCTTTGGCACTAGTTCTAATAATGCATTGCTTGTGTGACTTCAAGGTTTTGTGTACAGCATCTAGCGATTCATGGTGGGTTGTTTAGCTACTTGTCTTGAATAATTTAGCGAAAGCTTCATTTAGTGGTGAAGCGGCCCATTTAGGATCAATAAAATTCGTTCAAAAGGGATCATGCCCAAACTGCGACAACTCGACTAGTCTGAATGTTGAGTATCATTTATTTGGCACTAGTCTTGGATGTTTAGTAGCAACTTTACCCATCCACGACAATCTCGTATTTCCGCCGATAACCCAACATTAATAAGAACTCTATAATACAAGAGAAGGATGTTGGATATGAGTCTTGTAGTTACTGCCACGTGGGGATTCTTGGGTTGAAATCAACATCTAGAGCTTCGCTTTGTTGAGTATTCGTCGGATCTAACATTCCCTTTTTGGTTGGACTTGTGACTCACCATTTTTGCTTCTCTAAGCTATAACCAGCCATGTTTACAAACATAATGCAAAGCAAGAAAGATATGATAATTGATGCAAAATTATAATAGTAAAGAAGAATATAGTGAGCACGAGGGAGAGGAGGTGAAACCAACTTAGTACAAGCCAAAGTGTTAAAGATATTGCTGAATCAGAAAGAATGAACATTGAAGTTTTTCTAAGTAAAATGGGTGTGTGATTTTTTACCCTTTTGCATCCAATGTTTAGTTGCTGCTCCCTCACAGAATGCCTTGCTCCCCATTTTGTTTGTATAACTCTAGATTTTTGAGACGGATCCAACGGTTGATCTCACTTTTACCCAATGAGGTGTCAAGTTCTCATTGGATGTTTTGCCCCACATTTAGCCATGATTTTAGGAAAAGGTGGTGTATAGTTAGTGAAAAGCTGAACTAAATGGCTACTGCTAACAGGTGATGGAAGTGTTTGAAGAGAGAGAAAAGGACTTTGGCTAAAAAAGTGAAACTTGATTTTGTACCACCCATCTCAAGCATTTACATGACTTTTTATACTTGTATTTCTAAGCACAACACAAAATAAACCACTATATGCAAGGGTGAGCCTCTAGACTACACCATAGCCTTCCATACCACTGCTCCCCATATTCCCCCAGGTCTCGTATAGGCTTGGATCATATATCGGAAAAATAAAGCCATTTGGTATTCCCTCAAGAACCAATTAAATTTTAAAGGCTATGTTTGTAGACATCCCATTTTGTATTTATCAATATCTGGAATCCTCGGTCACAATAACTATGCTACCTTAGTCTATTAAGAGCAACTTTGTGAAGTGAGCCCGAGAGGAGACCTCAAATAAGCTCAAGCTCAAATGAAAGCCCAAACTAAACCAAATGAACATATGCCTCCCCCTTAGAGGTGTACGCATCCCTTCTAGAGGCGTACACCTACATTACACGCTCAATAGTCCACGCGCCTTAAAGAGGCGTATGCCACTCCTAAGTAGGCGTACGCCACTACCCAATAGGAATACGCAATCTTGGAACAGACAACCAAAATCACTCAATTTTCCATACCAATCTCAATTGACCATATTAAAGAACTGACAATGATCACCTAAAATTTCATAATTCTGGCCATATCAACCCCCATACTCAATTCAGCTTGATTACAACCCTACAGAACATGACTGAAAGCGAAGGCAAACCCAAAAATGGTGGCATGATCAGGAACAACGACAACAACAGACATAAGAGGTAATCAAGGACGACGATGCATTTCTCCCACTCCCATGAACTTGCTTATTTAGTGAGGTGAAGGAGTCAATGTTGGCCACCACCACCACCAATTATCATTTTTGGGTTTATTTACTAAAGAAAAGTTATGGTTTAAATTGTTTCTTTGAAAGATGAAAGTTTATTTATTTATTTATAATTTGAAATTAAAACCATTTTGATGCTGACATGGTAGACATTCTTGTTTTTGCACATGTGTCCCTCACCTATTGGGTTGTTACACAATATGTGTCTTGAGTATTAAGACTCTTGACCCACCGTCGGTTAAGCTTGAGCCCTTCCCAACGAAATAACAAAATCGGGCCCAAAGAGAGTTGTATTATCAAAATTGAGTATAGGAAGGAACCTTGTCCCTTTCACAAACTGAGAATTGAAGCAAAACTTTCTCACTCATTTCTCAAAGTCACAGATCCAACAACAACATTCCATTCATTCGAGACAATGGATAAGATGAACCAGGCGTTGGAGAAGATGAAGATGCTAGTAGGAATGGAGGTCGACGACGAACACCAAGCTTCTGCACTAGAAGAAGAAAACAGTAGCTCCTTCGCTTTCATGGACGACTTCAATCGCAACTGCACCTTGTCCACAAAACAGGTTCCAATTTTTACTCTACTTAAACCTAAATCATATCATGAAAAGAATATGTCAAATTATGTGAAAAATGCAGGTAAATTGTTTTTATTAATTTATCTATGCTAATCCCTAAGATCAATTTTGAATTACAATGTATTAGAATGACTACAGGATTCAGGATTAGCCTTGAAAAGAACATGCATACTTGTTTACATCATAGATTGGAATGATATTGTCAAAATGTAGTTGTGATCAATTGCATAGGAACAACATGACTTTGTGGATCTAGAATCTATTGCTAGGGTTGGGAATATGCTTATTTGGAACTTCTTTTGATAATTAAGCACGAATTACAAAATTTAATTGGTATGTTTTTGTTTGAGCTTTGTAGTTTCAGTTTAGTATTTAGTAAGTTTTATTTTTAGAGTATTCTATGTTTTTCTGATTGACCTATGAACATTTTCTATTCCTTGATAAGATTCGTTTGAACTTATTGATTGATCTCTCTCACTCTTTCTCACACTCTTTTTTTTTTTTCTGATGAAACAGAGGCTTTATGGTTTTGCTATATGCTTTGTTTCTGGTTTGACTTGTACGCTCTTGGTAAGTTTTGACAATTTAGTGATTTGAGTTTAGATTTCCTACTCATTTATATGTGCTTTAAGTGGAAAGTAAATGGTGGAAACTTTATGCATCAAGATACCTTTTATTTTTCGATAATAAATTGCATGAAAGGAAAATGATTCTCACAATTAGAACTGGCTCATTACTCATGAAAAGAAAGCCACCCTTGGTGGTACACAAACTTTCCAAATGGTTTGCCAAGGCAAAGCTATGCTTCCTTCCCTCAATACTTTGTAGTAGCTCTTCACTTGGAAGCCTTTTTTTTTTTTTTTTAAAGGGATCCACTCCAACTTATCTAACTCCTAAGGTCGACACTTTATTTCATAATATCCAATAATTGTGCCATAGATTCCACTTCTTGATCATGTAATGCTCGAATGAATAGAGGATTCCAACAAAGATGATAATTTCTAAACTCTATATATTCTACCACTCTAGCTTCTCTATCTCTTGCAATTAGAAAAATATCAGGATTTCTCTCCTTTGAAGTATTCTCACCATTCCCCAAATCATGCCCAAAAAAAAAATTAGAGCCATCGCCAACATTTTTTTGATGAGTAAAAATTTTATTGAAAAGACCAAGTACACTAGACGTAAAAAGATGTCCCACCCTCTTCTAATATGCTTCCACAAACCCACCCTATATGGTCCCCTGACCTCGCCCGACACCAATTCCCCCAAGTAGTGTCGCACTTTAAATCTATTACCCTCTTCCATAAATCATTTTCTTCTAACACATATCACCACAATCACTCCCAATAAAGCTTGATTAAAGAGCAATAGCGTCTTGATTCTCAATCCTCTGTGGAAAACATGAGTACAACAAGTATTCCATTTAACTAAAATGGAATTTAACTTCGTCTCCCGAACCTCCCCAAAGGAATGGCGGAGAAGAATATATGTACGACTACAATTAGTCTGTGGAGGATCCATTGTCGACTCCATAGTTTTAGTATAAATGCTTTATTGTTATATTAATGAAATGTGACCTAGATTGATATTGGTGGCCTTAAAAACTCAAGATTACTAATATGCAGTCCTTTTTTTCTTTCCGTGCAACAGTCGATGCTTGTATTCTTCAACCCAATCAAGTTTGGATTTACATTCACGTTGGGAAATCTTCTTTCCGTTGGAAGGTTTGTGTTTATATTTGTAAGTTGTTTGCCCCATTTTCTGTCAAATTAAATAATTATTTGGGCATTTTTTTTTTCCTGTTCCCTTGGGTAGTGGGATTGGATGGTATATGTAGTGTGTAATGAGGATGAGGTTATGCGAATTTCTTTGGTTGTCCACTGCTCTTAGATATTAAAATCAATGGACTTTTAGTTCCTCACTGCTTGATGTGGACCATATGGCGGGAGCGTAATTGTCATACATTTGAAGACCTTGAGAACCCTTTAAGGAAGATTCTTGAATTCTTCATTGGCTCTTTGTTTGATTGGTCGCATGCTTGGGGCTTCTCTTCAGCCCATTCTTTAGGGGACTTTCTTGAGCCCCTAGCTTTTTCTCATTCATTGTAATTATTTAATTCTCTGTGTTCATACTTTATGCACAAGGAGTTTCCATCAATAATACTTCTTATTACCTATCAAAAAAGAAAAAAAAAAAAATCAATGGACTTTTAGAGTGAACGATAAGATCAGTTTTTCATTTATTTTGTGGCTCTATGGGTGGTCAAAATCTGATATCCTTCAATTGTCATTAAGGTATCAGATAATGTCTTTCAAGCTTAAACAACTTCAAATGCTTGTCTTTAAACAAATGGTAAAGAAAATAAAGGAGAAGGGAAAGGCTATTGGTCATTTCATGCATGGTTCTAAATTTAGGTTTGTTTATTCATCTGTGTTTGATATCAATGTTGAGAGTTAAAATGTTGTGATATCATTCTTGGTTTAAATGTAATCTTAAAATTCCAGAGCACTTTTTCTTTGTCCAGATTAATATGTGAGAGCTTTAGCTCTTTTTCCATTGACGCAGGAAATCTTTTTTAAAAGATGATAAGCCTTTTCTATTAAAAAAAAAAAAAGAAAGTAAAAAATTGCAGAGAGTGCTGGCATTCTGTTACATAAGCAGATAATTGTATAGTTACTTGTCTCAATTTTTTAGTTCCTCTCAAATTAATTATGCGAGTAGTGATTTCTTATTTTATCTTTTCATACTTACTCTCTATGGTGATTTTGTGTGCTTCGGATGCTAAGCTGGACTCTTTTGTTTGGCAGCACAGCATTTCTCATTGGGCCTAAGAGGCAAGTGACAATGATGCTTGACCCTGTTCGTATATATGCAACAGCCTTATACCTTGCAAGTATGATAATCGCCTTGTTTTGTGCTCTCTATGTAAGTTGCATACTAGCCCTTTTTTGGTTTTGTATGTTTCTTCCCCCCTTCTTTTTCTCTTATTATTATTTACCTTTAAACCATGCAATAATTTTAGAGTCATTCTAAATGTTTCTTTTGGGGTGTTGGAACAGGTTCATAACAAGTTATTAACACTTTTGGCAATTATTTTGGAGTTTGGCGCTTTAATTTGGTATGTCAAGTTATTAAAAACTTCCTCATTATGCCTCTCCTCTATCCAATCTCATTTTTATTTAAAGAGTTGAGATCAACATACATTTGACATGGCATATTGTATGGCAGACAAATTTAATTAACAAAATTGAATCACTAACAAAATTAAATGATGATATAAATTCAGACAAGAATGTTGTTTTCTTAAGTTTTGAAATGCATTTTCTTTATCAAGTGTTGAGAGAAAATAAACTTATTAAGCATGCTAAGGAAAGCAAGATTACCAATTTGGATGACTTGCAAAATTGATATATGTATTATTATATTGATGTCTAAAGCTTGGTGCAACTTATCTGAAACAGCCTCACATTTTTAATTTTCCTGTAATACTTTCTTCTTATCGTTAGGCAAGTTCTTTTAAGCCAATGAGCCTTGGCTCAGATGGCATTTCCTCCTTTCAGAAGTATAGGAGGAGGCTGAGGTTGTCATTTCAAAATCCATTAAGTGTCTGTAATTTACCAAAATACCCTTTTAACTTTGGGTCTAATTGCACATTCATTTTCTTGTTATAAAAGTTTTGAACTCAGTTTATTCAGTGTAATAATGTCACAACCGATTCCGATGATTAGTGGCATATTGCTATAAATAGTCTGCCAGTCTTTTTTTTTTTTTTTTTTTGATGAAATAGTATGCTATTGTTGATTTCTTTATTGAAGGTGTTATGAATTGTTTGGTATACTGGAGTTGCACTTGGATACTTTTTGCCTTGCTCACATCATTTGATTGCACCATTCACTTGAAACTTGTGCGTGGTGGCATGTTGATATTGATAGTCTGTTACAGTTGATTTCTCTGTAGAATGTGTGCAAAATGTTTCAGTATACTTGAGTTGTATACCCTTTGCCTGGGTCACACTGCTTAATTTCACTGTTTTTGTCCAACAAACAAGTGTATTCCCCATATTGGCCGAAACCTATAATAAGTTTCAAGTTGACAAAGGGGGAATTGGCTCTAATGTTGAATGCTCAAGTGAGAGATAAGAAAATAGTTTTAATCAGTTGACTCCTGACTTATGTCATGGTTATATATGCCCTATCTCATATAGAAATGGAAAGCTATTACGTTTTTTTGCATACTCTTCACAGATGTGCTACTTCTCTATCTTTGTCACTGTGGCACCATGTTTTTTATTTATATTTCCTTTCTGTCACATGATTAACAGGTATAGCTTGAGCTACATTCCGTTTGCGAGGTCCATGGTTTCAAAGGTCATGGTAGCTTGTTTTGACACAGAGTTTTAGGCTGATACAATAAGAGATTGTGGATGTATCCATTGAAGAGCTTCTGACATGATTGCCATATATACCTGTTATTAAACCATGGACATGGAGTCTTTTCACCTAGGCTGTTGAACTATGTCTGAACCCAACTAATTGAACTGGATTTTGTGTTTATGAGCGAACATTTACTGAAATTTGTGGTGATCCTTTGTGGATCTGTAATTACATCTTTACCTTTCTCCTATATCTTCCATCTTGTTTGGTCAAATCTTGCGACTATTTGTTGTGCTGGTATGCAATTAATATCATGTATCTCAATGTTGCAGTTGTTTGTCACTAACCCAGCTCAAAAATATGTAAAAAAAGAAAACAGATTTTTTTTTTTCTTGGTTTTACTGTATTAGTGCTGACTGCCGAATATCAGTGTAACGGTTACATGTAACTCTTAAATAATTTTTATTTTTTTTCCCAAAAGATGACTGCTTTAGTTCACCCGTTGACACATTTTCAGATAGAAGCGTTTGCAGAGCACGTGCGCATTCTGCTGGAGATGGGTTCAAAATTTTGCAGATCTGTCAAGTTTATAACGTGGTATTCAAGTAAAGAAATTCATAATTTCATTGTCCTTGTGTTCTCACCATTCTCCCTGGGTCCTCACCATTGGAAACTGGAAGACCCATCTAGGAAACTCTCCACTTTCAGCTATGGGCCTACTCTTCCACAGTGGTAGGTCCGGCTTACCTCCAGTTTGAATTTAACTAGAGATCTCCTTTTAATTAGAAGAAAGCTTCCACATCATCCCCCTTTCAATAAACGGTGGAGATTAAGTCACGTCTCTTTCTTTTTTGTTCCTTTTCTTTTTTCCCCTTCCCAAATCTCTTTCTTTCCCTGGACTCCTTTCTTCTTCTTCTTTATTATTTATTTTTTGTTCCCTTTCTTGAGGTGTTGCCCCTACCACCAACCCCATCCCAGCCGCAGCCACAACCTACCTCTACAAACAATCTCCACTGTCTTTGACACAGCCTACCCCATAGATACCACCTACCTCGTCTTCTCCATGCAACTCGGCTTCACCATACTCTATGTCGGCTCAGTTTGTGCCAAAAACACCATGAATATCCTCGACCCGTCGTTGAAGGCCTCTTCTACTAATGTGGATTTGTCCTAATGTGTTCATCTATGGCGTAGGCTGTGTCGGAGATTGTTCGCAGAGGTAGGTTGCGATTGCGATGGGGTTAATGGTAGGGGCGACCCTCAAGAAAGGAAAAAAAGAAAAAAGAAAGAAAGAGACTGGAGAAGGGGAAACAAGAAAGGGAACAAAAAATAAAGAGATGTAGCTTAATCTCCACTGTTTATTGAAAGTGTGAGGATGTGGCAGCATTTCCTTTAATTAAAAAGAGATGTCTAAGGAGGTAAGCCAAACCCCTCCATGGTCTTCCATCTCCCAAATATAACTTCAATCAACATCGAATCTTGTTCTATCTCAGATTCTACTTGAGTGCACTTAGAACAAGTTGTGACTGAGGAAGAAATTAAGAGTACTATGGTTTTCCCTTGGTAGTGAGAAGGCTCATAGTCTTGATGGTTTCACAGCCTGTTTTTTTTTTTTCAGAAAGCTTGGACTATTGTTGGTAGACATGTCTGCTATGTTGTTCAATCATTCTTTCAGCCTGGTTCCCTCCTTAAAGAGGTCAATTCCACCATTATTATGTTGGTTCCAAAAGTCCCTAATCTTACGACTATTACTGAGTTCAGGACCCATTGCTTGCTGTAACGTCCTTTATAAGTGCATCATCAAGATTTTGGCTAATATAAGTCTTGTTTGGGGGATCTTATTAGTTCTAACCAAACAACATTTGTTAAAGGGACGGTCATATCAGAAATATTCTTCTTACTCAAGAACTTGTGAAGGGTTACCATAAAGATAAGGGTACGGCTAGATGTGCTATAAAGGTTGATCTAAAGAAGCATATGACTCTGTTGAATGGAATTTTCTCCTCGTGAGTTTACTGTCAGTAGGTTGTCCTGCAAAGTTTGTAAATTGGGTTAGAGAATGCATTACTACCCCTCGGTTTTCCATTGCACTTAATGGCAGTCTAGTGGGGTATTTCAAAGGAGGAAAAGGTTTGAGACAAAGGACCCATTGTCCCCTTGTCTCTTTGTGCTAGCCATGGAGGGTTTCACCAAAACAAATCACAATAGATATCCAATTTTAATATTTAAAATTATATTCCAAACAGTTAATTAATAAATATTAACTCAAATCATGAGAAAAAACATTATTAACTCATATCCAAGATTCATCTCATTAATTAATTTGAAGTAAGAACATTTAAACATCAAAACTCATAACTTTAGAAAAGATCAAATCACACAATATATTTTTGCTACTCATCAATGGGTCTTCATCCTCAACCTTAGTTGGGGAGTTTATCCTCTCATGGAAATAAAAATATTCACAATCATCATTAAATCCATTGAGTTTGAGAAGCTTACAAAATTGTTTCACCAAAAGAAAGAAGAGATATATAGAATAAATTTCCCTCTACCAATGTAAGTTTTAAGCAAGTTTTTTTTTTTTTTAATTAAAGAAGTGAAGTCCTAGTTTTTGGCCAAACGAAATCAACTTCCTATTTAAAGCAAGCATTATGTCATCTTCTGATGGAACTACAGGTCCCTTCCCTTTGTTTCGACGTGAAATAATTTCCAAAAAATGTTTTCTCCCATTTTTGGTGTTTGGGAGTTAGGGCGACATAAATAGGTAGTCAAACCGAAAACGTTTTCGGTTTGATTGGAAAAAAGAAGGCCGAGACGTAAATTGGTTTTTGTACAAGTCATAAGCCAATTTATGCCCCAGAAGAGCATACCAACTCAGCACTCCCGAAACCTATAAATTGACCAAAATACCCATAAATGACCAAAATATCCTTGGACCTTCCAAGCTGACAACAATAATATGAAACCTCCAAAATAACTCTGAATTCTCTAAAATGACCAAAATACACTTGAAACCTCTAAAATGACCAAAATACGATGAAAATAACCAAAATAACCCTGAAATCTCTAAAATGACCCAAATACCCTCAGAACCACCAAAATGAAAAAGATAACTCGCAATATTGTTTTCAAAAAAAATATTTTACATACGAGACAAACAACGAAAAATGTTTTTCGGAGTATTTTTAGAAACACAACCAAACACGTAAAATATTTTTTAAAAATTATTTTTCAGAAATTATTTTACGTGGAAACAAACTGACCCTACAATTTATAAACTAGCTAAACTATGCTTCCATAATGATAATATTAAACATTTGTGTTTGTAATAGAAACTTTTGTTCTATAATGCTGACAAACAAATTTATTCAAATTACTTATTTTTCTTTGCAAGATAACATTAAACATAGAAACATCTGGAAGATTGCCTCTTTGAAATTTCCCTTAATTTGCCTTGCCTCCTCAGTGGCAAAATGGAGCACTAGTAAAAAAAAATGTTTTCATTAGCATTTCTTTTCCTTCTCTCACTTGTATGAAAAGCAAAATTCCTAATTGGACAAAATGAGTATCCAAGTCTAAGGCGTGATTTAACAATCAAAACTTTGGAGTAGTCTTAACATTAATCATATCATTGTGAGCAAAATAAACGAAGGACATCAGGATCAGCCGCCTAGCAAATCCACTAGCCACCATTATAAAATAAAAAAATATGGGAATCAATTGCAATGGCCTTTATATATCACAAGTATCATGGAAGCATCAATTAGTGCCTATGATTATCATAATTAGACCTCTAATTCTAATCTTAACTTCTTTGGGTATCCTAAGCTTTAGATAAATATTCCTCCAGTACTGTAAATGAATGGTAGTCAGGTCCTATTCAACCCAGCTGTTTTCTGCACATGTCCCCCTACGTGTAATTAAAAATTACTTGGTTAATTATTCTTTGGCCTGGGTGGAGTTTTTCAAACATTGCTACGATTTCCACTTTTACTCCATAGGTTGTAATTGGAACAAAATTGAATATAACCCATGGTCAATGTCTTATTTTTATAACCATTAGAAATTATAGTATTAAAATGAAAAAGCTAGACTAAGGTTGATGCCACTAGATTTGGCTATTATATGAGTTTGACATGCGTAGTTGCTACCATGTGCTTCCAAAGTTAAAGATTAGCATAAAATTATATCCTAGATGGGTAGAGTACGAGATGGCCTATATGTGGACTACCAGCATATAAAACCAAAATAAATTGTTGATTACCAAATTTAATAAAACCTTAAAACGCCGATATCACATGGAGTGAACTATTGGCTATTGCTTCCTTTGGATAGAAGCATTTAATAAATAAATAAAGGATGGGTAAAACTTAGGTACAGTTCCTTAGGTCAAGTATATTAGGTTCCCCAATTGAATTCAAACACATGATTGCATTAACCAATGAAACACAAACAATGTTATCTTTTCCAAGAATATTTAAATTCAATATATTTGAATTCAACTAGGAACCTAATGTATTTAACCTAAGGAACTGTATCTAAATTTTACCCATAAAGAGATTATGATTTGATTTTTAGTTTAGATTATTTCAATAATGTAAGAAATGATAATTTTTTTTATTAATGAAATTCATAAATGGATTTGACCAATTTGAAATTATTAGATGTTGAATGTTATTTTTAATTCCAGAGCACCACAGGTGTTTTTGTTAGAGCAAAATTTATAAAACTCAAATCATCATGTATTGTTAAATTCATATCAAGCAATTTATACTAACAATTATTCTTAAAAGGTTGAATTTTAAATCCTCAAATCCAAAGGTCAACTTATACAAATTCCTTTTCTTCCAATGGTCTTACTCTTGTATTATTTCTTTACTTACGAGCTATATCTATATATCCATGTTCTTTTTTCATTTTCCCCTTTCTCTCTTTCTAGTATCTTTGATGTAAACCCTGCACAAGCATTCCCCGGGTTCTGGTTGCACTTTTTCTTCTCTTTTAATTTTTTTTCCCCATTAAGATAAGTTTTTAGATTTATAAATTCAAATATCACGTAAAAACATCCCAGCAGCACAAATAATTTAACAGTAGTATTCAAGAATCTTAAATAAATCATCTATGAAGGTTCAAGCAAATATAGATAAAGTTCAATTTTTGTTCTTTATTTTTATTTTCCTTTCGTTGGACTAGCAAATAACGTTAAGTACTTAAGTTAAAGATGTAGGATTTCAAAAAAAAAAAAAAACATGAATTATAAACTGTTCAAAATGTTGAACACAAACGGAACAAAGCATCGAAAGCACCTTCAAGTGAGTTTACTACTTTACTGAAATCATTCACGAAACCCACATCGACATGATTACTTCTATGCTCTCTCTCTCTCTCTCTCTCTCACACACTTGGTCGTGCATGCAGACCTAACCTTTTAATGTTACCAAGATAACGAAGTGATAGTAAATGGCTCATCCATCCTCTTCCATAACCTTTTGCGACTTTTTGTGGTTCGAAAGTACAATTATCTAGTTATTTTGGGTAAAATTCATTAGTGCATCAAAGTCTATATTAACTTGCTTCAAGTACATTAACATGCTTTGTTCTATTCACAACTATGATTTTGTCATAAGAAATAAATAAATAGAAGAAATTAAGGGGGAATACCACATTTTACTGACTTCATTATCATCTAATTAAGTCTAAACAAACTAAGATGATATATAATTAAAGAAACGATTTTACAAACTTGATAAGCTTGGACATTTGCCATTGCTGAATCTCTGACATACTCAACTAAGCTCACTAGACTACATAGAAATCAAACGGCAACCATAAAATGGAAATCTTAATTAATGAGTAAAAGAATGAAAATACATCAAAAGGAATGAAATATATATGAGAGAGCTAGCTAGGTGGTCGAGTTTTTGTGTGCAAAGTTATGTTTGTTGTTGTGCATCCAGACCTTGAGGACTCTCCTCTTGATCCCAGTCTCTTGGCAGAACTGTTGCACAATAGATTCTTGTAGATTCTGCATCTTCCACCCAGCTTTCTCTGCAAAGCTCGACATCTTTTCCTTCTGTTCTTTTGTGAACTTGGTCCTAAACCTCTTTCTCACCTTTTGATCACCTGCTCTTGCCACAACAACACCACCACCTCCATCATGATCATCAGACTCTGAAGGGACCGATTCACTTTTGTAGGACATTATCAAAGAACATTCTGATTCTATCTCTTTCCTGTGGAAGTTTCTGTGGCAGTTGCAAGCTGAGCAGTTGAGGGCTTCGACGGTGCCTTCATCTCCACTTGGCATGAACTCACCACACCCATCAGTCGCATTCCCTCCAATCGCGGCTGCATGGTTCTTGAGGCATTCCTTGTACCTCACAACTTTCTTGTGGTGATCCTCCAAAGTTGGACTTAAAGGGTTTCCACTATTTGATTTTGAGGGTTGGGCTTCTGGTGAAGAAGGAACTACTTGACCATTTCTTGAAAATGGCATTTCCCTTTGTTGGGTTGAGTTATTCATCTCTCTCTCAATTGTTTTAAGTATATGAATGGGAAGCTGCTTTTTCTTCTGGGATTCTTGAGACCCTTTTGGCAAGTATATTAGACCTTGTTAAACTCATTAGTAATGATGCAGATCGATGGGGGTGGTCATGGTTTGAACCTTTACAATTAACAAAATTGACCCTTAAGTTTTCTACTTTTAGCTGGAGGAAGAAATCCTCAATTCTCTTTTTTCAATTGGAAACAGAATGAAAATGGAAGAATGAGATTGAGTTGTATGGAAAATCAAACTAAGAGCATAATAAAGATTGCTGATAAGAGTCTTAAGACGTGGACAAATAACATTCAACTTCTCTATGACTATGAGGATCTTGAGCTTCAATTTCTTCAATGAAAATGACTTGTTGTTAAGAGGAATCTAGCTTTTTTTCTGCCTTTTCTAGAGGGAGAGAGGGAGATAATAAGATGGAAAATTGAAAGAATGAGGCAGGCTGCTGCAAGAAATAGTCTCAACTGAAGCTCATATATAAATGAGAAAGAGAGAGGAATTTAAAGAAAATTATTCAATACTACGGGAGTAATACTTTCTCCTTTCTCATAAATGGTGAGTTACATCATAAATTTAGTTACTCATAGTTTTATTTGAGTCCTTATTTCTTACAATACCTTAATTACATTTGATAGTTTTGTTAAAAACACTTTGACCCTCACAAGCCGAAAAACAACTTTAGGTTAAAGCTAAAATTTTGAATTTTAACATTGAAACTCTTTAGTGCATTGTTCCAACTTTTAATAGAAATGACCAAGAGTCTTGTAACTCAACTGACATTTCATGGTGTTTTTAACGAAGACATTGGTTCAAATCCCTCTCTTTCAACAATCAAATTATCAAAATTAAAAAAAAATTAAAAAAAAAAAAAAAACTTTTAATAGAAAAATGATGAATTGACACAAATGCCCATTTATTTTTCAAAATGACACTTAATCCCCATACAGAGAGAAGCTAATAATAGATGAAGTGGTGATGTCCATCCGGCCCAAAATAAATAAATAATAAATAAAGTTACTTTATATTGTAAGTTGAAAAATCACACACACTTGACAAATACAAGCACACACGCGCAGAGAGAGAGAGAGAGAGAGAGAGGGAGCATAGTTTAATCATGGACTGAGTGTCTAATATTGACATACTTCGGGCTGGTTCATATACTTATGAACCATAGGTAGAGTTGTACATATATTAATTAGAGCCTATACATGTGTGATTTGCAACATAAATTTGAAGAAGGTATACCGTATACGTGTAGTTTAATCTTGGACTGAGTGTCTGATATTGACATACTTCGGGCTGGTTCATATACTTATGAACCATAGGTAGAGCCTAATACATGTGTATATATTGAGTTGTACATAAATTAATTAGAGCCTATACATGTGTATTTTTTTTTTTTGATAAAGCCTATACATGTGTATGAACCATAGGTAGAGTTGTACATATATAATATTAGAGCCTATACATGTGTGATTTGCAACATAAATTTGAAGAAGGTATACCGTATACGTGTAGTCGTGTACAGATTACAACTTGCAATAGACCAAGGTGATTCATAAAACCCTATAATGTGGGTAATGAGCATGATAAAGTCCAATAAGCTTAACTCAATCTCAAAAGGGTTACCCATGGCCTTATATGCCCATTACTCACTCTAACTATTTCCAATGTGGGATAATAATATCCAACACCCCCCTTGACCAAGGGTATACAATATTTGAAAGGAGAAGTTGTATAATTGGCTTGAGAGAAGAAAGCCTAACCAACGGTATACCAGGTTTGTACTATAAAATCCACTAAGCCTAACTTAATCTCAAAAGACGCATTGATAGATGGGGATTGCTCATGGCCTTATATGCCCATTACTCACTCTAACTATTTCTAATATGGGATAATAATATCCAACAGAGCCTATGATAATTGTCCTCTTGTCATTTTGTCGCATATATAATTTAATTAAAGATGTTGTTCCAAATCGTGATGTACGGTGTTGTGGTCCAATTTATTAATTAGTAGATCAAAGGAATCATCTTATCAAAGAGATTATATTAAATTAAAAGTGGAGAATAGGACAGTGAGACATACTTTGGCTTCATGTATTAAGGTATTTGGATGTTGCTTGAAAGGCAGGAAACAGACAGAAGTAAGCTTTGAGGTAGCTCGATATCTTCTTTAATCCCTTCTTTTGCAATTATATATTATGCTAATGGTGTCAATTGGTCAAAAAGCCACTCACGACCACCTTAAACAATAGCAAATTGCGTCTTTGGCTTTGCTTTTGAAACTTCTAAAAATTTTGAGTTTTCGTTATGTGATCTTGCTTCGATCATGAGACCCTTTTAATTGACATCTCATTCAAATCATCTATAGATTATTCCTTCAAAACTTAGGGTCTATCAGTATCCATTTAATATAGGATCTCAAAAGGAGAGTACACATACAAAACCAAACCTTTAAAACTAAAGTATTTGTTGAGTTTCAACATATTCCAATGGTGAAAATCTCACCAATTTTCAGGTTGTTCTTGGATAAGTATACTTCTGCATGCAAAATGTAATGTTTTATCCACACACACACAAAAGGGTTGATGTATAACCTCAGTTTCTCCACAATAATAAGCATAATTACATAGATTAGGACGTAAAGAAGAATAGCGGAATTCAAAAGATGTTAGAGGAATAATAAAATTACAATTTTGAAGCCACAAAAGAACATATATTAACTGATTACATAAATTTTTGGGAATTTACTTGTTAGAAGAATCTAAAAGAAAAGAAAAAAAAAAAAAAAAAAAAAAACAAAAAAAAAAAAATAAGAGATATATATATAAGTAAGACAATGGGGATTAGAATGTTGGACATTAGAAACACTATGAGATGCTATTTGACCTAAAAGTCATTGGCAAGTAAGATAAATTTCTCTTTTAATGTTAGAGTCAAAACAATTTCATGAGAAGTTCTTGGAAGATTTTTCCCCCCACTTTTCCTTTTTTTTTTTTTTTTTTTTTTTTTCCAGATCTAATTCAAATGATATCCATTTGCCATGGATCGTGTTAACAAATTCAATTTTGTCTAAGTGAGAGCAAATAACACATTACAAAAGAATTTATTTTCACCTTTTTTTTTTTTTTTTTTTAACCAAACAAAAAGAGGAATGAAACATTCGAACTAGTGACTTCCACTTCATAAAACTAATAAAATTGATTTTGTTTGTCTTTATATCTTCCTCTAAATGTGGAGTGTATGGCCCAAACAGAAACTTCCATACAAAGTTTCCTATTTTTGGAATATGGTGCCTTTTTTTACTTTTTTTTTTTTTGCTAAAGTGCCTTTTTTTACTTTGTAGTATATATATATATAGGGCAGTCATGATCCAATTAATAGTGGAACCAAATAGAACCATCCAGCATTTGCAAGGACATTCAAGCATGAGGTGGGCTCCAAGCCCAATAGATGGAGGAATGAGGAAATGGGCCCTCATTGCAAGAAAGGCCCATGTGAGCTTCGTCAAAATTTGCTTTGCCAACAATGGAGGATCCCAAGTTATTAGTTGTCCTCAAACTTCCATCCAAGTATTCTTGCGTCATGGTTTTTAAAATATAGGTATTGCTGAAAACCAAGATTTTGAACTAAGCTAATATTACTAGCCCCCAATTCAAATCATTCTTGTAATCAAATATTGGCCTGTTGTCTAATTAATTGTTTACTTTGGATTTCATTTGCAAATTTTCTTAATATTCATTGCAGATCTAACATTTTTAACCCAGGTTGAAGACATTCGTTTTCAGGCTCCTCTGCAATATAGCAGATCAATCCAGTAAATGCAGTCATTCCCTAAGACAGTCATGGCCTCGCTGACACGTGTTTGAATTAGGAACGAATTGGGTTAAATTGTGACCCAACTAGGAATATGACATAATACCAAAGGCTCTAGCTGGTGCATCAGATCCCAACCATGAATCTGAAGCCTCAAGGGGCTGCATTGAAGTATGGCACTAGAGGAATGAAGAGGCTATAAATATGAAAGGAGTTCTGCATTTTAAGGGAGAGCCACCACCCCCACTCAAGTCCTAAGCAATGCTGGTTTCACATAAAATGGAGGTTTAAAAATTTCCTTTATCCCATTTTCTATGCAATTCAATAAAGCCCTTGAATCCAGAACAAGATGAAGCTATCTTAGGGTCAGAAGTCACTAAACAGTAAAATGTTTAAACTCAATAATTAGGAAGTTGAAATAAATAAAAATGATTATGAAAAGCAATGAAGACTTGAGAGTTGAGATATACCACTTCTACTTTTACTTGAGTTTAGTATGTTATATCAAAACAAAAATCAAGAACTTTTCAACAATATTTTGCAAACCAAATACTAATCAGTAATTAATTAAATGAGCCCAAAAGCATGCAATTATTGAGGTGAAATATTTATGTTTTTAAAATTATTACATATCATAAGGTAGTTATAACATCATACAAACACAGATTCACACGTCTTCAAGAACTCCCAGTTGGTATCCAATCTTATTTGAAGATACAATAACAGCATCTGAACAGCACGTACAGTATAAATGCATATTTTTTAAATGGAGATTCAGCTGGTAGCTGTTGTGAACTGGTAAGAGGCATAAGAAAGGGTACCCATGTCCCAGCTATGGTGGATGACTTTTGCCTTTGCATTTTCACCAGCAGCACCCATGGCCACATGCAATGGATAGAAGTGATCTGGCCAAGGGTGAGCCATTTTTGCACATGGTGCCTTCTCATCCCAATGATTCACATCTTCATATCTACAGCAAGAGTTAAACACTTCATTTCATTCTACAAAATGTTAATGAAATTAGATACACTCCACTTCCATGCAAGAATAACCAAGATTAGAAGTCTAGAAAGAGGGGTAAAGAAGCCCCCATATAGTGTTTATTTTTTTACTACCTTATATTGGGTCGGCATTCCCAGATATTTGGCAAACCCTGCCAATTAATAAGCAAAATTGACACCTACTTTGGCTCTCACAAATGAACATCTCTGATCTTCCTCAAGCACATAATTTCAAAATCTAACCCAGATCCGGAATGACCATCCAAATGACACCAAAAGTCAGAAAAATGAAGGCACTTTGTGACTTATATAATACCCTAGTGGTTACTTAAGTGTAAGAAGACCACCATCAACCTAGATGAGAATGCTTTCTCTTGTGAAAGAAAATCCCCCAACACATGAATATTATTGATAATTCCCAAATCATATGAAAAGGACTTTTTTGCTCTTTTTTTATTATTAGTAAGTTACACATGCACCAAGTGGGCTTTGAACCCATGACCTCACCCTCAACTCATTCTTGTGGGAGGGGGAAGTGCCATTTAAACTAGAGCTCATAAATGTAGCATTGAATTACTAAAGAAGCTACAATTCTAATTCAAATCATGCCAAAAATATAGAAGTGCACTTTCCATAGTAGCTCCTAAAATGGACTAGAAAGCCTAAAAATGTCCTAAAATAAATTTTGACTATAAAAATTCCTTAAGCCATTGCTTTAGAAATGGAATGTCATTCCAACATTTGAAACTCAGGGCGAAAATGCAAAATATGTACCACCCAGGTCCGGCCTACCTACCTTTTCGGTTTCCCAATCAACAATTATAAGTGAAAGGCTGATCATTGGAAGCTAATAGACTCCTAGCCATTACTTGTACGAAATTATAATTATATCTATCATAGGATGCTGTCACGACCTCTTGCAAACTATAGCACCAATGTACAGAAAAAATAAAAATAAAAATAAAATGTGAGAAGAAAATGGAAAATCACTTATCAATTACCTTCCTTCCAGAAGAGAATCTTTAAGCCAGGTATCAAAATCCGAAGCCCAAGAAGGAACAGAACTGTTTTTGCCCCCAATGTTCCTCAAGTTGTGAGTAGCACTACCAGAACCCATGATGAGTACACCTTCCTCCTTAAGAGGGGCCAATGCCTTGCCCAAGTTGTAGTGATAAGTACCATCTCTACCTGATTGAACAGAGAGTTGACACACTGGGATATCAGCCTCTGGATACATTAACATGAGGGGAACCCATGCACCATGGTCAAGCCCTCGTTTTTTATCCTCATCAACATGCTTGAATTCTGATGCCATGAGCAGCTCCTTTACCCTCTTTGCCAATTCTGGAGCTCCCGGTGCTGGGTACTTGAGCTGGTGATGAGAAAAAGAATTAGAAAAGATAGTAACATAAATGACTTTACTAAAAGTTCTATCTTTACACAGCCAAGTTGCTCAGGTGATGTCTTTTTGTCATGGGAGATCAAAAGATTGTCTTTTGCTACATCTTCTTGTTTCCAAATCCAAGTAATTCCCTTGAGATTCTGGTTTATGACCAAGCCTAAGCTTGCAATTGACAAAAAATTAACAAATAAAATGCATTTCTGTGTCAACGTTAAGGCTTCGTTTGGGAGTTTAGAAGGGAATGAAATGGAATGGAATTTAATGAATTTAATGAATGGAATGGAATAAAATGGAATAGAATGGAATGAAACTAAGTAATTTTGTTTGGATGTTTTAAAATAGAAGAATGGAATGGAATGAAATGAAATGTAAGTAACCTTGTTTGGGAGTAATATCAGAAGGAATTGAAAGGAATCATTTTATAACAACATTACTATAATACCCTTTATTTTTATAAAATGTAGGATTTAATCTATAGAATAATACTATAGAATTACCACACCATATATGAAATCTTGTGGTGTCATAATAATATTATAGAAATACCATGTGAGTTTGTTTCTATTTTTCTTGCCCCTGTCAATAAAGAAAGAAACCACTATATGACAACAAGTGGTATAAAATCTGCTTAATTATAAACAAACACAAAGTCTAAGCAATATAAACTAAAATATAATCCCAACAAGTGTCACTTGGGTATTCGGCCTAGCGGTAATTCCCTTCCCAAAAAGCCTCCCTCTATGAGGGTGTGGATTCAATCCTCAGTATCTTCAAGTGTGTGTGAGTTTATATTTTTCTTATATTAATGTGTATGAGTTTAAAGGTAGATGGTCAAGAAATACAATATTATAGAAATACATGGGAACTGAGGAAAATAAAATGGTAAATCTATAAGAGTAATTTAGGATTTTACAAAAATATTAAAGACATTTTGGAACATTTGGTGAAAAAATCATTAAACTTAAATCCATTCCCTACTATTCCTCCCAATTTTGGGGAGAATGAAAATTTGGGATTTAGAGGGAATAAGAAGGAATGAATGTTCCATTCCATTCATTTCACTTAAACTCCCAAACAAGGGAATGATCTTTTCATTCCCTTTCATTCTCTCCTACTTAAACTTTAAAAGATGAAAAGAAAATAATATTCTTAAAATATATATATATATATATATTTTTCCATTCCATTCAAATCCTTTCTCCCCTCCCAAACATAGTGTAAGTGCATGCTGGAGAGTCAGCAAGAATATAGAACTTCATTCTCTTCTCAACTACTGATATCATACAAGTTCAAAATTTGGTGGGTAAGACAGACGCATATGTGAACCCCCAGCTGATTATGAAGCAAACAGAAATCCCATTGGGCAAGGAGATCCCCTTTGTCCATTTCTCTTTATATTGAGAGCTGAAACGCTGTCAAGACTATTATAGTGTGACTCATTTGCAATTTGCAAAGGCTGAAACATGACAAGCAGAGGATTGTGAGTTGCTTAATGAAGTACTCAGCCTAAAAAGAACTCTGTTCTGAACTTCTGATGTCTCTAGATTTTATTGCCTAGAAGCAAGTGCAAAAGTTTCTTCTTTTTCTGAAGGTTACGTTATATAAAAGATAAATAATAAAAAAAATCCCAAGGACAGCAATAGAAATAAGAGAAACAGGAAGGGTCATCAAATAAAACAAACTTGTAGAACAAACATCAAAACTTCCAAAACAAGTTTCAACTTTCAACATCACCCACCAAACCCCATCAACGTGCACACCAAACTCTTCCACAATTATTTGTCTAAACAGGGTGAATTTTTATTTTTATTTTTATTTTTTCTTTTCTTTTGGGAAAAGAAAAGAAACCCATGAAATGAAAGGCCTTCACAAATCACAAGGGGTTTGAGAAAAGATGGGAATAATGAAAATCAGAGATGTATATGTATTAGGGAGATTAGATATACCTTGTACATATTCTTGGGAAAGCCATAGAAATCGTGGATGGTGTCATTGGGACCGGTGATGACGTTGACGGAGGGGAGGGCGGTGTCCCAGTGGCCAGAAATAATGAGAATGGATTTGGGGCGGGGGCAGAGAGCTTTGTCCTGCCAAGCTTTCAAGAAATGCCTTGCCGGAATGGACTCATCTATACACAGCGTCGGCGATCCATGCGATATATACACCGTGTCCATCACTGCCTTTGTCTTCTCAATTCAATTATGATCACACCCAGGGACGAGGCCTTTTCAATAATTTGGAAATGTTTTGTATTTATTTTATATTTTTCCACCAAACATCACAACAAAAGGTGTGATAACATCTCCCTATATAGAAATAGAATATTGTAAGGAGCCTCAAAAGCCTGCCAAAGTTGACCTTAATTAAAATACATGTTTCCCCCTTTCTACGGAATTTCTGTCACCCTTCACGCGTGAGAATTTCCAGTTGTTGGAACCATGTGATCTGATTACCAACCCATTAACTAAATAATATTAACTAAATGACATGTGTTATAATTAACCAAATAAACACTTAGTCAGCTTTTAACAACTAACCATAGTTGGGGTTAACAATTAAAAAACAATTATTTTATTTTCAATTTGACTTGCTTATTCCAGCAACCACCTCCACGTCCGCCGGTGGAGGAGCGGCGATGTCTACCTCTCTAGCAAAGAACTCTGGTGACCAAACCCACCGCCAACAGCCAGTGCCTTCCTTCCTTGAAGACGCATAGGCAAGACAAGACCAAGCCCACCGAAAGTTCTGAAATTTAGATCTAGTAGTGAAGCACAAAACCCATGGCACATCTACTTCTTTAAGACAACCTTAGGTGCCACCTCTTTTAAAATTGCTGAAATTGTCTTCGTGCAACCAACTCCAGCAACCAAAAATGGATGGAAGCTAGATCTAATAGTGGGTATTTTGGTCTTTTGGCGCAGGGACATCTATTGGATTGGTTGGTGACGCAGTACGGAAAACGTGAAAGGGGTAGATTTCGTTCTAACTAAACATAAATCTTTAAATCCATAAGAGACTCCTTGAATCCACAAGAAAGAACTCTGAAATCCACCAGAAATAAAGAAAACCTCAATTTTATTGAATAATAATTGTTATTTCGTTTTACATATTGCTAGCCTATTTAAAAGCTCCAAAAAACCTATTTTCCAAGTAAGAATATTCTTAAACATATTCTAATTGATACAATACTATAACAAGACCCTAATTTGACTAGGAAAGTCATAAAAACTCCTAAAATCAAGGAAATAAAATCATAACTCCTAAAATAATGAAAACTACATAAAATATTAAAAATCATCTCACAATCGTGAGATCCCCTAGCTTCTTGTCCTACGTCAGGCTCCTCCACTTGAATGAAACTCGACCTCGAGTTTTCTTCTGAAAATTGAAATCTTCCACTCCAAATAAAAAGATACTTTGAATACTTGAATATCTTCAAAACTTGCTTGGAATTATTTTCCACAATTTGTGCAACCCAAAATTTCTTCTGTTCACCCTTCAATTGATTTGCAATATTAACCAATAAAGGCTTGAAGACAAAATTAAAATTTTCTACCCCAAGAAAATCAATTGATTGTGTTGTAGAGATCTTCAGCAAATCAATTAGATCCTGAGAATAATGGGTTATGGATTCACCCTCGTGTTTGACTTCAGTTGAATCTTCCACGATATTCCCAATAATTTTCGCCTCAAGATTTTCTCCATTTTCTTCAATCAATTCCAGATTTCCTTCTTTAGCCTCTTCAAAAACTTCTTCCAAAGTACCATCTTTGATAGACGATCTTTCTTCAAATTCTTTACCTTCCAACTCTTCAACCTTTGTCAAAACTTGATCTTGTTCAACTTCTTTAATAATAAAATTATGCTCATAAATTAAAATTTTCTCAACATCAATGACACCCAAATTTTGATCTTTCCGCCATGAACTGATATTGAGATTCTCGCTACATTTCCCTTCAAATAATTTTGATTGTCCATGACTATAACTTGTATAAAACAATATCTCATTATAATTACGGGGAAAGAAAAAATTAGCCATCAATCTTTTCATTCTTTGCCATGAGAAAATTTTAAACTTACCTCTTCGCATCTTGCAATACTCTATATCATTCCACCAATCTGCTGCATCCCCCACAAGCTTCCTTGATACAAGAAGCACCTTGAAATCTTCAGAGATCTTTGCATAGGTAAAATAATCTTCAAAATTCAAGATCCAACCTATGAAGTCTTCTTTGTATGATATGCCATCAAAGCATGGAATATCACTAAAATTAAGAACATGTCGTCCCATAAGTCGGTTAACAAGAGGCCCTCGAGCAATATCTCGAGTGCGATTCTTGCCAACTCTTTGTAACCTGTTGGCGTTGAGTTCCAATCTGACAACGAAAAGTAGTTCTCGAATCTCGTTTATCTGCTGCCTTTGTTCCTCTATTGCCGCCCACATAGCATCTTTCCACGACTTCCACCATTGGAGCATTCAACTCCATCTCCGTTAGCAGCCATCAAACCAGGCAAAACCATGCTCTGATACCACTTGACGCAGTACGGAAAACGTGAAAGGGCTAGATTTCGTTCTAGCTAAACATAAACCCTTAAATCCATAAGGGACTCCTTGAATCTACAAGGAAAAACTCTGGAATCTACCAGAAATAAAGAAAACCTCAATTTTATTGAATAATAATTGTTATTTCGTTTTACATATTGCTAGCCTATTTAAAAGCTCCGGAAAACCTATTTTCCAAGTAAGAATATTCTTAAACATATTCTAATTGATACAATATCATAATAGGACCCTAATTTGACTAGGAAAGTCATAAAAACTCCTAAAATCAAGGAAATAAAATCATAACTTCTAAAATAATGAAAACTACATAAAATATTAAAAATCATCTCACAATCGTGAGATCCCCTAGCTTCTTGTCCTACGTCAGTGGGTTTTCAAACGATGGGGGTTACTAGTTCGGCCAAATAAAAGGTTCTCTTTCGGCTTACATAGT
>OU015768.1:19651461-19696155 GCA_907173295.1 Fagus sylvatica
CATCAAGGCTACTTAGGAGGACATAGGCAAAATCCAACCCCGCCCTGTCCCTTTGTCGAGGCAGATAAATCCAACCTGGGACAAGGCGGGGCTGGTCGAGTCAGGACGAAGACATTTTGCCCAGCCCTACTTACCTATGTCGATTCTACTTGTACCCATGTCTATATTGTTGGTGCCACTTGGAAAGGGTTAGCCCAACACCCCAAGACATGGAGTTGCAAACAAACTGTTTTCAGAAATTACAGTTATAATTCAAGTCCATTTTGCTAGTCTCTATTCAAAAAATCAAATAAAAAGAGAAGTTTTCAATGGAAACATTTTCCTCTAAAGCAAATTTTTTTAATAAGTACCATTTTCCTCTAAAGCAATTTAAACAGACCAAAAAAATCCCAAAAGGAATGTCTTGAAAGCGTCACCTTTGGGTTTGAGAAAAAAGTCAGGCCGACAACTTTACCAATGGTGAGATTGCCTGCTCACTGCCAAAAGTAACATAAATTACTTTGTCGTCAATTAGAAACCTTACTTTTGCGGCAAAAATGATGGTGGTGTGCCCTCTATTCTGTGATTTGGTAAAGAAATTGGAGCAACCACAGACAAAGAAGCAGCTAATAGGTAAGACCAGGGGGGTTATATAAAAAGAGCTCGAAGTTTCATGTCTTCTTCAACTTCTTCCTCGCTGAGGATCGCTTAGCAGTTCTAAAAGACTGAGCACCAGCTGTAGCATAAGATCTGAGCCTCTCCAGTATCCCCCTCTCACTGATACGCAGTATCAGAGAATAGTACAACTTTCTCTCTTCTCTAATGCAACAATTCCTTAGTGCTTTAATATCATCTTCCACTGAATTAGAACCATAAAAACTCTCTCGCATATCCGCCAGCAACCGGAGAGCATTGCAAACATCCTTTGTCCGCAACAAATCCTTACTCACTTCTGGAGCTTTTTCCGACTTGAACTTGCCTTTCTCCGACAAAATCATGCCTATGGATCCATTAGAGTTCCCTGCAGTTGACGATGTAAGATCCAACTTATGATATGTATCGTCTGGTAACAGCATTATGTATAATAATATCAGCAGCTCAATTTGGGGCTCCCCATCAGATGATATCTCAAAATATTCAGTGTTATCGCTGACACATCCAGAGTAACCCAATCTTCTCCAGAGGGACAGCCTTGCTCGACTATACCGGCCAGAAAACAAAGATGAACTCCATTGAGAAACTAGTTCCAAATCGATATTCACAATGTCAAATGGATTATCTAGCTCTGTAAATCCATATCTGTGAAGCAATGCAGCATTACCTACCAACCCATATGTATTAAAGACCTGAAAGGAGAAGGAAAGTAATAAAATGAAGTAACACTTCGAGCAAAGCATCTTTGTAAACCAAGGTAACCTATGGGAAACTGGATTTTTACCACAAGGAGAGTAAAAAAGGAAGGTCTTTATTTTAAAACACTAAATATTAATTAACCCACACTATATTCAAATAGTATCCAACATCAGCATTGGAGACAAGCTCAAAAGAGCACTTTCTGTAATTGCAGTTTACCATTATAAATAGAATATTCATATGTTTAACAAGTACTCCAAGAATCTCATATGATGTGATTATTTCAGAAGATGATGAGAAAACCTCATTTGAGATGACCATGATGCCGTAGCTTTCTAACTACTTAGTGTTTTGTGAGTTGTTATTGTAACTAACACTTTTAGTAACAAATAAGCCTTTTGTAACAAGCTGTTAGTAGATAAGTTTGGAGCCAGAATCTGTTAGCAGTTAGTTATCAACATGCTAGCAGCCCATTGGCTGAGTTAGGTTCTTTAAGACTAAGCCCAAGGCTATGAAGTATAAATAGCCTAAGGCATGCAATTGTAAAGTAGTAGATGAACATAAAAGTTTAAAGCCTAGTGCTTTGTAAAGTAGCTCTTAGATTGTGCCCAACAGTTTACGCAACTTAGCCTTTCATTTCTTTCTTGGCCAAATTGCATAATCACCCCCTGGGGTTTGGCTTAGTTGCAAACAGACCCCCTGAGTTTTGATTTTGCAATATAACCACTTGAGGTTTTTAAATTGATGAAATTGACCCCTCTAAGTATATTTTTTGTCAATTTTGCTAACAAAATTTGTCATATGCATTGCATGTGACCACTTTATAATAAAAAATTCATTATTATAAACCCAAGTGCAATGCATATGACAAATTTTGTTAGCAAAATTGACAAAAAATATACTTAGAAGGGTCAATTTCACCAATTTAAAAACCCCAGGTGGTTATATTGCAAAATCAAAACCCTAGGGGGTCTGTTTGCAACTGAGTCAAACCCTAAGGGGTGATTATGCATTTTAGCCTTCTTTCTTTCATACGCTAACAGCTGCCTCTAGATTACCTTGCATCAGACCATGCACATAAAGAAGATATGAATGTAATACAACCTAAAATAAACTAACTTTCATGAATTCAACTACTGTTAGCAGAGCATTATACAAAAGTTGAGTCCAGCAACATAAATGTTACTCTACTTAAGGGAATCAATTGAATTTACTCATGCACCTTAAGATTCAACATTTACCTGATACCAAACATTACTAAAACTGCTTATGGGAAAAATTGATTGAAAAAGCAACTCCATGAACAGGAACAAATTCTAACCTCGTTTCCAACTTCGACATCTTTCACCATAATCATTTCCATCACTGTGGTATGATCGCCTAAGACCAAAGAGCTGTCCAAGTCACTACCATCTGAATAAGAAATTTCAGACGATGGTTCATTATCACCATTATTGGCAAGCAGATCATTTTTGTTGCAGTCAGCATCACTTTCAGAATCAGAATGAGAAGATACAGAGGTGAAGTGTACATCCTCAGCTCCTGTCTTGTGATTAAAACTGATTTCATGTAAAAGAGATTTAAGTAAAGAATATATCAAAGAAAGATGTAGAAAGCATAAAGGAATCTATCAATGAAAACTCTACTGATAATGAACAAGGAAGTAAAACAAAAAAAAATAAATAAATAAAGAAAGAAACATATAATTGCATCTTCCAACCAATGCATAAGGATGTACGCATCCTATATGATAGGCATTAAACTTTAAAATTTTGCCTATCATAACATGTTCTGTACCATAGCCCAAAGAAAGTGGTACGTGACTCTTTATATCCTTATTTAAGAGATAACCCTACTAAAAATAGGGAAAACACACCCAAAAAAAAAAAAAAAAAACGGTGTCATTGATAAATGACTAGCTCAACTTAAAATACATGCCAATATCCACTGTTCATATGTACTACATTTTTTCCCTCTTCTTTTCCTCTAAGTACTTGTGTTATTAAAACTCTGTATAGCATTAGCTTCCATGGTAGCATAACAATGAGTTTATCAAAATTTAAGTCAGCTATTCCTTGACACAAAGATACATCTTCCTTAAATAAATAAGTTCATAATGTCTCAGCCTTCACATCTTAACTAAGAAGTCAACTCAAAAGTCAAAACCAATGTTGCAAAGGCATCCAACATAAAACTTGGAAAAGGCATAGGCAATTGATTTAGAGAGTCTATAACTAACATAATTTTGAGACCAATCACAGGCGATATGACAATATACATGAGTTATGACAATGTGACTAGCTAGGAGGTTACTCCTTTATTATATCCCATAGTAATAGATTTGCACTGGTTGCACAGCTTCTACGAAGGGTTGAATAGATTGCAAAAGGCTAGCTAGCATCTTACGAGTTTATGTATCATAAAATGATGTAGTATATTGAGATTGTGAAATATTGAGATAAATTAACAGGCATTTTTCCATTTGAAGTCCTCTTGAACATTTATTAAGAATCACCTAGCTCCAATTAAGCTAATCTCATTGAAACCGAATTATTTTTATGGCTATAAATAACCAAGAATGCATACATAAGAAGGTAGACCATTGGTTTATGCTGAGTAGCATTACTAGTGTTACATTGTAAATTAGGACAATGAAGCAATGTTTCTATTGAAATATCCCAGAGAATTGAAGGCGTAACTTACAGATCTGCCAAAGGAACCATTCCAGATCCATGGTACTCGTCTATAGCAAAAGACCGAGAAGCAATAAGACTCTTTGCAGCGAAGTATTGTTCAATGCCAAAAAATTTAGGATTGAGGTTGAAAGGCGGTGAATCCAATAGGGGCAGGATACTCTCTTTCCAGTCCTCATAAACAAGAGCTTTGTCTTCTTTCACAGTCTGCCTACATTTGTAAAACAAGTGAATATTATGATCAAAATATAGTGGAGTTACTTCGTCTTAGCTTAGCTCCGGATTCTCGAGAGGCACATGAATCTTTCTTTTAGAATTCAATGATATTTGTTTGTTAATAAACAATTGAGCATAATATAGTTCAACATCTCGATTTCAAAAAATTGTCAAATATTTTTTAATTTTCCCAATAGCTAGTAAGGACTAGAAAATCAATGCCTTACCAATTGTTTATAGAGTTTTACTTATACCTTTTGTTTATATCATAGGAGAACTTCCAAATTTTTACAGGCAACTGATCCCACCCGCCAGAACCAGTTGTCATGTAGTTTATAGAGTTTTACTTGTACTTTTTTTTTTTTTTTTTTTTTTTTTTGTTTATAACATAGGAGAGCTTCCAAATTCCTACAGGCAACTGATCCCACCAGCCAGAACTAGTTGTCGGGTAGTTTATAGAGTTTTACATGTACATCTTTTTTTTATAACATAGGAGAACTTCCAAATTCCTATGATGCCACTCGCCAGAACCAGTTATCGGGTAATCTAAAGGCATTCACCCCTGCAGTTAAATATTTAGTTGTACTTACTCTTTTCAGTTTCTATTGCAACTATGAAACAAGCATTTTCAATCATAACTATTATCAAGAAAACAGAAGATGATAATGTACCTTGTGGAGCTCAGTGCCACGTAGGAGAGAGTCGAGGTCGTGGAGAGACCACAGCAATGGCAATGACTGGTAAGGAGGCAAGACGTGAAGGTAAGGAGCCCATGGAGATTGTTGACCTAAGCTTCTCTCGTACATGACCGCCACTGAGAGTCCCAGAGAACCGTCCAACCCAGCGGATTCGATCATCTCACGTGCCCCGCTCGTCTTCATGGTCAGGCACGTGGCCTTGGGTATTCTCGCCACCATGTCTCCTTCCTTGAGATCACACAGCGCTCTCACGGAGATCTCTTCGCCGTCATCGCTGAAGTCGAGCGCTTCGCTGCACTCGATGCCTTGGGATCTCATCCACCGCTTGAACGCTCTCACTCGCCTGTGTAATGTGTTTTCAGATTCACAGAGACTTTGGTTGCCAATAATAAAATACTCAAAAGGAAAAGAAACAGAGGGATTACCTGGTGGCCATTGTATTGGCGTTTGACGGCCGGAGCTCTTTGCTGTGTTTGTCTCACTGATTGCTTCCTCTGTTTTGGGCCTTGTGTTGTCTCCTGGTTTCCGGTTTAAGTATTTATATACTTAAAATCATGTTTCTTTTTCTTTTCTTTTTCTTTTCTTTTTTTTTGAATATGAAAATCATGTTTCAAAAACACAATTTTAGTTAGTTTATACAAATTCAACAATATTTTTAAGTGAAATTGTGTTTTCAAAACACAATTTTAAATGTAAAAAATATGTTACAAAACACAAGTTTAAGAAAAAATGGTTATATTCCCAAATAACTTATATACCTTCTAATTACCCTAAGCCATAAAACCAACCCAAGGAACTTAAGGTATAAGAACCGAAGGAAAATGTATTATACATCACATATGTATCAAACATATCAAGGTTTAGGATCTTATATCTGGGTATCTATAAGAAACCCCATGTATATTTTATGTAGTGGAATAAATCGAATAATGTCCCTTCCAATGTTGTCAATTCCGTTTCGGTTTGTCTTTTGAAACGAAATATTTCGGTACCAGTCAATTTCAGTATTTCATTTCGGAATTACTGCTATTATATAGGAGTGGGCAAAAACCCGCGAAAACCGACCCGTTTGTCCGCCCGTGAGTACATACATGGACGGATACGGATTTTATTATTTTTCTTATTCGGGTTTCAGGCGAGTCATGGGTTTTGTGTTTTTTGTAGGGTGGATACCCAACCCGCCCAACCATTAATATTTAAAGAAAAAAAAAAACCCTAATCTACCCGACCTATCCCCATAATCCCCACTTCCCCAGTCTGATCACTCTCTCTCATTTCATTCTCCCTCTCCTCATTTCGTTCTCCCTTTCCCTGCCAGCCAAACCTCCACACCGTAACACCTTCCACGCTGCCACGCCGCAACACCCTCCACGCTACCATGCCACCACCAATGCCACACCTCCACGCTGCTGCACCACTGACCGAGCACACCGCCATCTCAATCACTCTTAGATCTCTCTCAAAGCCATAAATATACAGATCTGGTCGTAAATGTTAAGATCTGGCCGTAAATGTCAAGATCTGCCCGTAAATATCAAGATCTGGCCGTGGATGTCAAGATGTGATTGTGGAGGTCAAGATTTCACCGTTTCTGTTCCACGAGGTCAAGATCTCGTCGTTTTGCGTTGGTTTCTGATGAATTTTTTTTCCTAGTGTTTGTTATTACTTGTGATGTTAATTAAAATTTGTGTTGGCCGGATAGGAATTTTTTGATATTCAATCGTGTTTATGTTAGGTCTGTGGATGGATTTTTTTTTTTTTTTTTGCTGCATAATCTGTGTTTTTGGTGTGAGATTTTTGGTTGGGTTTATAGGATTATTTGATTGTGCAAACCCGACCAACCCGACCGTATCCACCCAACCAACTAGATCACCCGAACCATCCGAGCCGATTGGCTCTTCAGATGGTTAATGGATATGATATCTCTAAACTCGACTTGGTTAGGTAGGGTGAAATATTACCCCTAAATTCGTACCCTAATTATATATATATATATATATATATATATATATATTATTATATTTATTCATCAAAATTTATAATTTGTTAAAAATCTTTCAAATTATAAGAATATATAAATCTTAATACCAATAATAATGGTAAGCATTTGTATTTAAATAATAAATAATAGAAATATAAAACCTAAAGAAATACCATTTAGAAAAAAAAAAAAAAAGAGTAAAATTCACGCCAAAGTAAAGTTGAATAGTTGAAACTTTGAAACTTACAAGTTACTAAACACGTGAAGGAGCAGGTCTGGCTAGTCTGCGTGCGTCACTTAAACCAAAAAGAAAAAAGACAAAACAAAAAGTAAAGAAAAAGGAATTTTTATTTTTGATAGGCTTAAAATGTTAAGTAAATTTTCCTAATAGAAGATAATTTTATTTAATAATAAAAAAAATGTACAAAAAAATCGATAGAATATAACTTTTATAGTATATCATTATATTTATATTCTATAATAATAATAATATATTAAAAACTTATAGTGTGACACCAATAGCAAATGAAATATTTGATGTACTATTTGTTCACTACAAATGGTGCTGCCTCATGAGATGAAGCAATTAATATAATAGATCTAAAAGGAATGTAAAATAAAGTTTTGAAATCCGTTTTGGATTGGTTATTGTAATTGAATATTTTGATGTCGGTATATACCAGTATATTATTTTGGGATTATCGTTCTCTATATATATAAATGTTGTTTTTTATTCATATTATTAAACTAATTAATTTAAATTAATGAATCTAATTTAGTCTTTTAAAAAATTTCCTAATAAGTGATCACTTGCTTATTAAAACGAAAAACAAAAAAATCATCTGTGGTATTTATGTAAATAAGTATATATGTAATAGCATTTGTGAACTAGAACCTTTCAAGAAGTTTTTTTTCCTCCAAATCCAACGTATTGACTATTCCACTTTCTCACATTTCCTTTCTCACATGACATTTCCTTATCGGATCTCTTCGCTCTTCACATTCTTTCTTTTATTTTTCATTCTCATGTTGCTTCTCTGGATCTCTTCATTTTTATTTTTTTTTTAATTATTCTCACCATATAAATTTCTCTTCTCATTTTCTTCATCATCTTTTTATTTGTTTTTCTTTCCCTCAACTCCACCGTGATTTCATCAACAAAATTTTGCTGTAAAGCCAAACGTCCCCATTCACCAAAAACAAAAGAGAGGCAGGAACGGGTGTTTCTCGGCAAATAGGTTAGGCTGATTTTGTGTTAGATTGCTGGGTTAGAGGGCATAAAAGGTGGGCTAATGTCTTATTTTTGGCTAGGCTAAATTAAAAAAGGAAAAAATATATAGCTGTATTTTTTTTTTTTAGAAAAACTGGCCCAGCCTAGCCAACCTTTGGCTTCGCCACTGGGTACACAGAAAGAGAGCCTGTGTAGAAAATACAAAGAAGAATAAGCAGAGAAAGCTCACTTGTCAGACATGGTGATGACTGCGTCTTTTTTTTAGTTATTTATTCATATTGGCCAAAAATTAGTATATCGGCCAGAATGGTCGGAATTTGTCTAAACGACTTGGAATTTTTTCCGAGGTGGAACAAGGGGGTTTCTCATTTCGGTTTATACATCAGTACGACATGTTCTAGCCGTTCCAGCCGGAACGAAAAGACATTCACAACTATGGTCCTTCCCCACATGTCTTTGTGCCTATTACACGACCTCCACGAGCTTTTTTTCCTCATTTGTCAATGTGTAGATGCTACATATGAGCAGTCCACATACTTTATAGACCAAGTCCCAGGGTTAGGCGATGGAACCCTAGGATAAGTGAGAGCTAGATGAGAGAGAGAGAAAGTGAGACAACTAGGATATGTACGTTTGTGTGTCTCTTTTACTGTGTATGTATACAATAAGACACTAAATCCTAGGCTTTGTCTTAATGGACTGCCAACATGGGCGCCAATTTGGGTTGCCCAATGAGCCTAAATGCCATTAAGAACAATCAACACAGAAAGAATAACACGAGTTTTTATGTGGAAACCTCTCTGAAACCAAACAAGGAGGGAAAACCTTCTTGGTAAAGGAAGAAAGATTACAACAATGGATGATTGCTGGTCTTAAAGCTTTATGCTACTATTTCCAACTCTCTCTCTCTGAAGAGAACTACCTTATTTCTTTTAAAGACCAAGGAAAGAGAAGGCAACTCCCATTACATGTGTTTGCTAAAGTTATAGTCATTGGCTAGGTGGAATAGTATAGAAAACCGTTATAAAAAGGAGTGGTCCCACATGCCACATCATCGTACTATATGTCATAAAACAAAGGCGTTACACATCACAACTGCTTTTAATATGGTGCCTCGAGGAGTGTCCTCTGTGACATCACATTCTATAATCTCTGTTGGCCTGCACTATACAAAGATTTGGTCGAATGCCAATGATGACCTTAATAGCTTATCATACATTCTCGTGTATTCCGTGAACATTGGACCAACACAAAGCCAAGTCTTGAATTTGGACACTCCTAATATTTTCCCTAATCCATGCGAGCTGTAATTCACTCACATCCCTTGGTCACTTTACATGCATGCCTCTCATAACCAGAGGAAAATCCTCTTCAAGTTACTTCTTGTAACTTGTCCATCACAAGGAACATGCAAATGATCGAGATGAATAAAAAATCCATAACCTTCTAGAGAAAAAAAAAAAAAAAAAAACCCAACCGACCCTCTGAACCCATTTAACCTGTTTTTTGCTCTGTTCAGGGTTGCACGGCCGCCTCTCACCTCCATGTGAGGGAGATCGCGATCAGAGATGGTCCGATTGCGGTAGCGTGGCCCTTTACCTTTCGCCTTCCTCTTTTGGTTTTCTCTTCTTTCTTATTTTGGTACTCAGATCGGCATGGCTTGGCTGTTCTAGTGGGAGTCGAGATCTTCTTCGGCTGCGGATGTCTGGTGGGCATCAGGTTTGGGCATTCATTCCAGTTCGAGTTTCCTTCGATTACCCTAATCTTGAGGTAGACTATTCAAAACTCTTCTTTGTGAAGAGGCCCTGCTACACCTGAATCGTTTGGCAAATTCGATTCGACCTCTCAGTGGCTTGCTTGGCTGGGATCAAGGATCCAAATTTTCTGCGTTTCCAGACATTGGTTACGGTGGTTGTTCTTGAAATCTACTGGATTGGGATCAAGTTTTGTGCTGTTTGGTATTATGTATTTTGGGTTGTTTGTTGTTGTTTTAGTTGTTGTTGGGATGTTTTTGTTGTAAATTATGTTGTTGGCTTTTTTCTTTTCCTGTTCTATTTTGTCGCCTTTTGTGTAGGGTCTTTTGCCGCCCTCTGCGTAAGGTGTTTTGCCGTGACGAATGTCACTTTTTCTACCCTCTCTGTAGGGTTCTGTCTCTCTCCTAGTAGGGTTGTGTAATGTGTTTTTGCTTTTAATAAAATCTTTTTATTTATCAAAAAAAAAAATGATCGAGATGAATCGTGATTAGATATTTCAAATGAAAATTGCACCAATTTAAAATAAATTTTTCAAAATCAGATTATTTTGCGAAATTTCCCCATGATTTTTGGAGAATGAATTGGATCCACTTTAATCCTATGAATACACGGTAACAATACACCACAATTAGGAATAGATTATTATTGTCTTGTCATCACTCAATCAAAATTAACTAAAAAGCTCAAGTAGTGAAAGTTCAACCAAGGAATACTTCACGCTTAGAGTAGCTTGAGTACCGAGATCGAGTACAAAGGCCTAGCCAAAGAACTAGTCGAACTCATAGCAGCTCACGTGTCTCGGGCAATACGACCAAGCACCAAGTCCATAGAAACTGTTACTCATTATGTAAAAAAAAAAAAACTCATAAAATAAGCCATGAATCTACCCCTACTTTCCTCCAAATAACTATCAATCATGCATCTTTGGCCTTTTTTTGCTTCATAATACATTTAAAAAAGAAAATATGATAAATAACATTGTTTGATTTTTTATTTTTGAAAATTAGCATTTCATGGAAATTGTCTCTTGAAGTGATGAGATACACACATCGTTCTAAACTTATGTGACTATTTAAAAAAAATTCCTTCATCTAAAAAACGAGTTCCACCTAAAAAAAACATGGAATTTGTCTTAAGATACGAAATCCACTTAAAACCCAATTTGTCTCTTGAAGTGATCCAACATCATGTGTATATGGGAGTTTGTGGAAATGAGTTAGAATAACAGTCAAAGTCGATTCCATTTGTGAGATATAAATTAGTATAAGTAATATAAACTGACCAAAAATTCAACATGGAAAAAAAACACACACACACACATCACTGACCAATTGAACAAATCAAATTTATTACTAATCAAACAAATGACCCATAGTGGTATTTGTATTCGTAGGTAAGACCAAGATCTCCAACAATTGTCCTTCTGCCTAAATGAACTTGGATTGGGTCCAGTGCATTGGTCATGACACGTGTCAAATTATTGACACATGTAATGATCTCAACAAAAGTTGCATCCTGCATAGATAGCTTCTTGGACCAGTCTTGAAGGAGTAGATTTTACTCCAGACTTGTATAGAGGGATCTCCACGTGGATAATATTGTAGATGCATGGGTCCAACACTATTATAAATGGACAGAATTAGGAATTTAAGGTCTAATATTCATTGATCTGTTTCACCATCACAACTTATATTTCAAATCTAGTTAAATGTCTCTTCAGGCTTCAACAAAAGCTAATAGCTAGGATTGGATAAAATCACTTCAAGAGCCGAGTTGGATTAAATGGATAAGATAAGTCTTACATGCTAAATATTTAAGTGGAATTTGTCTCTTAAAAAGATACTAAAACTTATCTTTTGAAGAAACAAGATCTAAAAAATATAACTTTCCCTAATAAATTTCAAACAATCCTATTTTACCAAACCATTTTTAACATTGTATTATTAAGAAACAAAACAATGGCCTGCAGCTTTGGAGTTTGGACCCATAATAATAATAATTTCAGTGTTGTCCAGGTTGTTGTATTGTAGAGGCTTTTAGCCAATAAAAAACTCAACACCACGTATCACTTTAGTGGCAAGACAAATCATATAGTGCCACAACAGCAAGGTTGATGCACACTCAAAAGACAAAGATATCCTCAAATTTATCAAAATTCCCACTTTATCATTAATTCTTAACAATAAACAAACCCTTTTAAAACAATCTAGTCAAATAAACAAATTCTAGGAAAAAATAAAAAGTCAGAAAGTCAAAATTGCCACCGCCCTCCATCTTTTTAAATTTCGCAGAAGAAGAGGAAGAAGGAAAAGAGAAACAGAGAGAGAGAGAGAGACGAAGAAGAAGAGAGAAACAGAGAAACAGAGAGACAGAATGTGTGGGATATTTGCGTATTTGAATTACAATGTGAACAGGGAGAGGAGGTATATTCTACAAGTACTGTTCAATGGTCTGAGGCGTTTGGAATACAGAGGATACGATTCAGCCGGTGTCGCCATTGACTCTTCCGATCCAAACACTAAATCCGCTTCAAACAATTCCATCATCTCTTCGCCTACTCTAGTCTTTCGCCGGGAGGGAAACATCGAGTCCCTCGTCAAATCTGTCTATCAAGGTGCTCTTTCTTTTCTTTTTTTTTTTTCTCATCTTGATGCTCTGTTTAATTTACGCGAAATTAATGAATTTGATTTGGTTTTCAACTATTAGGCCTTGCCCGCTATGTGTGATCCACAATAGTGAAGTGTTGCTGTTTGGTCTATCACTTTATGAAAAGTTTGCATTTTTATTAAAAGAGTTACTGTTTATGTTAAAGGGTATTAACAATTTAAGGTGTGTAATTAAAACTTAATTCTTTCTTGTTATCTAGGTGAAGTTTTATTTTTGTTTTTGTGGGACTGGTTAATTGTCTGAAACAATTAAATTTCTATAATTGAAATCCATAGAAATTTGCTGCAAATCATGGTAAAAAAGGGTATAAGTTGTAGTATAAAAATCAATGATAATCAATAATAATAAACACCCACTAGTATATATGACCAGATTAGAGTTTTTAAGTCACTAAATTTTTCAAATTCCTTGCCTATAGTCGAAGTCACTGAAATTTTTGAATTCCTTTGTCAACAAATTTTGTTATGTTTGCTGTAACATGATTGAAGGTAGAACGAATGGTAACTCTAAAGGGTAGCATAATTGGTTGGGGACCACGCTTCATGAAGCGGAGGTCACTAGCTCGAATCTCCTCATCCACCCTCCCCTCGGGGCCAAAACTTACTTATCTTAAAAAGGTAGAACTAATGGTGATTTTGGTATTTTCAGAGGTTGCTGAAACAGATTTGAATTTGGAGGAATCTTTTTCCATCCATGCTGGCATTGCGCACACCCGGTGGGCGACTCATGGAGAGCCAGCTCCGAGGAACAGTCATCCTCAGACTTCTGGTGATGGAAATGATTTCTTGGTTGTTCATAATGGAGTTATTACTAACTACGAGGTTTGCTTAAGATTTTTATAGCAAGATGTTTCTATTCTTTACAGATATTTTATGTTACTAATATGCCTCTAAGATCCATTGTACTTGACTGATGTGTTCTATCAATTTAATAATTCTCGTGGATGAGAGTAGGAATCATTTCTTGCTTCTGGTCTTGGACTTGGCTTTAGTCTCTGTCAGAAAATGGATAAATATTATTAGTAGCATTTATATTTTTTTGCTACGTGATGTTATGTTGGTAGCTGTTTGGTGAGGATCAAACTTTTGCACATGGATATGAGTTCATCTTACATGTCCTTAATAAATCTTACTCCATTTATGCTATAGATTCCATATAGAAAGCTTTTCTCAAAGTAAACCATTTCTTTTCTCAAGTAAAAAACCGATTTTTACTTTTTTGTAAACCATTTCTAGCATAATCACCCCCTGGGGTTTTTGTCCACCCCTGGGGGTTTTGGTTCATAGGTTCCATAATTTTTTGTCAATTTTGCTAACAAAATTTGTCGATTTTTACATTTTTTTTTAAAGTGGTCACATATAACACGTGACAAATTTCTACTAGCAAAATCGACAAAAAAAATACATAGAAGGGTCAATTTCACCAATTTAAAAACCCCAGGTGGTTATATTGCAAAATCAAAACCCCAGGGGGTCTGTTTGCAACTGAGCCAAACCCCAGGGGGTGATTATGTAATTTGGCCTAATAGTATTTAATTAATTTGGGATAGATTGTGTGAGCATGGTGTCAAAAAAGTGATGGGGTTGTGGGGGAGGCAGAGACAGATGTGCCATCAATGCAATATTGGCCCTGGTTGTTGGATGGTGGTGGAAGAGGTCATGGTGGCACTGAGGCAGTGGTTGATTGCTAGAGCAACACATTGTGGTTATTGTTGTACAGTACTTGTTTGTTGTGATGGTAGCTGTGTAGTACATGCTGGCTGTGTGAACGGTAACTCTAGTGTGGAGCAATGATTGAGAGTTGAGACAGTAGCCATGGTGGTTGTGGAGTAGATAATGCTTGTACTTGTGTAATAATGACAAAAATGTTCATATGGATGATTTTTTTAATTGTATCCCATTTTAATAAACAGTGTTTTCAAATTGTATATGTAAACTTATCAGTATCCTTATTATATATGGGTTTTTGCTGAGTTATTTTCTTATGGTTTACATCTTCAGGTCTTAAAGGAGACTCTAGTCCGGCATGGGTTCACGTTTGAATCTGAAACAGACACAGAAGTAATTCCAAAGCTTGCCAAGTTTGTTTTTGACAAAGCAAATGAAGAAGGTGATATTAATTTGTGAATAAAGTCGGTTTTCTAGCTTCAAAAATTGTAAAGTGGTTTTCTGAATTTTAAAAACTTGTATACTACATGTATCCTTGCAGTTGAAGTAGTAAAATAGCTCTAGAATATTTAAAAGGAGATTTATGGGTGGGTTATTTATAGCATTATAGTTTTATTTACAACTCTTTCATTGTAGTTGACGAAAGCATATAATACATCTGAATATATGTGTGAATGTAATTAGCAAAATACATGTACTTTTGTATGTGGTAGTTACATACATACATGTACAGTACATTGAGCTTATGCTTTAAAGCACTCCTCTTCTAGGAATGTTTGGTGTTTCTCTCACCCTTATGGCTGATGGAGGCTCTTGTCAAATGTGAATGTTTAGTGAAATTGGAGGAGAAAATTGGCAACCACATTCTTCATATGAAGCTGACTGAAAACTAATTTCACTTTTCAAAGGGAAATGCTTATAATACACTAGTAAGAAACTGATTATGTAGCAAATGCTTTTGTCTGATAGGAATGCATTCGGTTGATATATAGGTAGAAAATGCTCGAGTTAAGTAAGCCTTAGTAGCCACTCAGACCTATCTAAGGCCATATACTCTTTTATCTTTTTTAATGAAGCACCATATTTTTTCTCTTCAGTGACAGTGGTTGACCCAATTATGGTGTTTTGCTTGTACTGTTATTGCTCAAGACATGGTGCATTGAATTTTATTGATGTTGATTTTCTGAAGTTCTTTTTCCATTTCATATGAATTTTAAAGCATAATTAAATATGACATTAGCTTAGAGCATTTTATCATTTATGTTGCAGGTGATCAGACTGTTCACGTTTAGTCAAGTGGTGCTTGAAGTTATGAGGCATCTTGAAGGAGCCTATGCTCTGATTTTTAAAAGCCGGCACTATCCAAATGAATTGATTGCTTGCAAACGTGGCAGTCCATTGGTCCTTGGTGTCAAAGTAAGTTATATGGCAATTCTATACTATAATAAATATGAAAAGATATAAGCTTTTACTATTATGATTTTATACCACCAAATCCTTGTTATGAATTATTTTGGAGCTCTAGCTCAAATATTAGTTTCTTCCCTCACAAGAATGAGGTGGAGGGTGAAGTTAGCATGTAGCTTAGCAAGAATTCTTTTGGTATTCAATCTCCTGCATTTTGTGCATAAATTTTATGTGACCTTCCTTCTGACTAATTTGATTTATTTTTCTCTGCTTTACTGCTATTATCTCAGGAATTAACAGAGCCAATGAGCAATGCATCAGTATTTCATGATGATAAATTTCTCTCAAAGAATGATCACCCCAAAGAATTTTTCTTATCCAGTGATGCCAATGCTCTGGTAGAACACACAAAGAAAGTTTTAGTTATTGAGGATGGTGAAGTAGTTCATCTTAAGGTACTTGACTTCATTTTGTGTATGTGCAACTTTACAAGTTTTTCCACTTGTTGTTTGGACTTGGCACGTGCCTTATTCTCATCTGAATGTTAAACATGTATTCCTTTATTGTATATGCATGTTTTGTGATTTGGGCAGATAAAAAGTTCATATATGTCTATAGTGATTGAAGTTTAGGTCCTTTGCAAGATAATTAATACAATTAATGTATCCCCCCACCCCCCTCCTCTACACACGCAGAGGCACAATATATTGGCCCAAATATACACTTCTGTAGCACCTTCCATTGTATATACAAAACTAAAATGTCACTAGGAGCTGCTCAACTCCAATCTAGCCAAGCGAAGGCAGATCAAACTGTTGATGCCACCTTGCCTTTTGGAAATAGATTGCTTATGGTCTTGTGGCCTCTTTTCTATGACTTTTTTACTAATTGGACTGGAAACCTTTTGTGTCCATCAGTTGAATTGAACTCCTGAAACCACTTTTGACATATGCTGTTTAGGTCTTAAGGGGAAAATGACCCTGCATTTCATTGCTATATGTTGCCATATTGAAGACATTATGGAGACTAATTCTGTTGCTAATTTCATTAATATTGATGTCAAACCTTAAGATGTCATATAAATTTTTAAACATCAAATTGTACTTTCTTTTTTATAAGTCACATCAAATTGTACTTGTGATGGTGTTTGCTTCAGGATGGAGGAATATCAATTCTGAAGTTTGATAATGACAAGGGAAAACATGGCGGTTCTCTTTCTAGGCCTGCTGCAGTGGAACGTGCATTATCTGTTCTTGAGATGGAGGTTGAGCAAATAAATAAAGGAAGTTATGAGCATTATATGCAGAAAGAAATTCACGAACAACCAGAATCTCTAAAAACCACAATGAGGGGCAGGCTTATTCGTGGAGGTTCCTGCAAAGCCAAGACTGTTCTTTTGGGTGGGCTGAAGGATCACCTTAAAACAATTAGGCGTAGCAGGCGGATAGTTTTCATTGGTTGTGGAACAAGCTATAATGCTGCTTTAGCTGCAAGACCCATCTTGGAAGAACTTTCTGGTAGTACTCTGTAACTGGCAGTAAGGCTTTGCAGATTATAAAATTGGCTTATTTATTTATTATTTTTTTCCCTTGTTTATTTCATATGAAAATATACAGGTGTCCCTGTTACAATGGAAATTGCTAGTGATCTCTTGGATCGGCAGGGACCAATTTATCGAGAAGATACAGCTGTTTTTGTTAGTCAATCTGGTGAAACTGCAGATACTTTACTTGCATTGGAATATGCTTTAGACAATGGCGCATTATGTGTTGGCATAACAAACACTGTTGGTAGTGCAATAGCCAGGCTTACACATTGTGGTGTTCATATAAATGCTGGCGCTGAGATTGGTGTGGCAAGTACCAAGGTAATATTGCAATTATACAATTTTATTTTGGTTGTTTATGTGTTGTCAGTTTTTAATTTTATCACTATCATTAATAGGCATACACAAGTCAAATAGTAGTGATGGCCATGTTAGCGCTAGCAATAGGAGGTGATACTATTTCCAATGAAGCCAGAAGAGAGGCTATAATAGACGGTCTATTTGACTTGCCAAGTAAGTATTCAGCTTCTCTCTTTCAACATTTCTTTGGGATGTAGTCTCTTTTATCAAAGAATCAGGCCAATGGTCAGAAAGTAATTCTTCTTTTTATCTCTTTTGTTTTTGCAGACAAAGTCAGAGAGGTGTTGAAGCTTGATCAGGAAATGAAGGATCTTGCAAAACTATTGATTGCTGAACAGTCACTCCTTGTGTTTGGGAGAGGATACAATTATGCGACTGCTCTGGAAGGTGCTTTGAAAGTAAAGGAAGTTTCTCTTATGCATAGTGAAGGAATACTTGCGGGTGAAATGAAACATGGGCCTTTGGCTTTAGTTGATGAAAATCTCCCTATTGTTGTGATTGCTACTCGTGATGCCTGCTTCAGGTTAGTTCTATCATAGTCAGGAGCATCTGTCATCCAAAATTCTTAGTTTCATACTGACATCTTTCTTTTGTTGACAGCAAGCAGCAGTCTGTAATTCAGCAACTTCATGCCCGCAGAGGTCGCCTAATAGTGATGTGTTCAAAAGGAGATGTTGCTGCTGTGTGCCCTGGGGAATCTTGTCGAGTAATTGAGGTTCCGCAGGTTGAGGATTGTCTTCAACCTGTAGTTAATATAATCCCCTTACAGGTATCTTTCCTGCAATTTTCAGCATATGTACTATTGATCTTTATCAACCATAATTGGTGCAATCTGAAATAAGAGTCGGTCATTTTATTTCTACTGGTGTCATAGAGACTTGGATCCTAATCATTTTATGTGAGGCTATTAATGATAAACATTTATCTTTTTGTCCATACATATATAAGTAGGTAGTTTGTTAGCCATGTGGTGTGTCCTGGCAACTGGGCCCATATATGCATCTAAACTTTTGTGTGCCTCATTCATGCTATCTTCTTTGGATATGAATGTCTTCCCTAGTGAGTCAGTGCCCTGCACATGTTTTGGAATGTATTTAGGTTGCTAGGACTCTTAAAAGTTTAAAAATGTCGAGAATCAGAGACATGCTACTTTGAATTTCTAGCTCTAAAGAATTCATTTTTTTGGAATAAATGTGAGACTTACTTCTTCAATCTTCAAAGGCTTGTCTTTGGATGCAATGCCTTTATATACCATTTTATCTCCCAAAAGAAAGAGCAATAGAGAAGAAAATGTAGAACCTTATTACTATTCCATCCACAATTGACAGTTCTATATTTCTTGTATATTTCATCGTTCTTGACAATTTTACCAGCGTTTATTTCTTCTTAAGCAAGCTTAATTCTGACTCCCTTCCATTCTGGGTGCAGTTGCTGGCATATCATCTCACCGTCTTGAGGGGGTTCAACGTTGATCAGCCTCGGAACCTTGCAAAGAGTGTGACAACCCAGTAGAGTTGTACTGACAAAACTTCTACGTCTTTGATTCTTAACCACCAGCTGAATGTAAAGGGCACCTTTACATTAGAGATTTTTTTAGCTTTGTAACCATCTCAGATGTATTTCCTGGTATTTATGCTGAGGTCCTAATAGAGCATTGTAAATGATCAGAAATAGGAGCTTTACTAACACCTCTAAAATCTTCGCCCCCTCCCCCCGGCGTGGGGTGTGTAGACCTTTGTTGAGCGTGCCTGATGCACATGCATAAATCTATTGTGGCTTTCCCCAAAAAAAAAAGCTGTGTTTATGAGCTTTTAATTTAGCTGCTCATCTTGTCCGTTTGGCATTTTTTTTTGTCTTAGTTTTTAGCAAATAAGCAAATAAACTAAATAAGTTAATTTTTGATTTTTTTTTTTTTTGTCTCAACTTTTGTTAAATAAGTTATTGAAAATAAGCTGATACCAAACAGTTGAATTCTAGTGCCGGAACTTATGTCAGAATCTAGGAGGGTGTTTGGTACGCTATTCTCAAACTGTGATTTTGTGATTGCAATCCATAATCATTGAGTCCCACTGAAAAATTTTTTTGTTTAGTACATCAAATTTAAGTGAGATTTGAAATCCTAACTTGAATTTTATGTGGGTCTCATAACAAATTTTAGAACAGCCTAGAAGGTGTTTTTGGATTCAAAGTGGATTCAAATCCGGACTGAGTTTTATGTGGGTCCTAGTTTTATTACCGTTACTAGGCCCACTAATTATATGCCTTCTCTCCATCTGAAATCATTCACCGATTCCAAGATCTCCAAGCTCACCTCCACAAATCACTCACCGATTCCGAGATCTCCAAGCTCAAGACCGAGATCTTGAAATCTGAGGGAGTGTTGAACTTGGTCTCCTCCAATGAGTCCCACCTTCTCGACCTCGCTCTCGCGGAGAAGCTCGATGACTTGAACCGCGTCGCCGCCGTGGTGTCTAGGCTGGGAAAGAAGTGTTCCGAGCCGGCTTTGCAAGGGTTCGAGCACGTGTATGGCGACGGCGAATTTGTACGGAGAAATGGAGGTTTTGAATGAGTTGGAGCAAGCGACGAAGATTACATATACAAAACCACTATAAACACAGGATAAAAAATCACAGCAATGAAGATGAGAGCTTGAGTGAAACGCTTCTAGGAAGAGCATAAAGACGTTGAAGGAAAAAGAAGAAAAAGTAAAAAGAAATGGGGGAGGGGGGAGGCGCCTGTACGAGTGGGGTTGAGGGGAAAGAAAGAAGAAAAAAAGAGAAATGGGGGAGAGAAAGGAGGGCTCTGTACGAGAGGGAGAGGAAGAGAGATGAAGGGGGGTGGGTTGGTGGGTACGGGTAAAAGAGATGGAGGGGGGTATGTGTACAAATTTAATTGGGTTTGGGGGATTTGTGGAGAGAGAAAGAAGATAATAGGATAAGAAGATAAAGTGATAAAAAGCTTTTTTCTGTTTAGTATATAAGAAGGGTGCAAATCCTCTATAATTATTATAGGTGCAACCAAGTTTAAAAACTAAAACTATGTACCAAACATAATTTTTTTTTTTTTTTAAATTGTGATTTCAGTTGTGAAACCAAAACTATGTACCAAACAGAATTTTTTTTACAATCTTGAATTCAAATCAGGATTAAAGTTCCAACTTCAATACTAAAAAAAGTCACGAAACCAAAACAGAAAACGAAAACACGTACCAAACAGGCCCTAGGTGTTTGGCATGTCATTGAGCTGGAAAAAAGAACATAACAATATAGCTGGTTTTTCTTGATTTTAGTTAGATAAAATTTTTAGCTCAGAAAAATAGTTATAAATGTAACACTTTTGCATTTTAAAATTGGAGTAGGTACTTAAAAAAAAAAAGTTTAAAATATGTTCATTTAAATACGCATCTTACCAAAAGTAGTTTTTAATATAATATTTTTTACATTCAATTTTTATCAAAAAATTAGTTTAAGATTGACTCTTTCATTTATATATTCTTACCAAGAATTAGTTTTAAAATTTCTCTAATTTTGTTTTTCTTTAAAAAAAATCCTTGCTAAATATTTTTGGACTTTCTATCTTATTGCTTTTTTAATTTTCTCCCTAATATAAATGAATTGAGTTGTTTATGAATAGTTTTTGGGTCCGAAAAAAGCTTATTTATATTTGTTTATTTGGCAAATTGAGTCAAGCTCAAAATCAAGCTTTGGCTTGAATATTAAAAAAGCTAAATTCAAACTTGGGCACAATTAATTAAGGGACTAAAATCGATCAATCCCATATTTTAAGTAACCAAAAATACAAGTAAGAAATGGACGAAAATCAATAGATAAACGAAACATAGATGGAAGAATTAAATTGTTACATTTAAAATTTTTGAAAGGGACCGAATTTCAATACACCCTATATTTGAGGGACCAAAAATGCACTTTACCCTAGATACTTTGATTGCCTTATTTATGTTAAAAGACCTCACATGCTTCTAATCTTAGGATGATAAGAAAATCATTTACACATTAGTTGGCTAGTTACACTTAGAAAAATCTTATTACGATCTTTTCGAAATTTAGTATCGACATGACTCATCATAGATGGATCTAGATGGAAAAGGTACATATATTGATTTTAGGGATCCTGGAACCCCCCCACTAAGGTTTGAGCTAATGACAAAAACTATCAAGATTATTCGAAAATATCCAGTTTGCCCCCTAAGAACAAATAACACTTAACACCTTTTGTATACTTTTTCTCCAAAATTGTTTGCACTCAGGAGATAAATTGGATATTTTCGAAAAGTATTGTAGTTTTTGTCATTAGTTCAAACCTGAAAAGGTGGTTTCTGTAATTTAGTCTTGATTCTATATTGAATAACAACATTCCAAATATGATGGATGTGAATAGCACACACGCAAAAAATGGTTGATAGATTAGAATGATATCAACCAACTACTTTGTAAAATTACATTTTAAATCCTATAATTTAAGACGTAACAAATTAACTCCTATGGTTTCAAAGTAGCAATTAAACCCTAAAATTTTAAAAAGTAACAAATTAAACTTTTACTTATTTAAATGGAACGACATTGTGTTTGGAGTTTTAATATAAGTGGATTGTTTAATTTGTTACTTTTTAAAACATCAAGGTTCAATTTATTACCAAATCTTCGTCGAACTCAATGACCTATTGACCTCGAACTCCTCCAACATTTTTCCGTTGTTTTTCACGATGCCAAATAGTTGCAATGAAGGCGACGACGACAGATCGATGAATATAGAGGACAAGGTGTTGTTGTTTTTGTTTGGAATTTCACGGTGGCTATAGTAAATTGGTTTGGGTCGCTGGGACGATTTTGGGGTTGATGGTAGCAGTTCGCTGACATTGACTCCGATGGATTTTAGTAGTTCAAGTGAGGCTTGGCTGATGGTGTGGTGGGCATGAACTGGTGATTTTTGGGTGAAAAAAATTATTGGAGTCAAATTATTTATGATGTGATTTGAAGTTTTGCTTCAATTTTCCCTAAATCTCTTCATTTATGTTGCAATTTGATGATTGTAGTGAAATTTTGACCATTTGATAATGAGTATGATGCCCGATTTTGTGTGTGGTGGAGGGAATTTGTTTTGCTTATGGTTTGTCAATGTAGGAGAGCTTTTTTTGATGATGTGAGGAAAGAAACATAGGGGCAAGAAAAGAGAAAGAAACAGGGGATCACAAATGACAAAGAAATAGGGATTTTAATGATATTAAAAAATAATAATAATAAAAGAATAATTTTTTTTAAAATAAAAAAGAAAAAGAAAAAGAAGAGTGAATTTGATGTAGTTATACGTAAATAGTAAATTTGTCAAAATAGAAAATATAAGTGCTTTACTTACAAATGAACAAAAAGTAGCTTGAGTCTCATGAAAATGTAGAGGTGAGATTTTGTTTAGTTTAGTTTTAAAAGTATGCAATTTTAAAATGATACATTTAAAAACAAAACATACTTATCAAAAAAAAAAAAAAAAAAAAAACAAAACATGGGAATGAATTCTTCACAAAAAGTTTAATTTATTTATTATTTTTTTACCTTCCCAAAATTGAGTTAAGCTGTTTTTATTTTTTATTTATATATATATATATGATAGAAATTCTAATCTAAACTTACACACACATATATTTTGAAAATTCTAAAAAGGGGTGAGACATTTTGAAAAAGAGGATTACTACTAGACCGAATAACCAGTGACGAGTTAAGCTGTCAACTGCACGCTTTAGTTGGAAGTCCAAAAATAGCTAACCCCACCTCCATAGGCTCCATTCCGAGTAGGTCCCACACTCATGATCTCATTACTAGTTACTAGTTACTAGCAACAAACTGTGAGAAACAGGGGATAACATTCCCCGTGACACTAGCTTCTCCTTCTCCGCACATTGTAACCAAAACGACGCCGGATTAAAAGCGCAGATAAAAAGCTCCAAAGCTTCTCGCTCTCTCGCTTGCACTCATAAAACAAAACAAAACAAGTCACATTGCATAAGAGGGTTTGTGATGATCCAGAAACAAGGTCAGAAAAGCTCTCTATTTCTCTTCTCTAATTCTATTTTTTTTAGGGTTTCCGCTTTGCTCTAACTGCCTTAAAACGACGCCGTTTTCGTTTATTCTCTATCTATAAGCTTGAAGATCTGAGAATACAAACTAAAGGTTCTATTTTTTTTTTTCTTCCTATTTCGATTGGTTCAAAATACTCTGTTTGGTTGCCGAGAAATTTATCTACTTCCCCTAATGTGGGATTCTATTAGGGAATTTAATTGTTTATTTAGTTTTCTCAATGTGTTTTTGGTGCAAGGCATTCGATTTTCTTTGTGTGAGAGAGAAAGTTGTTTTCTTGAAGAGAATTTGTTATCTCTGTTTTCTTTTAGGTTTTATTGGTTTACCCAAAATCATAATTGAAGCTAAAAATTGAAACTTTAGAGTTTGCAAGTCATGGTCTTTCTTTTAATTTTGAATGATTCTGAGTTTAATGTGAAGTTATTTGTAGGTGGTAATTATCAAATGCTCTGAATATTTGAGAAATAGGAGAAGCCGATTTAGTATTGGTTATTGGTTTGGATAAAGTTTGAGTTGTGTAATTATACTGGATATTCATTATGAGTGGTGCTCCTAAGAGATCTCATGAGGAGAGTGGTCATTCCTCATCTTCGAAATACCCACATGAGGATTCGGGTGGATACCCTAAGCTGTCATCAACGGTTTCGGGTGAGTACCATTCAACATATGAGATGGGTCAAGATGCTCGGATGCCAAAGATTCCTCGGACTGAATCTCGTGATGCGGATAGAAGATCTCCTCTTCATTCGGTGTATAGGATCCCATCTTCTTCGAATGATTCACATGTAGATCATCCTGAAAACAGGCTGGAGTTGAGGGATTCCAAGGATAGTAGAGATGTGCGGTTTGAGAACCGAGATGTAAAGACGGAGACGAGAGAGTCGTATGGTGAGGTGAGGAGGGAATCTCAAAATGCAAAGAATGAAAAGGATGTAAGATTTGAAAGTAGAGGGGATGATAATAAGGAAACAAGATATGATAGGGAAAGTTATAATGATCCTAAAGGTGATGTGAAGACGGAGAAGGATGGTTTTGGTACACCCAATAGTCACTTGAATTGGAAAGAATCCAAAGAACACCATAGTAGGAAAAGATATCCTGATGCTCCGGGTGCAGTTATAAATTTTTGGCATGTTCCACGTGGTAATTCAGAAGGCACCATTGAGGCTGGAAAGGAAGTATCTACAACTGAAGAGAGGGATTATGTGGAAGCTCATGAGGCTGTTGGGGAAAACAAAGTTGATTCAAAGGGTGAAGAGAAATCGAAAGATAAGGATAGAAAGAGGAAAGAAGTGAAGCATAGGGATTGGGGAGAAAGAGATAAGGAAAGAAGTGATCGTAGGAGTGGTATTCAAGTGGCCAATAGCAGTAGCGAGTGCAAAGAGTCAACAAAGGAGGAAAGAGATGCAGAGAGGTGGGAGAGAGAGAGGAAGGATTTTTCAAAAGACAGGGAAAGACTAAAGGAGAGGGAAAAGGATCATACCAGGAGAGAATCATGGAATGGAGTAGACAAGGACAGTTCTCAAAATGAGAAGGAATTAGGGGATGCATCTTTAAGAATGCCAGAGCAGGAAAACCCGGCATCAGAGCAGAAGAAGCAGAAAGATTTTGATAGTTGGAAAAATGTTGATAGAGAAGCAAGAGAGAGGAGGAAAGAAAGCAATGATATTGAAGGAGATAAAACTGAAAAACGAAGTAGGTGCGATGACAAAGAATCGGATGATGGATGTGCAGATGGTGAAGGGGCTACTGAAAGGGAAAGGGAAGTTTATAATTATGGAGTTCAACAACGTAAGAGGATGCAGCGGTCAAGGGGCAGCCCTCAAGTGGCAAACCGTGAACACCGTTTTAGGCCTCGTGGTCAAGACAACGAAGGGTATGTCATAGTATTTTCCTTGGTTTCTGTCTTAATTGCAAGCTTATTTATCTTAAAGGATTGCTTTTGTATTTCTTAAATTGTATGTGAAGATGAGCTCTACATATCCATTTATGCATACACAAACTGTTAATATTGGACCTAAATTTGTTAATAAACCATATTTGTCAAGTCAACACTTTAACCTCAGAAAAGTGGACATATTGTATTTCATAAATCAATGGTGCGAATGCCATGTTAGTATTGCACCTAAGTTTTTGAGTAAACCATATTTGTCAAGTCAACACTTCAACAATGATGTGAATACCACATTTTTCTTTATTTTCCTAATTTATTTGCAGAAGATGTTACATATTATATTCTGTTTGATGGATACTTATTATTGTTTAATGGAAATCTTAATACTGTTTTCTTCTTCCCCATGGTGGTTAAACACATTTTGATTTTATTTGCCTTTTTTTGTGTTTTGCAGATCTCAAGGTAAGCTGCTGTGTTCTGTCTTGTTGAATCGAACTTCTTTTCGCTCACTGTAGTAACAGAATTTGTGTGCTGGTGAATGAATGCATTTTAAACACGAATTACTCTCATTTGTGCAGCTCCAATTTACTTTGCATTTTGTTATAATCTTATTTGCATTAATATATGTACTTCTAGTTACTTTGGGTAGTAGTATTTAATAATATATGGGAATCAAAATACATTGAATACATATGATCCTAACCATGCTTTTGCCCAATGTGCTAGCATTAATGTCTACTGTTTGTTACGTATCCATCATCTTTTTGGAATCTAATATACTATTGTTATAGTTGTCTTAGCTCGTCAGGGGTGAATGCCTCTGGATTACCTGGCAACTGGCTTTGGCGGGTGGGGTCAGTCGTCTGTAGGAGTTTGATAGCGGTGAGGATTGTTGTATAGTATGCTCTGTGACGTGCAATCCTCTGAGTTCTTTTGTGTTATTTAAATTTTTTTTTTTGCAAAACTAGGGAATGTGCATCCTTGTGAATGGGTGTGCACACATACAACATTATCTGAGTTCTGATTACAACTATTGATGCTTTGAGATGCTATCCGGTACACCTGAAAATATAGCCCGCAAAAGCTTATCCTGAGTTATCAACTATGATGTTGTCTTCTCTTATTGTTGGGGGAAGGGGTGTCTTGGGAGGTGGTTTGTGGAGTGATAAATGAAAAAACTTAACAATTCATTGTTAGTGAAACCTAAAAATTCAGCCAAAACAAAAATTTCTTTATGTTAACATTCATAATGCTTCCAATAGTTGAACTTATACCTTTTCTTTTCTTACTAGGTGAATTAATCTGTTTTTAGAATTAGGATATGTATCTCTTTTCCCTAGAATGTTCCTTGAAGAAGCTTTTGAAGCCACTCAAACTAAAGAAGAAAGCATTCCTATCAATAGTCTTCTCTGCAAGAGAGAACGATAAGCTCTAGCTCAAATGGCACTTCCTTCTCCCATAATAATGGATGAAGGGTGAGGTCATGGTTTCAAAAACCATTGAGTGTGTGTGTAACTTAAAAGAAAAAATTCTTCTGCAAAAGAGAAAGAAGTTGTGAAATTCTGCCCACCTTTTGTGTATAAGGCAGACATGAATAAATGGGACAGACATGATGGAATATCTGTTTTGTTGGGCATAATTAATGGATGCATAATTTGCCAATGAGCTTAGTTCAATTGGCACCTCCTCCCTTATAAGTTTTAGGTGGAGGGTGAGGTCGTGGGTTCAAAACCATGCGTGTATAACTTATCAATAAAAATGAATGGATGCATACTTTATTAATAGTCAAGACCTTTGAATATTGGTGCCATTTTGAAATTTCTTTTGAATTATGCCCACGCAAAGGAGAGTCCAGTGGCACCTCTCTTCTGTAGCTTCAGGTTCAATTTTGTATTGTTATGTAGTAATGTATTCCTTAACTTCTTTCTGCTGGTGGTGATCCTTGCCTCACTGGTAGTTTCCTTATTCCTTTCAAACAAAGCCAAATTACGTCCTTGATTACTTCCTAACAGACCTACTGCTGATCAACGGTCTTGCCTTTTTTCTTTAGATATATCTTCCTTTCTCTTCCTTTTTGTTTTTCTCTTAAGACTTATGACTGGTTTGTCTAAAGTTGCACCATTAGTGGAGCACCAGCAGAATTGAGACTTAAGGCAAGATTGCTTTGCTGATATATATTCTGAGTTGGGGCGGGGTTACATGTTTGTTTTCTCATTTATTGAGAGTTTTGAAACCAAAAGATCTGTGAAGCAGGTTGTAATATGTTTCCGACTAAAGAAATTTAGACCAATGTATAGCCTTGTTCATATAGTTAAATTTATTAATGAAGTAAAATGAAAGTTGAAGTGATTAATTCTATACAAAATCTGAAAAGGGCATTCCAAAAAGAGGCTTAAAAGTTTGAATGTCTGGAAGACTAGCCGTCTGTGCTTAATGTGGTGTATTTGGTGGGAGCACTATTCCAGGATGTTTGATGGGATGGAAACCTCTCTTCTTCAATTGAAATTCTATTTTTGTGATATTTGTTCAATTCGTTAAGGCAATTGGGGCTGTCAATTGTTTATTGTTGCTGGAATTTTTTGACGTTTGTAATTTTTTGTCACGGCTTCATTTAGTCATTTTTTTTTTGCATTTCTCTACTTTCTGTATACTATAGTCTCACCCCTTTTCCTTCTTTTTTTTATAATATTTTATTATTCATACAAATTTTCTGAGATATCATTCTTTATTAACCAGTACTAGAATATTGACTGCGAGGAAGTGTAATTAATCATCAGTACTTCAAAAAAGTATAATAATCATCAGTGGTTGAATACTATTAGGGTATACCTTTTTCCTCACTTTCATATTTCTTTAATTTTATTACACAATATGAGCCATTATTGCATATATTGGAAGTTGATGTTTTCCGACCAGTTTAGGTATTACATAGGGTTTCTTTGCATGTCTATTATATTCTAAAAGCTAGGACTGTTTCAGGTAAAGCTGAAGTATCTTCTGTTGTTTATAAAGTTGGTGAATGCATGCAAGAACTGATAAAGTTGTGGAAGGAGTACAGAGCATCACAGACTGAAAAAATTGGAGAAAGCTCTCTAAATGGTCCCACTCTTGAAATCCGGATTCCAGCTGAGCATGTTACTGCTACGAATCGCCAAGTAAGGTTTTTAGCTTCATGTTTATATGACATTGATTGATAGCTTTTCATAATTTGCATAAGGTCATTTACAATTTGTTTTTTGGTTTTTTGACAAGTAATAAGAAGTTTATTGAATTAGGAAAATCAGAAGCCCAAGTACACAGAAAGTATACAAAGTACCTTCCCAAATAAAAGCTAAGCAGTGCAAGAATCAATTAAATCTAAGATACTGGAAAAAGAAAACAAGCCTCACGCAGCCATCCAATCCAAAAGGGTGCGAAGAGCCATCCCTTTCAAATCTAACTGCTGGCATTCTATCCCTTCAAAACATCTAGCATTCCTCTCTTTCCAAATGGAGCAAAATAGACAATGAGGAACCGCCTGCCAAATCGCTAAAGTCTTAGACTGACCAAGGCCAGCCTTCCAGCAAGCTTGCAAATCCATAACCCCCTAGGCATAACCCACTAGATGCCAAACAAGCTGAACACTAACCACCATAAGTGATCTATCGATTCACCACTCCTTTTGCACATATTGCACCAATCCACCACTATAACTCTTTGTGTCCTCAAATTGTCTATGGTAAGGATTCTTCCCAATGCAGCATTCCAAACAAAAAATGCCACCTGAGGAGGAACTTTCGGCTTCCAAATCGCTTTCCAAGGAACACCTCTCCCATCACACGGAAGTAAAGCCTTATAGTAAGACCTCACTGAAAACTCCTTCATGGTAGACCTTTGCCAACAAAAAAAATCTAACCCACATCCCTTCAGAGGAAGAGTATAATAAGTCCAACAAGGAAACAATAGATTCTAATTCCCAATCTTGAACTGGTTGAGATAAATAACAAACTCTTTTCTAGTTAAAATTTTATACTTTTGGGAAACTTATGGGCTTTATTATATAATATCATTCCGTCTATCATGAGGAGATCTTGATAATCATATCTCATGAAACTTGTAGAAAAGTCGGAAAAAAAACAACCCACACAACACTAAATTGCTAAAACTGTTTATAGAATATTTTTAGGATCCCGAGTTCCTAGCCAACCCGTCAGTCAATTCCATGCCTTCAAAATATTTGTATGTTTTCGGGTGGCTCATGGCTGGAAACCAAAGCCGGCAAAGAGTGTGAATCGAATAGACATGATGTCTAAATATTCGATTCACTCTCTTTGCCACACTAGGGGAGAAAACTGTTAAGTATACTGGCTTAAAAAGTGTATATAGATTCTGCCAGGTGTCTTCAATCTGCCTATCATGGAGTTCTTTTCAAAAAATATATCACTTTAGAATTTTTTTTTTTAAGTTACTGAAATTCATTAAAAAAGCACAAAAGGGGCGGAATCCACATGACCAGTTAACACGGTCATAAGCTTTCTCAATATCCATTTTCCATGTAATAGAAGATGATCCTCGGTCTCAAGGTCATAAGCTTTCTCAATGTCCTATCATGGAGTTCTTTTCAAAAAATATATCAGCTTAGAATTCTTTTTAAAAGTTACTGAAATTCATTAAAAAAGCACAAAAGGAGCGGAATCCATATGACCAGTTAACAAGGTCATAAGCTTTTTCAATGTCCATTTTCCATGTAATAGAAGATGATCCTTGGTCTCCCTGTTGGATTTACACATACAACACCAATCTGCAACTGTTATCCTTTTTTTTGGGTCAAGTTATCCATTGTTAAAACTTTTAAAGCAACTGTCCATGAGAAAAAAGCAACTCTAGGGACTAGGTTGGGCTCTTCCTTTCCAATGCTCCTCTATGAGAAAGACTTAGCACCCTCAACCTCTGTTCTTAACACCTTGTAGTTGCTTTTTTGACTTGGAAACCATGCTTTCTTGAAGGAAGCCACAGCATTTTATCTTCTCCCTCTTGATTATTTTTATTTTTATACAGCTCATTCAAAAAATGTTTCAAGGATTCCAACTCCCAAATCCCGAGCTACACTAAGCAATAGAGGGTTACAATGGTTTTTTTTTTTGGCTTGATGGGTTACAATGGATTTGACTGTTATGATAGGGTACTTAGGATAATTTATTTATTTGTCAAGTACAGACGTTTTGGAATTTTAGGTTTACTTAGCTTTGTAGGTACTTTGATGTGAAGGAACTAGAGGCAGCACACAAGCATATGGCTTACAAGTAGCTTATAGGATTTGCTTTGTTGTTAGGAGGTATTTCAAGTAGTTTACAAGGTGATACTTCCTTATGAAGCAAGCTCTACCATAGATGCATGTATCCTGTATTATTCTGTTTGTAGACTTTCCTGAAAATTAAAAACATTTCCAGCAACTTGCAACTATAGTTAAGTATTTTCCATGATCTGGTGAGCCTGAGATCGGGTTCATCCCATTATTTGGATGCCATGGGAAGTCCATCATCTGGGAGATTGATTATTTAAGTTCTAGCGATGGCAAACTTGTCAGATATAAAGTAACCTCAGGCTCCTGTGCCATTTTCAGATGCTTTCTTTGTGCAATGGTCTTGTTCCTTTCAAGCACAGATCCGATGTGCCCGGTGAAACTGATTGGCCCAATGGGATCTAGAAAACCAAATAAAACATAAAATAAAATATTCCCAAGGAACACAAACACTAAGTTCAACAATAAGGATCTCGCACTCCCAAGAATCTTATTCAAAGCCACCAATTACAACCCGTTCAAGCAACACAAACACTAACACAGCAATGAAACTTTCAACACAAAATCAAAGCAATCACAAACCCTAACATGTTTCTCAAAAGCAGTGAGAGAGTGAGAGTTTGAGAGAAATCATTCCCACAAACCCACAATTGGAGCACCCCCACAGATTTTCAGTTGCCAACAGTACCAATCAGAGCACCCCCCCAGTTTTCCGTCGCCGACAGTACCAATCAGAGCACCCCACCACTTTTCCGTTGCCGAGTTGAAGGACGTGTAGAACTTGGTTTCTGCTGCACCGATCTGACAATGGAGTGGCACACATCCTTTGCTGAATGGAAGGGTTCAGTTAGGAGATAATTCTACTTGAAACATAATGCCAATGAGCTCTAACTCAAATGACACCTAGTTCCCATGTAAGAGTATGGTGGAGGGTGAGGTTCTGGGTTCAAGATCCACTGGGTGCGTGCGTGACTTATCAAATAGCTAAGAACCATTTAGAGTATTCTTGCTCTTTGTCAATAGTCTTTTGGCCAAATGGTGTCTCCCCCCAATTGGAAAGGATTGGAGAGTGAGTTCAAAGGTTCACTTTGGTATGGGTGCATGAATTGTTGTAACCTATCAAAACAAGGGTCTTGTTGTTCTTTATCATGCAATTAATTAATTGCGGTGAAAATGACAATCAATATCTTCCTTTGCTCTCTTCCCAATATTGCCGGAGTTTGATTTTGGGGTTGCAAGTTTAATATATGCTTATGGTATCCATGTTGTATCTTCATATTTAGTGATTTAAACCATTCTGTGCAGGTCAGAGGTGGCCAGTTATGGGGGACAGATATATACACTGATGACTCAGATCTTGTTGCTGGTATGTGGTATTATGAATAGTGATAGAGTTGGTTCTGTACATCATTGATATGGTGGATGTGAAAACTAATATGGAAGTCCTTGTATTCCAGTTCTCATGCACACAGGTTACTGCCGCCCTACCGCTTCTCCTCCTCCACCTGCTATCCAAGAGTTGCGTGCTACTATTCGAGTGCTACCTCCACAAGATTGTAAGTTTATATTCAAATGTAACTTGCTTTTCTGCATAAATTAATAGTTGAAACACACTGTAGTGCTGTAATAGATAGGAGTTTGACATTACAAGTGAGATGCCATAATTTAAGGTTTGATTGGTTTATTCTGGTTAAGAAAATGTTAGGGTTTTTAAGGTTGTAAGAATAAGTTTTATGGGCTTCTGATCAAATCTGGCAAGAAAAGAACTATTTTGGAAGCTTATTATCTCCAGGTCTGGTTATAGTTTGAAGTTGTTGCAGAAAGTGCAGATTTGAGTAGAGAGGAAGAAAGAAGGAAAAAACAGGAGGATGAAGCCAAGAGCCTTGTAGCTCAGTGGCATTGCGGGTCTTCTTTATGAGGAGAACAAGGGTTCGAATCCTCGGTCCCTCACTTGTTGTAACAATTGAATTATAAAAAAAAAAGAGGATGAAAGAGAGGTTTCCAATGTTACACATTAATGGAGTTTCCAGCTATGAATTTGAAGTACACTGCACTCCAAATGTGAGAGAAGTGCAACCATTTTATAGATTGGAAAACTTCTAACCCTTTGATCAAACAATTCCTGTTCCTACCTTAAGATTGTGACACTTGGGTGGAACCTCTGGTCCTGCTGTCTTGAGGCTTCAGTTTTCATTATATATAAAAATTAGATTCGTACTCTGCAAGCATGTTCCTTAAATTTGGTTACTTGTGTTATTGTGATTATTATGTTAAATTAAATATTGGCTTGACCTTATTCCTGTCATTGCAATTTTTACGTTCATCTTTTAAACAATTCTGCTCATGTTTTGTGTAATTCTAACACTGCACTTCTAACATTTTTAATAGGTTACATTTCCACTTTGAGAAACAATGTTCGTTCACGTGCCTGGGGTGCTGCAATTGGTTGTAGTTACCGTGTTGAGCGTTGCTGCATTGTGAAGGTTATAAAAACATCTTGTTAGATTCTCTGTTTTTCACATTTTTGTCTCTCTGAAGTAGTTATGGAATTCCTGTAATGCTTCATTTAATTTCAAAGATGATTGTATAAATTTTGGACTCTTTACTTGGATTTACTATTAGTTTTATTTGACTCTGTAAATGGTATCTGTTTCTAATCTGTAATCTAAACCCCGGATTGGCAATTTAGGGAATTACTGCAATATTGTAGGCCTGGAAATCTTGATGTTCTATCTTACATTTTGTTCTTTTGATTTCAGAAAGGAGGAGGAACCATTGATCTTGAGCCTTGTCTTACACATACATCAACAGTGGAGCCTACCCTTGCTCCAGTGGCCGTTGAGCGGACAATGACTACTAGGGCTGCGGCTTCGGTATTACCTGATAGCTTCTCCTCAACTAACCTTTTTGACTTTCGTTCTTAGTTGATTCTTCTGCATGTTAGAACTTCTTTTACTACATTAGCTGGAAATATATATATATATATAATTTATATATATATATATATATATTATATATCTTCTTTTATGCTAGTGTAGAGCACAAGTTTTAATAGTGGGTCCATAGCTCAGTGGTTGATTTGGCTGCAGATCAAGCTAGTGTAGGATATTATTATTGCATTTTTTAATAAGTACATTATTTTTGCATACTGAATGCATTTTTTTAATTATGGTGGTATGTGCTGTGGATTGTGGAAATGAAATGGTGTGGAAGAAGTATGATCCAATCATGGACACTGACACAAATCATCTAGGATATTAGTCTCTATTTTAAGTTTTCAGTGGAATGTTCATGAAGCAGATATCATGGTTTGAATCTTCCCTTCCCCCTCTCCTTGGGGCTAAAAACTCACTAATATAAAAAAAAGTTCAGTGAAATGTAATATTTGCTGCATATCTGTGGCAAATCTCTTCTTTTGAAAATTTAAATGTAAACTTGATGAAGGGATGTAATATAACGGTGGGAATTATATAGTGTTTTCCAAATAATCCGAAGATGGAAGTCAAAATTCTCATGCCTTCTTTTAAGGTGCTTCATCTGGGGCTCTATATGCGCTGTCTGTTACTCTTGTTACAATTGTTTTAGACCTCCCAATCAACAAGGGGCTTTGATACCATATTGGAAATTATTAGTCCCAAAAGCATTAACCAGGATTAAAAAGTTACTTGGGATGTGACTAGTTGCTTCTGGCAAAGCTTCTAGAAGGCTCAGTACTACTCAGGGAGATCCATATCAGTTGTGAACAATAGTGAAGCCTAGAATGGCCGGAAAATAAAGAGTCAAGCAGCTCTTAGATCCACCTTAAAATTTAATGAGGCAACAAGGGTCAGAAGATGGTCTACTGCCTAGTAACTATTCACATGGATGTTGATTAGTAACTGTCGTCTCTATTATTCAAATGACTCCTAGAACTCTCTAGATTTATATTGTGCCATTTATGCTGTCTGTTAGGTAAAAAGAGAAGCAATAAGGCATGGTAGCATCACCAAACCGTAGATATCTTACCTTACATATCTGCAATTTGTTCATTTTTTGGGATAGGTTTTGGTCCCAAGGGGTGGGGGATGGGAAATTCGAATTAGGGACCTCTGTGATATGAGGTGTGGTCCCAAGCCCGTTTGTGCTTCTCCAAAAAAAAGAAGAAAATATTGGATGTGAATTTTCCAGATTGTTCTTTGTCGTATTACTTGTATGAACACCCCAGTAAATTATAGATATTAATCAGTCGCATGATGGCTTTCATTCTTCAGAATGCATTGCGGCAACAGAGATTTGTACGAGAAGTTACAATACAGTACAACCTCTGCAATGAGCCTTGGTATACTCAATCTCTCTCTCTCTCTCTCTCTTTCTTATCTTTTTATGAGCATGAAATTATATTTTAAGATGCATTTATATCCAGTTGAAAGTATCTATTCTAAAATTTACTGTGTGCATCTGCTTGTGCTTTTGCATGTTTTTTTTTTTTTTTTTTTTGTGTGAGACATATTTGGAGTAGAAGCCATTCCTTTCCAGGGAATCTATGTTCCATTAAAGAAAATGTGTATTACTGTCTGGTTAAAGTATATTTATTTGACATGTCTTCATATGTTTATAACACAATCCCATCCTCTATATTGATATTCATCTATTAATGAAAGCTTTAGGTCTTTCTTGAACTCTGTTTCCTTTATTCAGTAAGAAAAGAGGCTTCGTAGTAAACTGACACATTTTGAAATAACCTTTATTGTGGATATTCAAATGAGCTGTTATTGATCTGAGCTGAATTAGAACAATATAAATTTTAAGTTATACATAAAATTATTGCTATTTTTCTCGATGGTTGTTGACATCCATATGGTATATTATTTACATTGTTGGTGATTATGATTTATGTGCTTTGTTGGTTGGTCATTAGCAATATGTAGCTTATTTGCCTTGATTTTAGTTAATGCAATCCATCTTTTGATTGGTCACACATAACAATGTCCAACAATGGAGGAACAGAGCTCAAGACTTGAACTTAATTTCTATTGTAGATGCAGGACCTCATTTGATGATTCTATGGTTCTTGCTGCTGCCGCTTCTTTTTTTTTTTTTTTTTAAGCCTTTGATGCTCAAATGTTTGTTGCTCTCATTCTATATATTGTGAATTTCTTCAGGATTAAGTACAGTATAAGCATTGTTGCTGACAAGGGTCTGAAAAAGCCCCTTTATACATCTGCACGATTGAAGAAGGGAGAAGTTTTGTATTTAGAAACACATTCGCGCAGGTATTCTTTTTATTAAGTACTTATACAGCTTGATCATTAATATATTGGATTTTCAAGTTTTCAGAGACCTCATAGTTTGTTGCTATTATATTATGGTAACATACCACTTGAAGCACTTTAATGAATTAAGGAACCTGAATTTGCATTTTGCCCATTTCAAGCTTGGTTTCTCCAATCTGACCCTCTGTCTCAAGTTTAAAACGCAAAGGCTTACTAGGAAACATTTGCATTTTAATGGGATGGGAATAATCCCCCCCCCTTCTCAAAAAAGAAAAACCATCCTCTCAGTGTTCCTCTTTGTTCTGCATTTTTTGTTGCTTAGAACAAGGGGTGGGGGATTCGAACCTAGGTTCTCCCTGTGGGAAAAGTCGGGCAGTTCTATTGAGACACAAGGTTTTTATCTTCTTTGTCCTGCATTTGTTCTTTTTGTTTTCTATAATTGGCGGGAAGTTGCATTTCAAATTCTATTGTCACCTTACGAAAAAATTCCAATGGCAGAAAAGGTTATTATTACTTATGTTGAACTGGAGGTTGAAGTCCATGTGGTGACTTTTAGGTCTCTTTCTTATATTTTGAGTTATTATCTAAAGGTACGAGCTCTGTTTCACTGGAGAGAAAATGGTGAAGGCTATACCAGCATCTCAGGTGCATGATGTGGAGATGGAGAAGTCCCAGAATCATCACTCACATTCCACAAATGGTGAAAGAAATGATTGTGATAACATGGTCATTGATGTATTTCGATGGTCTCGTTGTAAGAAGCCCCTTCCCCAGAAGTTCATGCGGTCTGTTGGGATCCCACTTCCCCTTGAATATGTGGAGGTACTTCTCATCTTCAATTCTATATTTATGTATTGCTGTTTGGTATTGTTTTGAATTTCATTGTTTTGCTATGTGGGAATAGTAGTTGGGATTTAGTTGTTATGGTTGTAGAAGGAAAGGTCAGAGAAATTGGTCTTGGTGTGGTGTGACACAACTTATGGGGGCAGCATAGGAGGCGGAGAGATAAGGGCCAACATTTCATTCTGTTCTCTCTCCCCATTTTCGTCCCTTTTCTTTCCAATTTGGGCAGGTGAAGGATGGTGGGCTCGGGTGGAAAACATCCAGCCACACTACTCTCTTCTATTTTCTGCCCGAGCAAACAGTAGAAAACTAGTGTCACTTTTCTATTTACTTTGCCCCCTTTTCTATCCTCCGCAAAATCAACCCAACCAAACACGGTTAAAGGCGGTCATTCTGTTGTCTTCCTGTATGTGTTGGGTATTTGCATCTGCCTCTACCTTTTGCATGTGCATGTTACTTCTACCACATACATGTTGTGCTCGAGCATATATGTTTTATTTTTTTAATTTTTATTTCTAATGGGACCTTGTTCTGCCTAAATAGGTATTGGAGGAGAATCTTGACTGGGAAGATGTGCAGTGGTCACAAACAGGTGTTTGGATTGCTGGAAAAGAATACACGCTTGCTCGGGTTCATTTTCTATCTCTGAATTAGCCAAGTCTTTTTAATGTTTGCCTGAAAAATGTATTTATGAACAATTTAATACCGATCTGATGTATGAAACAAGACTGGATTTGTAATGATTCAAGTTTTAAATTAGAAATATACTGTTATTCATTTATTTCAACTTCTGCATGCCAATTGGTAAACCTGTTTGTGGAAGAATATATTTACAGCATGGCATTGAGGGTATGATCTTTTACTTTTCTAAGTAACTAGTCGCAAACTCGTGCGATGCACAGGAAAATTATTGAAAATAAAATCTAAATTAATTTTGATTCATTTTACTTCTTATGTTGAATATGTATTTTTTATTTTTTCTTTTTTGTAGTTCAAAATGTTGTAGGCAAGATTGATAAAGAGACTTTACGGATCGGATTTAGGATAGATCCTACTTTTTAGTTAAAAAAAATAACTAAGAAAGTATATTTATCATAGGATAATTAAAATTTAATATAATGTAATTTTTTTTTTTGGCATAAGTTGAATATAGTCCAATTTTTATAAAACACGATTCATGTTTATATTTACCATATGGATCATGTTTCCATCCAAAAATAAAATAAAAGATACTTAAAATAAGAAGAAGGACAAATAAATATATGGACACATGATTATATGATCAAACCTAAATAATTTTCATAACTCATTTCAAGCTCACATGGTTTCATTATAACAAATCCATCCATCTTTCTCCATTGCCAGCAACAAAATTAAATGAAATAAAAAAAAAAAAAGAACTCTAAAAATCTTGATGAAAATTGATAATTATGATTATTATTAAAAAATATTTATATTGTGTTTATATATGGAATATATTTTAGTATTAGACATTAATTATGATTGTGTTTTATATATGGAATAATATATTCTTATATTAAAGAAAATATGATGTGTCAAGATTCTAATGGAAAGTTTAATAATAGAATAAAATTTAAATTCAATTAGAAAATATATATTAAAATAATGAGGTGTAAAATTGTGAGATTTCAAAAACTTATGTGGTACAATATGATAAGGTCAACTAAAAGTCAAAAAACTTTGGTTTTACATTATAATATAAATTAAATTACAAAATATTTCATAGTTTAAACTCTAATTCATCAAACTTCGTCAAGTTTTTACTTTTTTTAGTGTTCTTTTGGACAAGTTGTAGAAAATTGTATTTGGAAGATCTAGATGGAAACTTTCTAGCATGCGAATGCATAATTTCTAAAGTTGTTGCCAGATAGATAATCTAGTTACTTTTCACACGGCTAAAGAGTTTCTGCCAATGTTGTCAATGCTGTACCATATCGGCTGGTATTTATCGTACCAGTCAGTAAACTAGTACGGAAACACCTCTGAATTGTACCAGAAAAAATACAAGTCGATATTGTACCGCACATATTGGGAATATCGATCTTTTTAGCCAGAAAAATAAAATCGGCTGGTACATAAAAGTTCAAAAAATAAAGAACTTACCAAAAAAAAAAAAAAAAAAAATGAACCCAATCCTCTTCTTATTCTTTCCCCTTTGGTGTTTTCTTTCTTTCTTCTTTAGTTTCTTTGTCTGGCACCTTTGCTTTTTGTGCATTTGGGTTTTGTTTGCTATTATTTTTTAGGGAGGCGGCAGAGAGGTGTGGAGTTTGGAGAAGAAAATGTGAGATTGGTGATTTTAGGGTTTGATGGAGGGGTTTGGAAGATGGACGGTTGTGATTGGGTGCTGGATTTGGCTAGGTAAGTGTACTAAATGCTTTATTTTCAAATAGAATATTATTAAAAGGGTCAAATTAAATAACTTTTCTTTTCCTCCTTTTTTTAATATTTTGGTGAATCCCTTGGTTCGCGCTAGATTGCATTATTATTATTATTATTTTTTTTTTAAGAAATGGAATGAGTATTAAAATAATTAAAGATAACTTAGTTATTTTACTTATTATTTTTTACTCAAGGCTAACTTATATTAAAAAACATAAATTCATTAATATATATATATATATATATAAAAGCGATAAGCTCGAAACGGTTTACCGGTACCTACATATTTTGTTCCTCCAACCAAACTGAAACGACCACCGGTATGGTATTGACAACTTTGGTTTCTGCATAATCATCACTTGCCCTTTCTTTCATTCTCTCACTCCTCCATCCTCTTTTTTTATTGTTTTTTCCCTCCTTTCTGGGTCTATCAAAGTCTGGTCTAATTCTTATTCCAACCACAACAAAGGGACTTTTTAAACAAACAAAAAATCTAAAACATGCAATTGATGTCAAATAACATGGAGATTCTTTGGTCTCTTCACATGACCGTTCCATGAAGAGTGTCATTTGTAATAATATGTCTGTAATTTGTTGTAAAATGTTGACATATCCCCCAAATAACATCACACAAAGATTATTTAAAAAATGTCACTTGATTCCTTTGTGGTGTATCTCTTATATACTTTTCTATAGGTTCATTATTATTATTATTATTTTCTATGGATACACTTTGCCTTATTAATGAATTTTATTTAAATATAATTTTCTTTTTTACTAAAAATAGCTAAACTTAAGTACAATTTCGGACGAGTTGTACCTTGGATTATCTAATTAAATTCAATAATGTGATTGCATTGTATCACAATCGGTATTATTTTTCTTGACAACTAAATTCAAAACTGGTATTATCTTCTCGACGATTAAATTCAACAATTTGACTTAGGTCATCACAGTCACATAGTTGGATTTAATTGGATAATTTAAGGTATAATACATAAGTTGTTGTACTTAAGTTTTGTCCTATTAAAAATAAGTTAAGATTAAGTAATAAAAAAATAATATTATAAAACTTACTATTTGCTTTAGACAATTATATAGTGTATGACAGGAAAAAAAGATTTTATGTAACGAGTTTTATATATCTATGTGATGGGATGTTGTATACATCCCATTATACCAAATACCTTCTCATATTAAAGCCAACGGCTCGAGATTTCTTTCCCAACATGTTCATGTTCGCATTGCTAACCACCCTATGATCCCACCCACACTAGATAAATGTAACAAATAAAATAAAGAGAGAATATCTATACACATAAGTTAGTAATTCAGATGTGATGGTCCATGTATAAACACTCCTTATTTCCCACCGAGTTAGGCGTGAATTCGATCATACTCCTCATATATACTTTATATGTGTTTAGAGTAGAACTTATGACTTTAAATAAAAAAAAGATGTAACGTAGGGTTCACAAATCGTGGACACCAGTATAAAATAATAATAAAAGAAATCGTGAACCCCATCCTGAACCTTGAAGTGGAGTATCCTTGCTAATTGGCTATTTATAGTATAATTAAGGGATTAAATTTAGTTGCATCAAGATAGAGGAGCCAGTATGTTCAATGACTAAATCCCCAAGCTCAACCTTTGGGTATGACAATAAACTTCTGCGATTGTTTGAATCTTATGGCTACATTATCAGTGACTCAATGTGCATCAATATACGACATGCTTGGAGCACTTTTAGGGTCCGTTTGGGTTAGCTGTTTGAAAAAGTGCGTTTTTATAAAATAGCGATTTTAAAATGTGCGGTTTAAAAACATCAATTTAAAAATTACAGTTAAGCGTTTAGTAAAATTTATGAAACAAATTGGCGTTTTGGTTGTAAATTACTAAAAAGGACTAAATTATTTTATAAAGATTCTCTTATCATTTTTTTAACGGTAGAGTGTAGTCAATGTTTAAAATTGAAAAAAAGAAATTTATTATTATTATTATAATAATTATAACCACGTTATTCATTTTTTCCACTAAAAAAAAGCCAACACAGTAACTTCATAATAAAGATAAAAATAAAATCCAATAGTTCCCCATTCCCCATAACCTTTTTCTAAAAGGTTCCTGAAGCTTCCCCCATAAGCTTTGTTCTTGAAGCTTCCCCATAAGCTTTTTCTAATAGGTTCCTGAAGCTTCCCCCATAAGCTTTTTACTTAGATCATTGAAGACGTGCTCATGAATTTCTAGCAGATTCAATGCATGAAAAACCTTTATGGACAATTGTGGCTGTGCAATGGCAAGAAAACAAGAAGGCAAAGAGAGATGGCAGCAAGGCAAGATAAGCAGCAAGGGAATCGGTATTTGATTAATTTTAATTGGTCATTATGCAGTTTTGTTTGGGTATTTTAGGAATTGCAAACATAAAAGAGTGTGATAAGAGAGACAGATTTATGTTAAAAACCAACGTTTTTGAAAAAGTTACCCATCATATCCGTTCCGAAAACACATATATTCATTAGTTTTGAAAACGTAATTTATCACATCCGATCCGAAAACACACATATTCATTAGTTTTGAAAACGTAATTTTCTAAAAACGCAGAATTAAACACTTGCCTTTTTGAGTTTTTGTCCAAAAACACGCATTTTGGTTCCAAAAACGTGGGGCCAAACCGGCCCTTAATGGAAGTAGAAATAGGGTTCGATGCAGTATCCAAATAATAATAATAAATCTTAATAAACTAAGCCTATAAAATTTCAATTTGGAATATTTAATAATTGTGTATAACTAATGATCCATCAAGTGCAGCTGCTATTCTTAGAGCAGCTCCAGCACTGCTCTCTACATCTACAAATGAAGAGCCAAAATGCAAAAACCGGCTCCAACACTGCTCTTCATCCCTTATATTGCTACAGTAAAAATTTACATCTGAAGAGTTACTGTTCATCCTTCAGTTATTATTTTATTATATTTTGACCTGGCTATATAAACCTTTTTTTCTTCCTTTCCCTTTCATTTTCCCGAATTTTTTCTCTCTCCTCACATTTTTTTTTCTCCGTTCTCTCCCTCTGTTCTCGGTTCTCTCCCTCTGTTCTCCGTAGCTCTCGTCACCTTCTCTGTACTCTATAGCTCTCCCCTCTCCTCTGTTGATTTTCTGGTGGCGTTTGGGTTGACGGTGGGCTTAGGTTTTGGTCTCGGCGCCGATTTGGACTTGGATTTTCTTCTAGTGGGTTTGGGTTTTGGTCTCGGCGCCGATCTGGGCTTCGGTTTGCTCGGGGTGGGCTTGGGTTTTTGTCTCGATGCCGATCTAGGTGTGGGTTGATCTCGGTGTGGGCGTGGGTTTGAGATCCGGGCGTGGGTTGATCCTTCCAGCACGGGGTGATTTTGCTCGGGGTGGTGGTGGAGCCGTGGGTGTGGGTGTGGTTGTGGTGGGTTGCGTTTTGGTCTCGGCGTGGTGGTGGAGCCGTGGGTGTGGGTGTGGTTGTGGTGGTTTGCGTTTTGGTCTCGGCGTGGTGGTGGAGCCGTGGGTGTGGGTGTGGTTGTGGTGGGTTGCGTTTTGGTCTCGGCGTGGTGGTGGAGCCGTGGGTGTGGGTGTGGGTGTGGTTGTGGTCGGGTGGTGTGGTGGGTGTGGTGGTTTGCGTTTTGGTCTCGGCGTGGTGGTGGAGCCGTGGGTGTGGGTGTGGTTGTGGGGTTGCCGGTGGATTGAGGAGGGGGGCGAGAAATGAAGAGAGAGAAAAAAAGTTTAAATAAAATAATAAAAATATTATTTTAATAAAAATGAAGATAAAATAGAGAGTAGTGCTGGAGTGAAGGTGAAAAAATGACTCTCCACATGTGGAAAACTCTCCACATGTGAAGATAAAATGAAGAGCAGTGCTGGAGATGCTCTTATGGCTCAGTGAGTTTTAACTTTAGAAACATTTACAAGATTACAACTATTCCTGCATCCCACATTATTAAGCTCCTTTTTTACCTTTCTCCTTTTTAGAGCATTCCCATCGGCAATTATAATTTCTCTATTTTCTCTTTTTAAAAAATCACTTTTATTTTTATTTTACATTTTCCCTTTTACAAAATATTTCACATCCCACAAGATATTTCATTAAAAAAATCTTTTTATTATTTTTTTTATTATAAAGAAAATCTCTCTCTCTCTCATAGTAACAAAATAAGCCTTCTTAAAATCGAATTTAAAAGTAAACAACTCAAACAAGCACCCAAAAATCGATTTGCAGAAAGTCATTTATATTCTCCAAGAAAAACCCATGGTCCTGAATTGGAATCACAAAGATTGGAAAGAAATCCACAAAAGTCCATCATGAGGTCAAAGTTTCATAATTTTGTAGTTGATATCATTCATAAAATTCTCATCAACCAAGTGTAGCAACAATTACTCAAAAAGCAAAACACAACCACTAATTGTTCTAGAACCATAGAACATTATAATCCATTCAAAGAACCAAGCACTAAAATCTCTCTCTCTCTCTCTTTCTCCGATGCGACCTAGCCACCGTAGATGACGCTCGAAGCCCAAAGCCCCGCCTAAAGCCCAGCCAGCCACCGCAGGCGACTGAATAGTTTCTGGTGTTGTCTTTCACCTATGACCAGGGGCGGAGGTATAGGCATGGTTTTAAAAACCGGACCGGGGAGAGAACCGGAAAGGGGAGTGGTTCTCGTACTAGTGGTCCGACCGGGGTCGGACCGGTGGTCGAACCGGTGACGTCATAAATAATTTAATTAATAATTTTAAAATTATATAAATAATTAAATAAATACAAAAAAAATTGTAACTAATAATATAGGGTTAACAAATATATAGCAAATTTTAAAATATTTTATATGAGTTTCCACATTTTATATATAGCAAATTTGTAACTAATAATTAGTTATAAATAAATAAATTAAATACTTTATTAAAATCACGTGCATCGCATGTCTAGTTGAAAAATGAAAAAGAAAGAAAAAGTTGCCACACAGAGAAAAGGCGGAAAGAAAAAAAAAAATACAAAACAAAAATAAGAAAAAAAAGAAGAAGAAGTAAAGGGCGGAAAAGATAAAGTGACAAACCCAAAAAGAAAAACAAAAAAGAAAGACAGATGGGTGGAGAGGAGTAATACACGTAAGTCAAAATCCACCTTTTCTATACCATCACCCCATACTACCAACTCAAAAGCATAATTCTCCTGTGCAACAAAAGCATTTAGATGTGCACTGTCCTTATCGGTCAAACCAGAAGAAGAAGAGATCTAAAAGAAAGAGAGCTCTGGAAGAAGAAGAGATCTAGAAGAAGAAGAAGAGATCTGGAAGAAGAAGAAGAAAAAGAAGAGATTTGGAAGAAAGACAGATCTGTGGCCAATTGTTTTTTGTTTTTCCTTTTTTTTT
>OU015768.1:19696255-19800346 GCA_907173295.1 Fagus sylvatica
CTCCCAAGAATCTTATTCAAAGCCACCAATTACAACCCGTTCAAGCAACACAAACACTAACACAGCAATGAAACTTTCAACACAAAATCAAAGCAATCACAAACCCTAACATGTTTCTCAAAAGCAGTGAGAGAGTGAGAGTTTGAGAGAAATCATTCCCACAAACCCACAATTGGAGCACCCCCACAGATTTTCAGTTGCCAACAGTACCAATCAGAGCACCCCCCCAGTTTTCCGTCGCCGACAGTACCAATCAGAGCACCCCACCACTTTTCCGTTGCCGAGTTGAAGGACGTGTAGAACTTGGTTTCTGCTGCACCGATCTGACAATGGAGTGGCACACATCCTTTGCTGAATGGAAGGGTTCAGTTAGGAGATAATTCTACTTGAAACATAATGCCAATGAGCTCTAACTCAAATGACACCTAGTTCCCATGTAAGAGTATGGTGGAGGGTGAGGTTCTGGGTTCAAGATCCACTGGGTGCGTGCGTGACTTATCAAATAGCTAAGAACCATTTAGAGTATTCTTGCTCTTTGTCAATAGTCTTTTGGCCAAATGGTGTCTCCCCCCAATTGGAAAGGATTGGAGAGTGAGTTCAAAGGTTCACTTTGGTATGGGTGCATGAATTGTGTTAACCTATCAAAACAAGGGTCTTGTTGTTCTTTATCATGCAATTAATTAATTGCGGTGAAAATGACAATCAATATCTTCCTTTGCTCTCTTCCCAATATTGCCGGAGTTTGATTTTGGGGTTGCAAGTTTAATATATGCTTATGGTATCCATGTTGTATCTTCATATTTAGTGATTTAAACCATTCTGTGCAGGTCAGAGGTGGCCAGTTATGGGGGACAGATATATACACTGATGACTCAGATCTTGTTGCTGGTATGTGGTATTATGAATAGTGATAGAGTTGGTTCTGTACATCATTGATATGGTGGATGTGAAAACTAATATGGAAGTCCTTGTATTCCAGTTCTCATGCACACAGGTTACTGCCGCCCTACCGCTTCTCCTCCTCCACCTGCTATCCAAGAGTTGCGTGCTACTATTCGAGTGCTACCTCCACAAGATTGTAAGTTTATATTCAAATGTAACTTGCTTTTCTGCATAAATTAATAGTTGAAACACACTGTAGTGCTGTAATAGATAGGAGTTTGACATTACAAGTGAGATGCCATAATTTAAGGTTTGATTGGTTTATTCTGGTTAAGAAAATGTTAGGGTTTTTAAGGTTGTAAGAAAAGTTTTATGGGCTTCTGATCAAATCTGGCAAGAAAAGAACTATTTTGGAAGCTTATTTCTCCAGGTCTGGTTATAGTTTGAAGTTGTTGCAGAAAGTGCAGATTTGAGTAGAGAGGAAGAAAGAAGGAAAAAACAGGAGGATGAAGCCAAGAGCCTTGTAGCTCAGTGGCATTGCGGGTCTTCTTTATGAGGAGAACAAGGGTTCGAATCCTCGGTCCCTCACTTGTTGTAACAATTGAATTATAAAAAAAAAAGAGGATGAAAGAGAGGTTTCCAATGTTACACATTAATGGAGTTTCCAGCTATGAATTTGAAGTACACTGCACTCCAAATGTGAGAGAAGTGCAACCATTTTATAGATTGGAAAACTTCTAACCCTTTGATCAAACAATTCCTGTTCCTACCTTAAGATTGTGACACTTGGGTGGAACCTCTGGTCCTGCTGTCTTGAGGCTTCAGTTTTCATTATATATAAAAATTAGATTCGTACTCTGCAAGCATGTTCCTTAAATTTGGTTACTTGTGTTATTGTGATTATTATGTTAAATTAAATATTGGCTTGACCTTATTCCTGTCATTGCAATTTTTACGTTCATCTTTTAAACAATTCTGCTCATGTTTTGTGTAATTCTAACACTGCACTTCTAACATTTTTAATAGGTTACATTTCCACTTTGAGAAACAATGTTCGTTCACGTGCCTGGGGTGCTGCAATTGGTTGTAGTTACCGTGTTGAGCGTTGCTGCATTGTGAAGGTTATAAAAACATCTTGTTAGATTCTCTGTTTTTCACATTTTTGTCTCTCTGAAGTAGTTATGGAATTCCTGTAATGCTTCATTTAATTTCAAAGATGATTGTATAAATTTTGGACTCTTTACTTGGATTTACTATTAGTTTTATTTGACTCTGTAAATGGTATCTGTTTCTAATCTGTAATCTAAACCCCGGATTGGCAATTTAGGGAATTACTGCAATATTGTAGGCCTGGAAATCTTGATGTTCTATCTTACATTTTGTTCTTTTGATTTCAGAAAGGAGGAGGAACCATTGATCTTGAGCCTTGTCTTACACATACATCAACAGTGGAGCCTACCCTTGCTCCAGTGGCCGTTGAGCGGACAATGACTACTAGGGCTGCGGCTTCGGTATTACCTGATAGCTTCTCCTCAACTAACCTTTTTGACTTTCGTTCTTAGTTGATTCTTCTGCATGTTAGAACTTCTTTTACTACATTAGCTGGAATTTATATATATATATATATATATTATATATCTTCTTTTATGCTAGTGTAGAGCACAAGTTTTAATAGTGGGTCCATAGCTCAGTGGTTGATTTGGCTGCAGATCAAGCTAGTGTAGGATATTATTATTGCATTTTTTAATAAGTACATTATTTTTGCATACTGAATGCATTTTTTTAATTATGGTGGTATGTGCTGTGGATTGTGGAAATGAAATGGTGTGGAAGAAGTATGATCCAATCATGGACACTGACACAAATCATCTAGGATATTAGTCTCTATTTTAAGTTTTCAGTGGAATGTTCATGAAGCAGATATCATGGTTTGAATCTTCCCTTCCCCCTCTCCTTGGGGCTAAAAACTCACTAATATAAAAAAAAGTTCAGTGAAATGTAATATTTGCTGCATATCTGTGGCAAATCTCTTCTTTTGAAAATTTAAATGTAAACTTGATGAAGGGATGTAATATAACGGTGGGAATTATATAGTGTTTTCCAAATAATCCGAAGATGGAAGTCAAAATTCTCATGCCTTCTTTTAAGGTGCTTCATCTGGGGCTCTATATGCGCTGTCTGTTACTCTTGTTACAATTGTTTTAGACCTCCCAATCAACAAGGGGCTTTGATACCATATTGGAAATTATTAGTCCCAAAAGCATTAACCAGGATTAAAAAGTTACTTGGGATGTGACTAGTTGCTTCTGGCAAAGCTTCTAGAAGGCTCAGTACTACTCAGGGAGATCCATATCAGTTGTGAACAATAGTGAAGCCTAGAATGGCCGGAAAATAAAGAGTCAAGCAGCTCTTAGATCCACCTTAAAATTTAATGAGGCAACAAGGGTCAGAAGATGGTCTACTGCCTAGTAACTATTCACATGGATGTTGATTAGTAACTGTCGTCTCTATTATTCAAATGACTCCTAGAACTCTCTAGATTTATATTGTGCCATTTATGCTGTCTGTTAGGTAAAAAGAGAAGCAATAAGGCATGGTAGCATCACCAAACCGTAGATATCTTACCTTACATATCTGCAATTTGTTCATTTTTTGGGATAGGTTTTGGTCCCAAGGGGTGGGGGATGGGAAATTCGAATTAGGGACCTCTGTGATATGAGGTGTGGTCCCAAGCCCGTTTGTGCTTCTCCAAAAAAAAGAAGAAAATATTGGATGTGAATTTTCCAGATTGTTCTTTGTCGTATTACTTGTATGAACACCCCAGTAAATTATAGATATTAATCAGTCGCATGATGGCTTTCATTCTTCAGAATGCATTGCGGCAACAGAGATTTGTACGAGAAGTTACAATACAGTACAACCTCTGCAATGAGCCTTGGTATACTCAATCTCTCTCTCTCTCTCTCTCTTTCTTATCTTTTTATGAGCATGAAATTATATTTTAAGATGCATTTATATCCAGTTGAAAGTATCTATTCTAAAATTTACTGTGTGCATCTGCTTGTGCTTTTGCATTTTTTTTTTTTTTTTTTTTTGTGTGAGACATATTTGGAGTAGAAGCCATTCCTTTCCAGGGAATCTATGTTCCATTAAAGAAAATGTGTATTACTGTCTGGTTAAAGTATATTTATTTGACATGTCTTCATATGTTTATAACACAATCCCATCCTCTATATTGATACTCATCTATTAATGAAAGCTTTAGGTCTTTCTTGAACTCTGTTTCCTTTATTCAGTAAGAAAAGAGGCTTCGTAGTAAACTGACACATTTTGAAATAACCTTTATTGTGGATATTCAAATGAGCTGTTATTGATCTGAGCTGAATTAGAACAATATAAATTTTAAGTTATACATAAAATTATTGCTATTTTTCTCGATGGTTGTTGACATCCATATGGTATATTATTTACATTGTTGGTGATTATGATTTATGTGCTTTGTTGGTTGGTCATTAGCAATATGTAGCTTATTTGCCTTGATTTTAGTTAATGCAATCCATCTTTTGATTGGTCACACATAACAATGTCCAACAATGGAGGAACAGAGCTCAAGACTTGAACTTAATTTCTATTGTAGATGCAGGACCTCATTTGATGATTCTATGGTTCTTGCTGCTGCCGCTTCTTTTTTTTTTTTTTTTTAAGCCTTTGATGCTCAAATGTTTGTTGCTCTCATTCTATATATTGTGAATTTCTTCAGGATTAAGTACAGTATAAGCATTGTTGCTGACAAGGGTCTGAAAAAGCCCCTTTATACATCTGCACGATTGAAGAAGGGAGAAGTTTTGTATTTAGAAACACATTCGCGCAGGTATTCTTTTTATTAAGTACTTATACAGCTTGATCATTAATATATTGGATTTTCAAGTTTTCAGAGACCTCATAGTTTGTTGCTATTATATTATGGTAACATACCACTTGAAGCACTTTAATGAATTAAGGAACCTGAATTTGCATTTTGCCCATTTCAAGCTTGGTTTCTCCAATCTGACCCTCTGTCTCAAGTTTAAAACGCAAAGGCTTACTAGGAAACATTTGCATTTTAATGGGATGGGAATAATCCCCCCCCCTTCTCAAAAAAGAAAAACCATCCTCTCAGTGTTCCTCTTTGTTCTGCATTTTTTGTTGCTTAGAACAAGGGGTGGGGGATTCGAACCTAGGTTCTCCCTGTGGGAAAAGTCGGGCAGTTCTATTGAGACACAAGGTTTTTATCTTCTTTGTCCTGCATTTGTTCTTTTTGTTTTCTATAATTGGCGGGAAGTTGCATTTCAAATTCTATTGTCACCTTACGAAAAAATTCCAATGGCAGAAAAGGTTATTATTACTTATGTTGAACTGGAGGTTGAAGTCCATGTGGTGACTTTTAGGTCTCTTTCTTATATTTTGAGTTATTATCTAAAGGTACGAGCTCTGTTTCACTGGAGAGAAAATGGTGAAGGCTATACCAGCATCTCAGGTGCATGATGTGGAGATGGAGAAGTCCCAGAATCATCACTCACATTCCACAAATGGTGAAAGAAATGATTGTGATAACATGGTCATTGATGTATTTCGATGGTCTCGTTGTAAGAAGCCCCTTCCCCAGAAGTTCATGCGGTCTGTTGGGATCCCACTTCCCCTTGAATATGTGGAGGTACTTCTCATCTTCAATTCTATATTTATGTATTGCTGTTTGGTATTGTTTTGAATTTCATTGTTTTGCTATGTGGGAATAGTAGTTGGGATTTAGTTGTTATGGTTGTAGAAGGAAAGGTCAGAGAAATTGGTCTTGGTGTGGTGTGACACAACTTATGGGGGCAGCATAGGAGGCGGAGAGATAAGGGCCAACATTTCATTCTGTTCTCTCTCCCCATTTTCGTCCCTTTTCTTTCCAATTTGGGCAGGTGAAGGATGGTGGGCTCGGGTGGAAAACATCCAGCCACACTACTCTCTTCTATTTTCTGCCCGAGCAAACAGTAGAAAACTAGTGTCACTTTTCTATTTACTTTGCCCCCTTTTCTATCCTCCGCAAAATCAACCCAACCAAACACGGTTAAAGGCGGTCATTCTGTTGTCTTCCTGTATGTGTTGGGTATTTGCATCTGCCTCTACCTTTTGCATGTGCATGTTACTTCTACCACATACATGTTGTGCTCGAGCATATATGTTTTATTTTTTTAATTTTTATTTCTAATGGGACCTTGTTCTGCCTAAATAGGTATTGGAGGAGAATCTTGACTGGGAAGATGTGCAGTGGTCACAAACAGGTGTTTGGATTGCTGGAAAAGAATACACGCTTGCTCGGGTTCATTTTCTATCTCTGAATTAGCCAAGTCTTTTTAATGTTTGCCTGAAAAATGTATTTATGAACAATTTAATACCGATCTGATGTATGAAACAAGACTGGATTTGTAATGATTCAAGTTTTAAATTAGAAATATACTGTTATTCATTTATTTCAACTTCTGCATGCCAATTGGTAAACCTGTTTGTGGAAGAATATATTTACAGCATGGCATTGAGGGTATGATCTTTTACTTTTCTAAGTAACTAGTCGCAAACTCGTGCGATGCACAGGAAAATTATTGAAAATAAAATCTAAATTAATTTTGATTCATTTTACTTCTTATGTTGAATATGTATTTTTTTTTTTTTGTAGTTCAAAATGTTGTAGGCAAGATTGATAAAGAGACTTTACGGATCGGATTTAGGATAGATCCTACTTTTTAGTTAAAAAAAATAACTAAGAAAGTATATTTATCATAGGATAATTAAAATTTAATATAATGTAATTTTTTTTTTTGGCATAAGTTGAATATAGTCCAATTTTTATAAAACACGATTCATGTTTATATTTACCATATGGATCATGTTTCCATCCAAAAATAAAATAAATGATACTTAAAATAAGAAGAAGGACAAATAAATATATGGACACATGATTATATGATCAAACCTAAATAATTTTCATAACTCATTTCAAGCTCACATGGTTTCATTATAACAAATCCATCCATCTTTCTCCATTGCCAGCAACAAAATTAAATGAAATACATAAGAAAAAAAAAAGAACTCTAAAAATCTTGATGAAAATTGATAATTATGATTATTATTAAAAGATATTTATATTGTGTTTATATATGGAATAATATATTAGACTTATATTTGTGTTTTAAAGAAAATATGATGTGTCAAGATTCTAATGGAAAGTTTAATAATAGAATAAAATTTAAATTCAATTAGAAAAATATATATTAAAATAATGAGGTATAAAATTGTGAGATTTCAAAAACTTATGTGGTACAATATGATAAGGTCAACTAAAAGTCAAAAAACTTTGGTTTTACATTATAGTATAAATTAAATTACAAAATATTTCATAGTTTAAACTCTAATTCAGCAAACTTCGTCAAGTTTTTACTTTTTTTAGTGTTCTTTTGGAGAAGTTGTAGAAAATTGTATTTGGAAGATCTAGATGGAAACTTTCTAGCATGCGAATGCATAATTTCTGAAGTTGCTGCCAGATAGATAATCTAGTTACTTTGCACACGGCTAAAGAGTTTCTGCCAATGTTGTCAATGCTGTAGCCTGTACCATACCGGTTGGTATTTATCGTACCAGTCAGTAAACCGGTACGGAAACACCTTTGAATCGTACCGGAAAAAATACAAGTCGATATTGTACCGCACATATTGGGAATATCGGTCTTTTTAGCCAGAAAAATAAAATCGGCTGGTACATAAAAGTTCAAAAAATAAAGAACTTACCAAAAAAAAAAAAAAAAATGAAGAACCCAATCCTCTTCTTATTCTTTCCCCTTTGGTGTTTTCTTTCTTTCTTCTTTAGTTTCTTTGTCTGGCACCTTTGCTTTTTGTGCATTTGGGTTTTGTTTGCTATTATTTTTTAGGGAGGCGGCAGAGAGGTGTGGAGTTTGGAGAAGAAAATGTGAGATTGGTGATTTTAGGGTTTGATGGAGGGGTTTGGAAGATGGACGGTTGTGATTGGGTGCTGGATTTGGCTAGGTAAGTGTACTAAATGCTTTATTTTCAAATAGAATATTATTAAAAGGGTCAAATTAAATAACTTTTCTTTTCCTCATTTTTTTAATATTTTGGTGAATCCCTTGGTTCGCGCTAGATTGCATTATTATTATTATTTTTTTTTTTAAAGAAATGGAATGAGTATTAAAATAATTAAAGATAACTTAGTTATTTTACTTATTATTTTTTACTCAAGGCTAACTTATATTAAAAAACATAAATTCATTAATATATATATATATATATATAAAAGCGATAAGCTCGAAACGGTTTACCGGTACCTACATATTTTGTTCCTCCAACCAAACTGAAACGACCACCGGTATGGTATTGACAACTTTGGTTTCTGCATAATCATCACTTGCCCTTTCTTTCATTCTCTCACTCCTCCATCCTCTTTTTTTATTGTTTTTTCCCTCCTTTCTGGGTCTATCAAAGTCTGGTCTAATTCTTATTCCAACCACAACAAAGGGACTTTTTAAACAAACAAAAAATCTAAAACATGCAATTGATGTCAAATAACATGGAGATTCTTTGGTCTCTTCACATGACCGTTCCATGAAGAGTGTCATTTGTAATAATATGTCTGTAATTTGTTGTAAAATGTTGACATATCCCCCAAATAACATCACACAAAGATTATTTAAAAAATGTCACTTGATTCCTTTGTGGTGTATCTCTTATATACTTTTCTATAGGTTCATTATTATTATTATTATTTTCTATGGATACACTTTGCCTTATTAATGAATTTTATTTAAATATAATTTTCTTTTTTACTAAAAATAGCTAAACTTAAGTACAATTTCGGACGAGTTGTACCTTGGATTATCTAATTAAATTCAATCATGTGATTGCATTGTATCACAATCGGTATTATTTTTCTTGACAACTAAATTCAAAACTGGTATTATCTTCTCGACGATTAAATTCAACAATTTGACTTAGGTCATCACAGTCACATAGTTGGATTTAATTGGATAATTTAAGGTATAATACATAAGTTGTTGTACTTAAGTTTTGTCCTATTAAAAATAAGTTAAGATTAAGTAATAAAAAAATAATATTATAAAACTTACTATTTGCTTTAGACAATTATATAGTGTATGACAGGAAAAAAAGATTTTATGTAACGAGTTTTATATATCTATGTGATGGGATGTTGTATACATCCCATTATACCAAATACCTTCTCATATTAAAGCCAACGGCTCGAGATTTCTTTCCCAACATGTTCATGTTCGCATTGCTAACCACCCTATGATCCCACCCACACTAGATAAATGTAACAAATAAAATAAAGAGAGAATATCTATACACATAAGTTAGTAATTCAGATGTGATGGTCCATGTATAAACACTCCTTATTTCCCACCGAGTTAGGCGTGAATTCGATCATACTCCTCATATATACTTTATATGTGTTTAGAGTAGAACTTATGACTTTAAATAAAAAAAAGATGTAACGTAGGGTTCACAAATCGTGGACACCAGTATAAAATAATAATAAAAGAAATCGTGAACCCCATCCTGAACCTTGAAGTGGAGTATCCTTGCTAATTGGCTATTTATAGTATAATTAAGGGATTAAATTTAGTTGCATCAAGATAGAGGAGCCAGTATGTTCAATGACTAAATCCCCAAGCTCAACCTTTGGGTATGACAATAAACTTCTGCGATTGTTTGAATCTTATGGCTACATTATCAGTGACTCAATGTGCATCAATATACGACATGCTTGGAGCACTTTTAGGGTCCGTTTGGGCTAGCTGTTTGAAAAAGTGCGTTTTTATAAAATAGCGATTTTAAAATGTGCGGTTTAAAAACATCAATTTAAAAATTACAGTTAAGCGTTTAGTAAAATTTATGAAACAAATTGGCGTTTTGGTTGTAAATTACTAAAAAGGACTAAATTATTTTATAAAGATTCTCTTATCATTTTATTAACGGTAGAGTGTAGTCAATGTTTAAAATTGAAAAAAAGAAATTTATTATTATTATTATAATAATTATAACCACGTTATTCATTTTTTCCACTAAAAAAAAGCCAACACAGTAACTTCATAATAAAGATAAAAATAAAATCCAATAGTTCCCCATTCCCCATAACCTTTTTCTAAAAGGTTCCTGAAGCTTCCCCCATAAGCTTTGTTCTTGAAGCTTCCCCATAAGCTTTTTCTAATAGGTTCCTGAAGCTTCCCCCATAAGCTTTTTACTTAGATCATTGAAGACGTGCTCATGAATTTCTAGCAAATTCAATGCATGAAAAACCTTTATGGACAATTGTGGCTGTGCAATGGCAAGAAAACAAGAAGGCAAAGAGAGATGGCAGCAAGGCAAGATAAGCAGCAAGGGAATCGGTATTTGATTAATTTTAATTGTCATTATGCAGTTTTGTTTGGGTATTTTAGGAATTGCAAACATAAAAGAGTGTGATAAGAGAGACAGATTTATGTTAAAAACCAACGTTTTTGAAAAAGTTACCCATCATATCCGTTCCGAAAACACATATATTCATTAGTTTTGAAAACGTAATTTATCACATCCGATCCGAAAACACACATATTCATTAGTTTTGAAAACGTAATTTTCTAAAAACGCAGAATTAAACACTTGCCTTTTTGAGTTTTTGTCCAAAAACACGCATTTTGGTTCCAAAAACGTGGGGCCAAACCGGCCCTTAATGGAAGTAGAAATAGGGTTCGATGCAGTATCCAAATAATAATAATAAATCTTAATAAACTAAGCCTATAAAATTTCAATTTGGAATATTTAATAATTGTGTATAACTAATGATCCATCAAGTGCAGCTGCTATTCTTAGAGCAGCTCCAGCACTGCTCTCTACATCTACAAATGAAGAGCCAAAATGCAAAAACCGGCTCCAACACTGCTCTTCATCCCTTATATTGCTACAGTAAAAATTTACATCTGAAGAGTTACTGTTCATCCTTCAGTTATTATTTTATTATATTTTGACCGGCTATATAAACCTTTTTTTCTTCCTTTCCCTTTCATTTTCCCGAATTTTTTCTCTCTCCTCACATTTTTCTCCGTTCTCTTCTCTGTTCTCTCCCTCTGTTCTCCGTAGCTCTCGTCACCTTCTCTGTACTCCATAGCTCTCCCCTCTCCTCTGTTGATTTTCTGGTGGCGTTTGGGTTGACGGTGGGCTTAGGTTTTGGTCTCGGCGCCGATTTGGACTTGGATTTTCTTCTAGTGGGTTTGGGTTTTGGTCTCGGCGCCGATCTGGGCTTCGGTTTGCTCGGGGTGGGCTTGGGTTTTTGTCTCGATGCCGATCTAGGTGTGGGTTGATCTCGGTGTGGGCGTGGGTTTGAGATCCGGGCGTGGGTTGATCCTTCCAGCACGGGGTGATTTTGCTCGGGGTGGTGGTGGAGCCGTGGGTGTGGGTGTGGTTGTGGTGGGTTGCGTTTTGGTCTCGGCGTGGTGGTGGAGCCGTGGGTGTGGGTGTGGTTGTGGTGGTTTGCGTTTTGGTCTCGGCGTGGTGGTGGAGCCGTGGGTGTGGGTGTGGTTGTGGTGGGTTGCGTTTTGGTCTCGGCGTGGTGGTGGAGCCGTGGGTGTGGGTGTGGTTGTGGTGGTTTGCGTTTTGGTCTCGGCGTGGTGGTGGAGCCGTGGGTGTGGGTGTGGTTGTGGGGTTGCCGGTGGATTGAGGAGGGGGGCGAGAAATGAAGAGAGAGAAAAAAAGTTTAAATAAAATAATAAAAATATTATTTTAATAAAAATGAAGATAAAATAGAGAGTAGTGCTGGAGTGAAGGTGAAAAAATGACTCTCCACATGTGGAAAACTCTCCACATGTGAAGATAAAATGAAGAGCAGTGCTGGAGATGCTCTTATGGCTCAGTGAGTTTTTAACTTTAGAAACATTTACAAGATTACAACTATTCCTGCATCCCACATTATTAAGCTCCTTTTTTACCTTTCTCCTTTTTAGAGCATTCCCATCGGCAATTATAATTTCTCTATTTTCTCTTTTTAAAAAATCACTTTTATTTTTATTTTACATTTTCCCTTTTACAAAATATTTCACATCCCACAAGATATTTCATTAAAAAAATCTTTTTATTATTTTTTTTATTATAAAGAAAATCTCTCTCTCTCTCATAGTAACAAAATAAGCCTTCTTAAAATCGAATTTAAAAGTAAACAACTCAAACAAGCACCCAAAAATCGATTTGCAGAAAGTCATTTATATTCTCCAAGAAAAACCCATGGTCCTGAATTGGAATCACAAAGATTGGAAAGAAATCCACAAAAGTCCATCATGAGGTCAAAGTTTCATAATTTTGTAGTTGATATCATTCATAACATTCTCATCAACCAAGTGTAGCAACAATTACTCAAAAAGCAAAACACAACCACTAATTGTTCTAGAACCATAGAACATTATAATCCATTCAAAGAACCAAGCACTAAAATCTCTCTCTCTCTCTCTTTCTCCGATGCGACCTAGCCACCGTAGATGACGCTCGAAGCCCAAAGCCCCGCCTAAAGCCCAGCCAGCCACCGCAGGCGACTGAATAGTTTCTGGTGTTGTCTTTCACCTATGACCAGGGGCGGAGGTATAGGTGGGTTGGGCTAGGCTACAACCCAAACCAACTTTTAATTATTAAAAGTCTAAACCCTAAAATTAGCTCAAACTCTAATAGCTAAAAAACAACAAAGCACATGGGCCTTAAAGCATACAAAATACTTGATATAAAAAAAAAAAAAAAAAACTCTAGTCTAGTTCATCCCATTACTACGACACAAACAAAAAATGTAGGTATATTACACTGACACTCTAAGTTTATAGTGAAATTATACTTAATATATCCTATTTTTAAGAAAAATACTCCACCCCTAAAATGATAAAAATAATTGACATTCCGTTCCAAAATAATTCACTCTACCCCAAAATAATTCACACTCCGGTCCATTTTTTGGAGCTAAGCGTGAATTATTTTGAGAATTAAAAAGTCCAGTTTCACTAAACATTGGGACTATTAGTTTAATTTATCCAAAAATGTATTTACTATTTCGGCTAGCAAAAAATTTCCCAAATCCGAAAATCCCTAACAATCTTACAAAAAATCCCAAATCACATGACATTAACAAATCTCAAATCACCATTTAAAATTACCCATTATAGACTGAAATTTGATATTAATGAAAGTATGCAATGAATTTAGTTTCGCCAAAAAAAGGGAGTGTCAAGTGTAATTTAACCCTTTTTTTTTTATACATCAATCATAACAAGCTATATCAATAACTGTGAAAGAAGTTATGGAAAGTATTGTACTAGACATATTGTAAGAGTTGGAAAATATTGGAATTTTTCCTTCATATTTTACTTTTTATGAAATGCATACGCATTTCCAGTTTTCCACCTACATCTTTGAGCTCTATAATAACTTGATATGAACACTGTTCACGTTTCTTGACAAGCACAATAGAACCTTCAAGAGAGAGAGAGAGAAACTAAATAACATATATTCACCTAGAAAGTTAGATGTCCCATTCCATTATGAGAATTCTATTACATCAGCACTAACTCATGTTTGCTAATGCTAACAGTCACCATGCATCCCAATTATTTATGAAGTCATCCCACATCGTCGCAGCAATTGACTCTCTGAATGAGAAAGCAACTTGTTCCTGTATTGGAGAAGACAACTGCATATCAGGTTGTTCATCAAAATCAGGCAATTCATCCACCATTACACCTTCTACACTAGCAAACAACCAATCATTTCTGTCCTCGCGCCGGATGTAGTTATGTAGAACACAGGCAGCTATAACTATATCCCTTTGAGTATGAAAAGCATATTGAGGGGCAAGCTTGAGAATAGGAAATCGAGTATTCAAAACATTAAAAGACCTCTGAATGACATTCCTTAGAGATGAGTGCCTGTGATTGAATAACTCCTTTGCATTTCTAGGTAACTGATTAGCACCTCTAAATTCATGAATGTGGTACCGAACCCCTTGATACGGAGCAATAAATCCTTCCGTATTTGAGTATCCAGTGTCTACAAGATAATATTTTCCTAAAAGAAAAAGCATCAATAGATGAATTAAGGATGATATTTTTTTTTGGCATTTGTAATCCAGAAACAATAAGATATAAAAGACAAGTAGCATTTTTATGATTTAAAAATAATTGGAGTGATCAAACCTTCAGGAATTTGAGGGAAATTCTGATCTGGGTCATCTAGGACCGCCCTCAATACACGAGAATCTGCAGCTGAGCCTTCCCAACCAGGATAAATGAAAATGAACTGTAGGTCAAATGTGCAAGCTGCCAATACATTTTGAGATAGAATACCTTTTCTATTACGAAATCGAGATTGATCTTTTGCTGGGACATGTGCAGGTATTTGCATGCCATCAATGACTCCAATACAATCCTGAGACGAAAGAAATAGGCTCAATGACATAATATGATGCATAATGAAATAATATGGAAAAAGCAGGTGCTTAAATATGTACCTTAAAATATGGGTCAAATCTATTGTTTCCAAGGATTTCTGAAGGAGTGGTGAGCAGAGGAGGTTGTAAAAATTCACGTGACAGTGACTTGATTGCCTTCAACACATTATTGAAATGCCGACTAATGGTTTCACCTGAGTGTTGAAACCGCTCTTGGATTACTCTGTTTCGTTCATTATGACCAATGATGTTCAAGAAAATTGCCAGCTGCTCCTCTATCATAACCCCAGCTGTGTCACGTAACATGCCTCTTTGTCGAAGAATGTCACATAACTTGTGAAATACATGTTTATCCATCCGAAACATTTCCTGACATCCACCATCATGACCATTAAGCACTTCAGTCATGAAACCACTTCCATGAGGTGACGAACTACGAGGTTGCTTCGTTATACTATTATAATAATAGTAGCCAGCAGCTGCTGCAACTAATTCCATCTCATCCAAATCCAAGTCATAGTCGTCCATGCCAGCAGGTGTATCTGTATAAATAAAATAAAAATGCAGTATTTGCAACACAAGATAATCACTAATGAATATAGACAATCAATTGTTCTTCATAGAATTTCAATCATGTCTTATGGCCATAGTTATCAACAATAGAAAGTAGGAAACTAAATCTGTAAATATCATTTAAATCATCAAACTAAAGTGACAAAGCCATAAACCACAAAGTTGAACTAATTACAAACATAGGAGTTCCTTAGGAGTCTTCTTGATTGTACAAACCATAACTTTGTAACCAAAAAGAACAAAACCAACAAGGTGGCTCAATTCATTCAACCAGAGGAAGCAGTAAACTTGCCCTGCAACCACGGTAAACGTTTCTCACTCTTAAGAGATATGAAAGTTTCTCTGGCATTGGGGTTCTCAAATAAATCCAAAGCAAAAAAGTAAATCCTTTGATCAACACCTTGCATCTCATCTAATACTTTTATGCATTTGCTAATAGAAAACCGGTCCTCATTCTTCATAATTGCGGTTGCCCTCATTTTTGAAGCAGCTGCTATTTCTAGCATGGCATCCACTATAGCATCACCAGTAGCCTTGCGACTTCTCTTCCTACGACCTGAAGATGGCAGCCCAGACTGACGCTTGTGTCCATCTAACATGTTCGCATCATCTCCGGAGCCCGAAGAAGCATCCTCATCCACAAAATTCATCGGTGCACTAGGATCAATAGACATGGTTTAGGACTCAACACATATCAACAGAGAATTTTTTCCCAACTGTTGTCATTCCAAAATAAAGCCATAATCATTCCAATTCTCTGCTATGACAAGAAATCCATATTCACAAGAGGTCAAAGCACCCAAAGACACACACACACACACAACAAAAAAAAAAAAAAAAAAAAAAAGAAAAAAAGAAAAAAAAGAAACATAACTAAGAGTCTAAGATAGGTAGATATATATACATACATATATTTTCTTTTGATAAAAGAAATAGTCATGAATCCATCATCATTTTCTATTGATAGATATACATCCATCATCATTTTCCATTTCTATATAAATCAACGATTCCCCATATCACTATGCCGAGTTACAAAACTTCAAATAAAAGGATAAACAAATCCAGATTAGTAGACAAAGAATGCGATCATAACAAGGCAAACATTTTTTGGTAATTAATTTTTTAGATGAACAATAGCAATTTTATTAAAAAGGAAGAATAGGCGAACCATAAAATTCCAAAGATCCAAAAATTCTGTCAGAGGTGAAGAAGTGAAGCCCCCAATTGCTCTCAACCAATCAAACTAAGATATCCAAAATAATTTGGTAACTTAATTTCAAGGTAAATAGTTAAACACAATTCCTTTTCTAATTTTCAAGCAGCCATGCCGATTTCTTTCAGGCATTCCCAAGCATGGAACATAGTTTCCTTATATTTCTTGAAGAAAATGTTCTGTTATTTCATTCTCTAAGGGCATGCGCATGACCAAAAAGAGAGAGTATGATCTATGTAGTAGGTTCCACAGAGGCAGTCAGTGAGGAGTAAAACACACACACACTACACACCTCTAGCACCATGATATTGAATTCACTAGTGGTTCCATTTCTAATTACTATATCTTCTGCAGAATTCTTGTACATCCAGTATACATTACTATCCCCAAGAACAGTTGTATTCTTTTTAATACAAATTCTGATCACTTATGTATCCAAAAAAAGGAAGTTTCTGAAGAATTCTTTAAATGCCACTAAAAAAGAGGCATAAATGTATAAAAATCGAAGATCAATGTACAAGTGCAAATTTCCAAAAATAAAGGAAAAAAATCACAGTCGACAAGAACAAAACCTCAGAATCATTTGCTGATATGGGTTATTCATAGTTTCAAGAAATGAAACAAAAAATTTGATATTTACATTTATGATCCTTGGCGACAAAACAGAGGATATATATTAAGTACAAAAAAAAATATATATATATAAAATAGAGGAAGAAACGCAAACTCACCAGCGTTTTTGGGTAATGCCCAAAACCCCTTTCTTCTTCTTTCTTCTTCTTCAGTCACTGCTTCTATATAATTACAGTCAGAAACCAATTTTAGTTTCCAGGGTTTTAGGGTTTCTTTTGATTTTATTTATTTAGTTCGAAAAGAGTGAATGTTAAGTTTACACACACATGCAGGGGAGGGGAGAGTGTCACCGTATCGAGCCAAGCATCATATCAAACTTGTGGTATGGGCCGAAAGCCCTTCAAAATGTTAATTAATTCAACACCTGATTTCATTTCCTTAGAAAATGGCAATGGGTCGGGTTATTTGGAAATAGTTTATCTTAAACTCGGTTTGAAGGAATCATTCCCAAATAGTAATTAAATAGTCAATCCATGTATATTATTAGTCACCTGACCTCATTAGAGAGGTCATATGATTTTTTTAAATAATATATATAGATAGTTTACTTAATTGACATGTAGTGGGTTGAAGGAAAATTCTTCTAAACCGGATTGGAGGTAAACTCTGTCCGAATCATAATTCGGTTCAATTTAAATTAGGTAAAAATTCACTTTTTGACTCTATATTTATGGGGTGTTGTCGTTTTAATCCTTGAGTTTTCATAAGTTTCATTTAGTCTGTGAGTTTTTTGACAGCGTTTCATTCTGACTTACTGTTATCTAACTCGCAGAAAATGTTAACGTGACTAATAGATTGCTTATATGTTGTTTAATTATAATAAAAAACCATTTAATAAATATTAAAAGAACCTCCTCGCTCCTTAAATGACAAAAATGTCATGCCAGCATTTAAAAATATTTTGCTTTTTGTTTTTTTACCAAATATATTTATTTTTTCTTTTACTCTTCCCAATATTTTCTTAGTAATAAAACATAAATTTCATTTGCTCCTTTGTTGTTGTATATACAAGAATCACACCGATCTCATTTTCTCTAACCTTGATTTCTAATCTTCAATCATCGATCAACGCTTATCTTACACCATCAATCAATAAACAAACACCAAAGTGATTAAAAAAATTCAGCAAAAAAAAAAAAAAAAACTCAAGAAAAAAAATGAAGAAAAAAAGCATACATGAAAAAACATTACAATTTAAGAAATTCAAACCACCATGAACTACTAAATTCCATAATTAATGTTAAGGATAAGTCTCAATCATCACAAGCTGATAATCATCAAGCATCCAATGCCTACAACTTAGGAAGACAGCAAGACTCCTAGGCAGGATTAGAGTTATTAGTTGTTGAGTTTCACTCAAACACAATACTCTACATTATGTAAAACTCTTGTAATCATATTAGTATATATATTCAATAACATAACTCAACCTATCAAGGTGAGAACATTGTTCATAATCTCTGTTTAGAACTATTAACAATTAACCATGAAACTAACTCAAACTCAATCTTACACTCATGAAGGCATATTTGCCTAAATCACCACCCAAAAATCAGATCATTTACTAGTTGCCAACGATGTCAAAACCCACAATGGAAACGACATCCTCGTTGCTTCTCTTGGCCAAACTCTACCACAAAGCACCCAACCTACACCACAAAAACCCTCACGCCACCACCCAAACCACCTTGCTAGTTTCATCCACACAAGAAGCCCAAGAAACCCTTGCCGATCAATTTCAATCTCACCTCATTGTTCGGTCGCCACCAAAGTAGCATCGAGCTTCATACTCGACCTCATCCCTACTGTTCAATTGCTGCTAGAGTCGTGCAGAGCAACATATTTGATCTCACCTTGTCGAGCAATGATTGGACGATGAAAATCAGTGCCAAGCAACAATATCGACAACAACAACACCTTGCTGATCTCACTCTGCTAAGCATTGAGAACTCATTTATGACCCAGGTGAATGACATAGTGCAGGGGAATAATGGTGGAGAGAGAGAGAGAGAGAGAGAGAGAGAGAGAGAGAGAGAGAGAGAGGACTTGATAAGAAAAAAGAGAGATTTTCTAGTGAGGAAGAAGAATAAAGGAGAGAGAGAAAAAAAAAAAAAGAGGAAGGAAAAAAAGAAGGAAACACATTGATGTGATATCACTTCATTCGTGAGAATGTATCTCTGGGCATCATTGCGGGCAGAAAAGTTTCTACAATGGATAATCTAGTAGATATGATGATTAAGACAATTCCTTTGTACAAGTTCAAGAATTGCTTAGACTTGGTTGGTGGTTGGTGTTTGTAGTTTATGATAGTCCTCGGGGGGCTTTGGCGAAGGAGAAGTTTCTTTTGTGATGCTTGATCAATTCAAGTTAAGGTGAAGATTTAATAAGTGTGGCTTGAATAAGTATGCCAATTGCACATAAGTTTATCACATGAGATTATAACCCATGATTCCTTAACCGACTAAGTCTTGAATTTGATTTGAATGCTTTAAGAGACGTGCACTATTGTCGACTTTAGTTGTTATGTATAGGTGGGTTATTTCACTTGATTGTGAGCTGTCAGCCGCCCAGTACGTATGAGGAAAACATAGGTTTTTTCTTCTTCTTGTTTTATCTTTGGATGAGAGAAAGCTCTTTGGGTGTATTAGGGCTTTGGGTTTGGTGGTAGTGTTTTTGTTCAACCTTTGTAATCTCTCTATTAACTTAATGAAACTTTCCCTTAGTTGTTGCTCGTGGACGTAAGGCTTAGATCCGAACTACATAAATCTGTGTTCCCCGTGTAATTGGCTTATTCTATTTTTCTATTTATATGTCGCATAAACCCACTATTATTTGGATACACACTATCTCAACAATGTTCAATTTTGGCATTCAACAAGAGTTTGATTAAGATTAATCTCGAATTCCATTGTATCATGTTCTTCAATTTTTCAATCAGTGCACATAGTTTTATTCAATTCTTTTTGTTGTTGATTTTCGTTTATATCAATTTTATTATTATTAGGTTAAATTTTAAAAATTATACTATCTAAGTTTGGTTAGATTTCAATTCAGTTTTTTAACTTTTGACCGTTATTCAGTCCTCTAAATTCGGTTTCATTTCAATTCACTTTTTTGTCCAGTTCCATTAGTGGTTCCAAGTTGATTTTTCTAAAAAAAAAATTATAGTAAAAAAATAAAAAAAATTTAAAATATGTATTTTTTCTGCAGAAAAAGAAATAAATAAAAAGAAAAGAACGTCACATTTTTTTTATGAGACTACCCTCAAGCTGGTAGGATCTGACTCATGCTCTCTATGGAAAAGCTTGGCTCCAGTAAGTGAAGCATCAACAAGTATGTTAGCAGTTGCAAAGGTTCCAAAGCCACAGCCCGATGACTAGCTGGGTGAGGTTCACCTTGGCCAATGGCCATCCATCCTGCCTGGCATTGGACCCATTGCATGAGGATCTTCATAGGATGGAGTAGTTGGCTTGCTGAGTTCCCACTCACCATGGGCAAAATGGCATTTATCACTGCCCTTATGCTGCGAGGCAGATGAATCAATTGAGCATTTATTCTTTAAGTGCCCAATATCTAGAGCTTTATGGTTTGGATCTAGCTGGGCAATCCGTTCTGACACCATCACTGCCTTCTCCAACCAAGATGTGCTTCAATTTGTTTGTAACCCACTGCCTTATACTAATGCTCCTTTGACAGATAAGGTGTCGACTGCACACACGGCGATCCAATTTGCTATTACTCTTGATGGCATCTGGTCATTGAGGAACCAAGTCCTCCACTGCATTCACAAGATCAATATTCCATTTACAATAAAAGTCCTTGAAGCTAGAATATTGGAAAAACATTCAATCTTTGGAGGTACGTAAGCAACAAGTCTGATATGGAGAGCCAGCCATGCTGGGAAACCTTTCCAATAGATGTTACTAAGGTGAACGTTGATGTTGCTCTATCTAGTGACAAGGCCACCATTGCAGTGATAACACGTGATCATAGTGGCACCATTATTAAAGCTTGGGCTAAGGAGAATGATATTTTAGACCCAACAGTGGCTGAGGCAAATGCTATCCGTTGGGCGCTAGAACTACTTGTAAATCAGACTTTTAGAAGAAATATTTTTATTCTTAATTATTGATCATCAGTACAAGTACATATATATGCACCAATATAAAGTCTATTCCTGTAACCAAGCTATGTCCCTACAATCAATTTGTCCACACCTAATGTATAGCTAGCTATCTCTACAATAGGAAAGAATCACGGGAGATAATTACAAGAATCTGTAGTGGGTCGGTTTTGATGCTACAATTAATTTCTTAAAGTAGTAAGAAGTACTTTTGTCAGACTTTCCAGAAAAAAGATCCATTTTCATTAATGATTGATTTTGACTTTATATTACATTATGCATCGTATTCTGTTCCCCTCTTCTGATGTGGGACAGTTCTTTACATTTATACAAAAAGTACAAGACTTTTACAAAGAAGTACAATATTCTATTTTGTCCTCATTATTCTTTATGGATCATCCCAACTTCTGGTATGGGCTTGGGCCGAGCTCAATCTCTCAACTTCTGGTATGGGCTTGGGCCGAGCTCAACCTGCCTCATTGTTCATAAGGGAATGGGCTACCCTTTTTGTGGGCCTATCTCATACGTTGATGTTGCTCTATCTAGTGACAAGGCCACCATTGCAGTGATAACACGTGATCATAGTGGCACCATTATTAAAGCTTGGGCTAAGGAGAATGATATTTTAGACCCAACAGTGGCTGAGGCAAATGCTATCCGTTGGGCGCTAGAACTACTTGTAAATCAGACTTTTAGAAGAAATATTTTTATTCTTAATTATTGATCATCAGTACAAGTACATATATATGCACCAATATAAAGTCTATTCCTATAACCAAGCTATGTCCCTACAATCAATTTGTCCACACCTAATATATAGCTAGCTATCTCTACAATAGGAAAGAATCACGGGAGATAATTACAAGAATCATTGACCACTAACCCAATATCTCAACACTCCCCCTCAAGTTGGTGCATAGATGTCACACATGCCCAACTTGCCCAAAAACCTTGAGAACACTCGACTGGAAACCGCTTTGGTGAGGATATTGGCCAATTGATCCTCTGATCGAATCTTAGGCAATTCCACGATTTTCTCATCCAACTTCTCCTTAATGAAGAATTTGTCTACCTCCACATGCTTTGTTCGATCATGTTGAACTGGATTATGAGCAATATCACATGTTGCTTTATTGTCACAATATAGTTGAATCAGTTGACTAGGCGGATAGCCCAAATCCCTCAAGAGAAGTCTTAGCCATAATGCTTCACATACTCCAAGTGCCATACCTCTAAATTCAGCCTCTGCACTTGAACATGCAACGACATTCTGTTTTTTGCTTCTCCATGTAACAAGATTACCTTCTATAAAGGTAAAATATCCTGAATTAGACTGTCTGTCATCCACTGCTCCAGCCCAGTCAGCATCAGTATATGCATCCACGCTTTGATAATTTACATTTTTAGTGAATAAAATTCCCTTTCCAGGCGCAGACTTCAGATACCTCAAAATGCGTATAACTGCATTCATATGTTGCTCTCTAGGATTATGCAGAAATTGGCTGACAATACTCAATGCATAGACAAGGTCCGTCCTTGTGTGTGCTAAGTACATCAGTCTTCCTACGAGTCTCTGATATCTCACTTTATCAACTGGTACCTGATCAGACTCAATGCATAACTTTAATCCTTCTTCCATTGGTGTATCAGCTGGTTGACATGCTGACGTACCAGTTTCCTGTAACAAATCTAAGGCATATTTTCTTTGAGACAAAAAAATTCCTTTATCAGATCGAGACATTTTGATCCCAAGAAAAAATTTCAAGTGACCAAGGTCTTTCATTTTGAATTCTCTGGACAAGTAAATTTGTAAAGCCTTCTTTTCTTTTGGATTATTTCCTGTAACCACCATGTCATCCACGTACACAATAAGTGCAATGATCTTACCATGCTATTTTTTTAAGAATAAAGTGTGGTCTGAATTACTCTGATGGTATCCAAAGGCTTTCATAGACTTTGTGAACTTTCCAAACCACGGTCTCGGAGATTGTTTCAACCCATACAACGATTTCTTTAATCTGCACACCTTCCAGCAATGCACTTCTGGTATTATACATCATGGTGGTAGGTCCATGTAAACTTCTTCGGATAACTCGCCATGTAGAAAGGCATTCTTCACAACTTCAGTTTTTGGGTGTTCATCACCACTTTGTTCTAAAGTTATACCACTCAAATCCAATTCACTCACATCCTGGTTACTTGGTTCAGAAAGTTCTGGTTCATGAGAGATGTGAACATCATAGTCTAGAGTTTGAACTTCCTCCTCGTACTCCCTTTGAAGTTCAGGCTCAAAGGAAAAATACATTGAGTCTTCATGAAAAAATTCATCCGATGTAACAAACATTTGGTGCGTTGGAGGATGATAGCATCGGTACCCCTTTTGATAGGCAGCGTACCCTAGAAAGACACATCACAATGCTCGAGGAGTCAACTTGTTGTGCTGATGTTTATGGAGGTGTACAAATGCTACATAACCAAAAACATGGGGAGGTAAGTTTGGGACGGCTGGAGCAACAACCGCTTCAGTGAGAGCCTGGGATGGTGTCCGGAAGTCAATAGTGCTGGAGGGTACCCGATTGATCAAATATGATGCAGAGGTAATTGCTTCTCCCCAATAGGATAACGACATATGGGCTTCTATCAACGAAGCACGGACAACCTCCAACAAGTGACGATTTTTTTGATCGGCCACCTCATTCTGTTGGGGTGTATTGGAACAAGTAGTTTGATGAATAGTTCCATGGGCTTCCAAATACTGTTGAAATTCAAAACTCAAATATTCGCCTCCATTGTCACTACGAAGAACTTGAACCTGTGCATTGTATTGACTACAAGCCATTTTATGAAATTTTTGAAATAACAAGTTTACTTCACTTTTGGATTTCATCAAGTACAACCAAGTCATCCTGGTACAGTCGTCAATAGAAGTAACAATCCAACGTGATCCACCTAAGGTAGTAACTTTGGATGGACCCCAAACATCAGAATATATGATCATAAAAGGAACTAGACTTTTATTCAAAATTTCTAGAAACAAAGCTTGATGGCTCTTTGCAAGTTCACAAACATCACACTGGAAACTAGAAACATCAACTTTTGCAAATAAACTAGGAAATAATTTTTTCAGGTAACCAAAAAGAAGCATGCCCCAGACGTCGATGCCATAACCATATGTCAGATTTCTTCCCCCTTTTTTCAGATCCCTTCATCTTGTGGTTTCGAGAAAGTAATTGTGGAAAGCAAAGCTAAAAATTGTATTGAAGACTTGTCTGGGCATCCCGACTCGAGCAATTGGAGAATTAGTGCTGTGAGCTCTCAGTCATTAGATTTAGTTTCTTGTTTTAGTTACTGTAAGTTTTAATGGGTTAGGCGAGATCCGAACCAAGTGGCTTATTCATTGGCTAAGATCTCCCTAACCCTTGAACTCCCTTGGTGCTGTAATAAGGACAATCTTCCTCCCTCTGTTAAAGAGGTTTGGTTTAGAGATTTGTTCCCTATGTTTTAATAAAAATCCCATTTAGCAAAAAAAAAAAAAAAAAAATGGCCTTGACAGTTGGAGGAGATGAAACATTTGGAAACGATGTTGGATCAGCCGAATTTCTAGCAATTGTTGGAAGAATTTGACCTTTTGGAAAAAGAAAGCAGTTGATATGATCAATTTTCTGCAAAAAATTTGACCTTCATTCTTTTCTTTGCAGAAAAAAAAAATTTTTAAATTATTTTTTCTGGATTTATTTTAATATACAAAACTTAAAATAAAAAAAAATCAAATTAATGGAACCCACTAACGAAACTTAACGACAAAAGTGAATTGAAACAAAGCCAAATTTGTAATTTAGCCTTATTATTATAATTATTATTATTTTTATTTTCCTGCTAAATTAAATACTCTTAATTGAGGCACTATCAAACCCACTCAAGAACATGGGGGCGCAAGACCCACTGTATATGTACTGGTCTTGAAATTGAGGAAAAGAAAAAGAATGGCGTTCATTCCACACATAAATGTAATTCACATTCTCAATCACATATAGCTTTTAAATTAAACTTTCAATTTATTCAGATAAATAATTTTTATTGCATAAAACCATTAACTACAAATGGATTATAATAAAATTACAGTGATGAAAATAATAACTCTCGGACTAGTAAACATATAAATAGGAGATGATATATCATATGTGTATTCCAATGTGTGCTGAAGACGACCAATGAATGATCCCCTTTACGCCAACTTGTTTGAATGTGGTGACTGTTTCTCTCGAAGTCTCTTTTCTTTGGAAAGTATTTCTGCAAACCTGTAAAGGTCATAAACATTTAATGTTTGATCTTCGGCTAACACAATTAATTATTATAATAACGCAAAAGTCTATGCACACTTGCATGTTATGAACATTGTACCATACTTTATCAGGGCGTCCTCATTGGTTCCACCATTTTGAATTTGTTGTGCTTGACCTGTCTCCAAATTCACCCTAGATACTGGTTTCTTCAATAGGCTTTCCCCAATATGCACAAGTTTTTCCAAGTTCTCTTTTGTAGAAATATCAACTGAAGCTTCTGTCCCAGTCAATGTATCATCCTGAATTTTAAGTGAAATATTAATTGCTTCCATTCAAAACCAAGGTAGCTAAAGTTAATAAATAAGGATTTTCATCATGCAAGATTACTTGGATACGGAGATAATTCTCCTCAGAATGAAGAGCTCGGAACACCACAGAGATATGAAAATCAACCATATCTGCACTTGCTTGTGTAAACACATCGACCAATGGAGTGGAATCATCATGAAGTAACCAACCCAAAGTACCCCATTTGGCTGCCATTTCAGCATCATACAATTGTTCCTTCTTTGCCGAGCCAGTCCCTAGTGAGATTACTAGAAAGCGGCGATAGTCCATTGGCTGGATAGGGAAGAAATCTTGATTATCTTCAATGACTTGTTTCGTCACTTGGTTTAAAGCAACTAATGCCTGGATTATGCATGGCGCCAAAATATAATCAAATTAATTTACATAGGTCAATTAAATCTTTTGAAACTTTTTAACTTAATCAGACATATATAATTTAGGAGGGTAAGTATATACATATATACCGGATTATTTGCAGCAACACCACCATCAACAAGATTGAATTCTCGAAGTTCTCCTTCATTAATTTGGTTCTTGAAGTGGTAGGCAGGGAGATAAGTCGGAGCTGCAGAAGTGCCGATGCATATGTCGGATAGTCGAGCATTCAAGGGGCAATCAGTCTTCCCCAACTGCATGCACGAATTAATGTTATGACTTGGTTTCATGTATATGTGTTTTAGTTTACCATAACTTCTGGCTTGCCTCATTTTCAGGCACTTAAAATTGAGGTACTAATGATGTCAAAAGTGCAAAGTCCATGCGCATGCAACATGATGTTTGTGAGATATTTGTGAAAAAACAAGGAACTTCAATCTTTGATTTTTTTCTTCGTCTAGTTTGAAAAGCAATTATACATTTATCATTGAACTTGAATGAATAGTAAAACCAATTACTTTTCTTGTTAATTTTCCCATTTAAAAGAGACTGGGGTGAGGTTTATGCCTATATGGTCCATGGTTCCTAGGGCGGAACCATGAGTTTTTTTATTGCGGGGACAAATCCAAGAATTATTATTTTTATTTGAGAAGACAAGTCCAATTTTTATAAGTTAAATATTTAAAATATTTAAAATTATTAATTATTATTTATATTATAAAAGCTTTTAAAAAAAATTTATCATTGGCTGTGTTCCGCCCTTGCAGGTTTCTACCACAGCCTGGTCCATGAAAGTTGAAAATGATTAGTTTCCTGAAAGTTTGGACGTCATTTTATTTGAGAATCAAAGTTTTAAAACATTTGAGGCAGTACTCCAAGTATAAGAATGTGTAATAATTGGCACTAAACATTAAAGACAATCAGAGAGAAAGAGAGAGAAAAAGACCAGCTCATAGGATGAGAAAATGGTTGGCTGCAAATTCTTGATATCAAAGGTAGGGATAACAACGTTGGTCAACGTGCTTCCCAGCCGAGTTTCTCCTAATTTCTCATTTACGATCCAATGAAGGTATTTCCCGTCATACTTGGGTCCTCTGAATATGTTTTCAATTGAACCAAATATGCTCCTGCAATTGAAAAAAAAAAAAAAAAAAAAAAATATGTACTTATCAGTAAAATATAACAGTTCCAAAATTATAGTATGTAGTTTTTTTCAAGCATTAACCAGTTGTGTCTTTGCTATTGAATGTGAGGAGAGGAGCATTCAACTATTAAAATTACTTATTCTGTGGGAAAATTTTAGGGCAGTGGTCGAGATAGAAGGGCTTGATATCCTTAGCAGCAAAGACAGGACGATTATTTGCATCTGGAGCAGTCAACATGGCTGTTACTAGACCACCTGTGCTTGTCCCAGCAATGACATCGAAATAGTCTGCAAGTCTTGCATCCTCACCATCCAGCTCCTGCGCCACAGCCCACAAGGTAACACCAATTTTACTTAGTGCATGCATTTGTATTGGATTAATGCACTTTCATACGTAACCTTCCAAACATGAATATGGTTGCGATCTTGTATATGTGTGTGTGCATGGGAGTAATGAATACAGTATCTTATATGAGTATGTTAACTCATGAATCATAATCTATTAAAAAGTTATGTATATTATCATACCTTATGAATCATGACTGTCTCACACAAACTCACACTACCTTTTTCATATTATTAAAAAAATGTGGATATATATATCCACATTTTGTAAACATATGTCCACACTTAAGTAGTGTGTGATGTGAAATAATCTTTAGGCTAATCATAATACATAATTAATATCTATCGATTATATACCTGAAGTTTTGATTCAAGGAATTCAAGTATGGTTGCAGGGATGATCCCCCTAACACCACCCCCATCAATGCTTAGAATGGTGATTAACTTCCCATAAGTTGGGGGTTGAATTTGGAAAGATGATGACCTTGTTTTTTCCATGATAAGGAGAAAAGGAAGTGGGGAACAAATGTGCAAGTTGATTGGAACAAAGAAAGAAAGAAAGAAAGAATGCCTTAGTTCTTAGTAAGGTATATCAAAAGAAGCTTTAGTTTCTCTGTTCTCACAATAGATCGACCAAAGCTATTTATAGCCTTAGATTAATTGTGATAAAATCTCCTTCAAGTTAAAGGTCTTCAAGTGCAACCTATAATAATCTGCACTTGTCCGCGTTGAAACTTTCCATGCCACTGTCCCAACTAAACCCTCAGAGTCTCAGACTACTCCATATTTTCTTCATTTATTAATGACAGGACAAAAAAGAAGTTTCCTACACGAGAATTGTCTAATATGTAATGTAACTATCATGACAAGTCGTTCTCTTATCAAAAAAAATCATGACAAGTCGTTCATGTGTGTATATGAGAAACAGAAAAGTCTCATGCAGTGAAAAGCAGTCCACCCCATCTTTATTAGATCAACGTGCGTGACAAAGTGCGTGGGAAGGTAAGCACGCGTCACCTAATACCATACTTAAATGTTCACAGCATTTCTTTATAGTCTAACTACGATTATTCGGTTTTTATACACGGTCAACAGAATGTTTATGCGCCACTTATGACCTGTTCAACTTATCACATCTTTCATCTTAAATATGGTTCGTTTTTATTTTATACTGTCGTAAATCCGTACGATGCACATAAAAATTATTTAAGATGAAATGTCAATAATTATTGGTCTAAATTTGATCTTTTTTAATCTTTTATATTTTTTCTAAATATGAAAATTGATAATTATTAAAAGACATTTATTATTATTGTTATTATTTATATAAAATATATTATAGTATTAGGCATTTATTATGATTGTGTTTATATATATGGAACAATATATTATTTCTATTAAAGAAAATATAACGTGTTTAGATTTTAATGAGATGTTTAATTATAGAATAAAATTTAAATTCAATTAAAAAATATATATTAAAATAATGAGATGTAAAATTGTGAGACCAGCTTATGTGACGCAATATTATAAGGTCATCCAAAAGTCAAAAAAGCTTCGGTTTTACATTATAGTATAGATTTGGAAGCCAAAACATGAATTTAATTTTTTTGACTGTTCATGAATAAGAATTATATTAAAATTCAAAACTAAATTAATATAAAAAAACTACATCTATTCAGTACTATACCGATGCGCGAGTTGATATGATACTAAGTAACACCACTACATGCTCACTAAACCGATGAATTAATTTTTGTAATTGAGAATTTATTGCTGTTAAGAAATCCAACATTGGTTAAATGTGAGAGTTGTGTTGGTAGTCCTATATATGTATAAATAGGATATTTCACAACACATTGTAACCCACATAAAATTAATAAAAATGTAGCCTTCCCAAGGCTTTATCCCGTGCATGTTGCCGAACCACATAATCTCTCTCTCTCTCTCTCTCTCTCTCTCTCTCTCTCTCTCTCTCTACATTTTATATTCCTCTCACTTTTTATATTTCTATATTGTTTATATATTAATTTTCCACATTGTATTACAACCGTAAAGAACAAACATTCATTTGGTTCTTGGGACGCCATTGCCATCCATTTTAAGCTTTTGCCCATTAAACAATCTGCTTAACTTCAATGGTTCGGTTTTTCCCCAAACTCATTTCACATATCAATGCACCGTCACAAGATTGACAACATCTCACTTCTCTAAGCAAATTTCAAGCCTGCACGCAGGGCCGGTCCTGAGGTTTGGGTTGCCCAAGCCCCTCCCGATTTTGGTTGCCCACTTATTATCAAATATTAAAAAAAAAAAAAAATTAATGAAAAATCAAGGTTACATTAATTGTGTTTTTAGCTTGAATTACATAAAAAAGGAAGAGGAGGGATATTTTTGCACCACTTTTTGTTATTTCCGCGGAAATAACACCACCCAAAAAGAAATATGTAATGAAATACAATGAATTTTGTTATTTTCGCACTAATGATGTGAAAATAACAAAAAGTGGTGTGGAAATAACACCACCCAAAGAGAAATATGTAATGAAATACAATGAATCATCAAATTTTTTTTTTTTTAAATAGTCTCCATTGAATTTTGTTTTAGTATTTAGTTTTATGAAATTTTGGTTTTAACTTTCAAATAAAGTTTTGTTTCAATGTAATTTTTACACCTACATCATTGTATCTATACTAAGAAAAAAAGTACTTCATTTTTCCCTGTTTCAAAGATTTTAAAAACCCAAAGCCACCCAGCCTAGCACAAATAACATTTGTGCAAAACAAACAATGAAATGTCAAAATTTAAAAAAAGAAAACAAAATGGCCTTTTTTAACTTTATGTGTGACCTCGTGTAGGGTGCCAATGGGTGACAGCCCATTTAGAAAAAGATTTAGACTACTTTTTTTATTCATTCATTCAAAAAAAAAAAAAAAAAAAAAATAGTAGTACACATGTGTGAACTTGACAACCCCATCTCAGTGTTATTCTCAAATCTCTCAACAATAGCAAGATCTTCTTGCAGCTGTTCCGCAAAAGCTCATCAAGATTCAAGACTCATTGGACTGCCACCCATCTGGAGTTGCTTTCCGTTGGCAAAAGGAGAAGGTGAGGGTGAGCTGAAGCTTGGAGCTCCCTTGTTCTTTGGCCACATGCACATCAAAATGCCACCAACTACAGTACAGAAGCTATAATTTTTTTTTTCTCTCTCTGGTTGCCCCCGGTGAGGGGCAGAGGGGGGTTGCCCAAGCCCCAGGTCTTGCTGGGCTTACCCTGGGGCTGGCCCTGCCTGCACGTTGTTTAGCTAAAGTTGTCTGGGATTTAGAATTTGTTTGGATAAAGTTTAAAAACATTTTTTATTTGTGTTGTTGAAGACAATAGGTTAAATAATTGGTCATATTAGATTTTTTACTAAAGTCCACTTTTTGCCCCCTAACTTCGGAGGTGTTTTCATTTTGGCTCTATAAATTTGTTTAACTTTCAAATAAGCTCTTCCCCCCAAATCTATTAGCATCCCCTCTGTTAAGTGCCACGTGTCATCCAACTAGGCACCTTTTATTATTATTTAATTCAATTTTAGAATTTTCAATAAAAAAACAAAGAAAATAAATTTCTGAAAAATAAATATAATAATAAAATGAAATTAAAAAAATTTTAGAAAATTTTTCTTTAAATTTCATTTTTTAGAAAAAAAAAATTTTCTTTAAATTTCATTTTATTATTAATAATTTATTTTTCAGATACTTAATTTCTTTGTTATTTATTATTAAAAATGCTAAAATTGAATTAAATAATAATAAAAGATGTTGAGTTGGATGACACGTGGCACTTAACGGAGGGGAGGCTAACAGATTTGGATGGAATGACTCATTTGAAAGTTAAATAGACTTAAATAGCCCAAATTAAAACTTTTGAAATTAGATGGCCAAAATGAAAAGACTCCCTAAGTTAGGGGGCCAAAGTTTTTATTTATATATATATATATATATATATATATATTATATATATATATATATATATATATATATATATTTTTGATTTTATGGGGTTATTTCTATTTTTTTTGGGATGAAGTCAAGTATATACATCCCTTGTTAGTTTTGTCCCTGGCTGAGTGGTTGGTCCTATTGGGACCTCAAGTTAAAGAGTGTTCAATATTTATTTGAGGGAGTTCAATAATTTTATTAGGATGTTCAAAGTAGGTTTTTTAAGAAAAATATTGCAATATTTTAAGATTGTTCACATTTAAAAAAAGTGAGGGTTAGTGGGTTACTATGGTTTGGCGCAGCCCCTGAATGTTTATTAGGATGTTCAAAGTAGGTTTTTTAAGAAATATATTGCAATTTTTTAAGATTGTTCACATTTAAAAAAGGGGAGGGTTAGTGGGTTACTATGGTTTGGCGCAGCCCCTGAATGTTTATTAGGATGTTCAAAGTAGGTTTTTTAAGAAATATATTGCAATTTTTTAAGATTGTTCACATTTAAAAAAAGGGAGGGTTAGTGGGTTACTATGGTTTGGCGCAGCCCCTGAATGTAGGATGATTTTTTTTTTCTTGGAAGTCGTCTTGGCCTCTTGGGGGCATAAATCACCCCTTTCATAAAACAGAATCTTCATCTCTTGGAATTTTTGATGATGGGGAAGGAGAGAATCACTCAATGTTAAGACTCCATTTAGGTGGAAAACATTTTCCATATTTCTTGGTATTTGATAATTGATATAGCGGAGACGTAAGTCAACGGAAAACATTATTTGTAGTGAACCAAAAGGGGTAGGAGTGCTCAGGGACCTGAAGAATCCATCCCATGCATTCCCACCCACCCAACCCAACTTGATCCGAAGGTTGTAGGCAGTTTCGAATGGTGGGTTAAAGGTTTTTAAATTTTCAGATTCCGTGGAGCAAAATCTTACCCGCCCAGCCCAACAAGAACTATTTGAGACATGTTTATTTGAATATCATTTTTTAAATACCTTACCCCTTTTGTCCCATTGTAGAGTACTTTATCACATTAACTTATTCTTATCAATTTTTTTTTATAAATCTTTTCACTTTTCTATTTTTTCTCATCCGGTTACTTTGTCAAATTACAAATCTCTGTCTCTAAATCCCCTCTCTAGTCTCTCCATTTCATTATTGCCTTGCTCTCTCACTCTTTAAAGTCCCTCTCTTTTAATTTCGTTTTCTTCATTTATTTATGTAATGAAAGACCTTGGGATTCTTTTTAATCTTGGCGGCAAATGGGACCTTAAGGCTAGGCTTAAGTAGCCTAATCCTAGAAGCGCCCTCATGTTAACTCATAAATCATAATAGATTAAAACAGGTATGGGCCGGCACCCCACCGATGTTCCCCTGTTGTTTTATCCTTTTTGTTCTTTCAGGTCTTCCATCCAAGAGGTTATACGTTGGACGACCGTGCTGATCTTGCACATCATTGGTTGCCGGGTCTTCCATTCAAGAGGTTATACGTTGGACGTTCGTGCTGATTTTGCACATCATCAGTTGGCGCTATCTGTGGGAAGTGATTTGTTGATAGCCATTTCGTTTCTCTCCCAGAGAAACTAAGAACGGTCGGTTCGGATAGCCTCTCTCCCCATGGAACCAGGAGACACCAGCGGTTAGCACCTAAATGCCTTAGACAGGCAAATGCAGGATTTCACCGCCAACATCCAAGAGTTGGCATGACAAAGTGCCGCTGATCGTAGAGAAATGCAAGAGTTAACCAAACAAAACCAGGAGCTCATAGCCCTCCTCCGGTCGAGGGGAGAAACTCAGATTCCCATTCCTGGCCAGAATGGAGGAGAAGGCCCTCGCAATGAGGAAGGGGGAAACTAGAATCAAGGTCAAAATGATGAAGGAAGCTCAGCCAATCAAAACCGACAGCCCCGGCCGAATCAAGTAATTGAGCCCACAAAGTCCACTGCAGATGTCAAGGCAGCGAGGTTGGAAGAAGAATTAAAAGAGATGAAAGAGCAAATGAAAGAGATGAAAAGTCAGGTCAAGGCCAAGGCCGCTCGAAACCTCGACATACTCGTCCATCGCTCCGAATCGCCATTCACCAAAAGGGTGGATGATTATCCTCTTCCAACAAAGTTCAAGGTTCCCCAGTTGGAAAACTTTGATGGACTGAGAGACCCACTTGATTACCTGGATTCCTTCAGAACGGTCATGAGGTTACAAGGAGTGTCGGACGAGATTATGTGTCGTGCCTTCCCTACAAACCTCAGAGGGTCGGCGAGAGTATGGTTTAATAAATTGGAAATCGGGTCCATTGATACTTTCGCTCAGTTAAGCTGAGCCTTCATCGATAACTTCATAGGAGGACGAAGATCAGCTCGTCCAGCGAATTATCTCCTCAATATACAACAGAGGGAAGGAGAGTCATTGAGGTCTTATGTGCAACGCTTTAATAAGGAGGCGGTCCAGATTGATGAACCTAACGAGTTCGTAGCCCTTACCGCGTTCAATGTCGGGCTCTAAAAGAGCGACTTTCTCTTCCAGTTTTGTAAGGACCCCCCAAGGTCCATGTCTGAGTTAATGTATGAAGTACAGAAATTCATAAATGCAGAAGACGCTTTTGAAGCCCGGGATAAGCTTCCTAGTAAAAAGAGGAAGGAGCCAGAAGAACGACGTTTTGAATCTCCCAAAAACATAGTGTCAAAACCAGACTTCTCAGAAGTTGACCGGAAGAACGTAGGATCTTCCAGTAGGCAAGGTGGACGACCCAAAAGCTTTACACCCCTAAATATGTCCATTGACTAGGTCCTGTTGCAGATACAGGATGACCCCGTGCTCAGATGTGACCATTGCCACTAAAGATCCAACCTAGGGAAAGTTAGGGCCCACATGGGAAGGACCGTACAGGGTTGTCAAGTTTCATAGAAGAGGCATTTATCACTTGGAGAAGTTGGACAAGACTGCACTACCTCACCCCTGGAACGCTGAGCATCTGAAGAAGTATTACCAGTAAGGCATCATTCATAGCTATTTCCTTTTACCAATTGCTCAAATTGTTAGAAATTTCCTTTGTAGTATTTCCCTTGTAGTTGCTTTTATTCAAATAAATTGACGAAATACAAAGAAGTTCAAAGCACAGCTACTCCAATCCCTGTAACGTCCCCAAGCATGTGTACAAACGCACATGTATGGACGACCTTAAGCACTTGCACCAAAAACAAGTGTACCCGTCCCTAAGCATGTGTACAAACGCACATGTATGGACGACCTTAAGCACTTGCACCAAAAACAAGTGTACCCGTCCCCAAGCATGTGTACAAACGCACATGAATAGACGACACTTGCACCAAAAACAAGTGTACACGTCTCGAAGCATGTGTACAAACGCACATGTATGGACGACCTTAAGCACTTGCACCAAAAAAAAGTGTACACGTCCCGAAGCATGTGTACAAACGCACATGTATGGACGACCTTAAGCACTTGCACCAAAAAACAAGTGTACACGTCCCGAAGCATGTGTACAAACGCACATGTATGGACGACCTTAAGCACTTGCACCAAAAACAAGTGTACACGTCCCGAAGCATGTGTACAAACGCACATGTATGGACGACCTTAAGCACTTGCACCGAAAACAAGTGTACACGTCCCGAAGCATGTGTACAAACGCACATGTATGGACGACCTGAAGCACTTGCACCAAAAACAAGTGTCCATGTTCATAAAGCATATGTATAAACGCATGTGTACGGATGACCTTAAGCACTTGCACCGAAAACAAGTGTACACGTCCCGAAGCATGTGTACAAACGCACATGTATGGACGACCTTAAGCACTTGCACCGAAAACAAGTGTACACGTCCCGAAGCATGTGTACAAACGCACATGTATGGACGACCTTAAGCACTTGCACCGAAAACAAGTGTACACGTCCCGAAGCATGTGTACAAACGCACATGTATGGACGACCTTAAGCACTTGCACCGAAAACAAGTGTACACGTCCCGAAGCATGTGTACAAACGCACATGTATGGACGACCTTAAGCACTTGCACCGAAAACAAGTGTACACGTCCCGAAGCATGTGTACAAACGCACATGTATGGACGACCTGAAGCACTTGCACCAAAAACAAGTGTCCATGTTCATAAAGCATATGTATAAACGCATGTGTACGGATGACCTTAAGCACTTGCACCAAAAAACAAGTGTAGTGTCCAAAAAGCACGTGTACTAAAAGCATGTGTATGGACGACAATAAGCACTTGTGCCAAAAAGCAAGTGTATTGTCCAAAAAAGCACGTGTATCAAAAGCATGTATACGGACGACAATAAACACTTGTACCAAAAAGCAAGTGTAATGTCCATGAAGCACATGTACTGAAAGCATATGTACGGACGACCAAAAGCACTTGTACCAAAAAGCAAGTGTCCGTAAAACATATGCACTGAAAGCATGTGTACGGACGACCAAAAACACTTGTACCAAAAAGCAAGTGTCCATGAAGCACATGTACTGAAAGCATGTGTACGGACGACCAAAAACACTTGTACCGAAAAACAAGTGTCCATGAAGCACATGTACTGAAAGCATGTGTACGGACGACCAAAAACACTTGTACCGAAAAGCAAGTGTCCATGAAGCACATGTACTGAAAGCATGTGTACGGACGACCAAAAACACTTGTACCGAAAAGCAAGTGTCCATGAAGCACATGTACTGAAAGCATATGTACGGACGACCAAAAACACTTGTACAAGAAGAAGCAAGTGTCCATGAAGCATATGCATCAGAAGCACATGTATGGACGACAATAAATACTTGTACAAGAAGAAGCAAGTGTCCATGAAGCATATGCATTAGAAGCACATGTACGGACGACAAAAAATACTTGTATAAAAAGCAAGTATATACAAAATACATGCATAAGAAGCATGTGTATCACCATCAACTGACGATAAAAAGCACTTGCATAAGAAGCATGTGTATCATCTCAAATGGGCCCTATAAGAAATATATATATATTATTTTAAGAAATAGTTCAAGTGGTGGTATCATCGTCTGACTGAGGATCCACCGACGCCGCTGCATCACCCCCCTCTTTTATCAACATCATAGAATCATCGTCTTCATATGGTTGGAAGACATAAAAATCAAAGTCAAGATACTTTCCTTTCGATTGCTTTCTTAACAGTTCAAAACCAGCAAAGAAGTATGTCGTGTTGTTATCGTCATACGCATCCAATAGCTTAAACCTTTCCACCGCCGCAATCTTGACTGCCTCCATCTGATCGGTCAAGACCTTCATTTGGTCGACAACTTGTTTGCTCTCTTCCAACGCCTTCTTCAAATCCGCACCCCTGGCAAACTAAACGAAGTGCCGCTTCGCGATACGTGCCCAATGAATGGATAACACGTGTCAAAAAGCAAACCGAGTCGTCGGATCAACAATAAATGCGGTTGTCAAGATTCATCAACACATTTTCCGAAACCTTTCAATATTCCAATCGTCGTCCAAACATAACCACGTTGGAATAGGGGGCATCTGGTACGTTCAGAACATTCGTCCACCCAACCGAAGATATTGGAAGACATTACGCTTTTCCATCACCCAAACAAAGAATAGAGAATGTCGATGCTTGGAAGACACTACGCTCTTCCATCGCCCAAACAAAGAATAGAGAATGACGACATTTGTCCTTGCTAAGTGTATCTGAGCTGTTCGCATGATCCATTAATAGAGATTGGTAAGTCAAAAATATTCGTTTACGTGATGGACGAGCCTATCCACTTCCATCGCCCAAACCAAGCATATGGAAGGACGACCTGAACAGTCGTCCAGACAAGTAAAGCCAAAACCACCCACGTGTTCCGTTACTAAAAGGATTTTATATCCGAGTTAATGAAGAAAACCGTTAAAAAAAAAAAACAATATCTCAAGATATTGTAACAGCCATCATTAAAGCCCCTCATTCAAGTCCAATAAAGACTGAAATAAAGGAGAGCACAACGGCTACTTACTGGGGGCATCTATATAAACCTCAGAACAGTATGACACAAGGTACGCAGAATACTGGCCAAAACATTCAATCCTATTTGTTGATTATTTTCTGCAAATCATTGACAAAGGCATCGGAGGAACTTTGGCCGGCACCCCACCGGTGTTCCCCTGTTGTTTTATCCTTTTTGTTCTTCCAGGTCTTCCATCCGAGAGGTTATACGTCGGACGACCGTGCTGATCTTGCACATCATCGGTTGCCGGGTCTTCCATCCGAGAGGTTATACGTCGGACGACCGTGCTGATTTGCACATCATCGGTTGCCGGGTCTTCCACAGAGGTTATACGTCGGACGACCGTCATTTTGCACATCATCAGTTTGATTTAATAACTGCCAAACACTTTTAAATAAAAATAGATAATAACAAATTCTCTGTGTTAGGAGTACTCTTTTAGTGAAAATGTATTGATTGGTGAACAACCACTTAAGATATCATTTGGTGAACAGACATACTCCTTGATAGAAGGAAGATAAATAGAGCACGTTAAATTGAAGGTTCCTTATTTTTCCATAATCTGCTTTCATAACATCTAAACAATGGTATTTTGGTACAAGTTTTGTTCTTCTACTTCTTTTTCTTTTTTTTATTATTTATTTTTCTATCATGATCTATTTTTATTTTTGTGTTTTTGTACGTTTATATGACTGCAAGGGGATCTATAAGGCAATTGAACTAAGGTAATATTTTATTTTTGCTTGATTCTAACTTATTTTCTGTGTTATCAATTAAAAATAACTATTTTTTCTCAATTATTATACACTATTTAATTCCTTTTATTTTTCTGTTGTTGGTGCAATTCCATCTATTTGTTATTATCAGTTTTTATTTTATTTTTTTACTTAACATATTTTCTAAAAAATAATTCTAAATATATATTTTGATCATATACACATTATGTGTTTATATAAAGTTTTTTCGGTGCTTTGCACGGGTTATATGCTAGTTTGATAATAATGGGGTGAGTTACTACAACTCAATTAATAATAAATCCATGACTTGAACAACACGGGACCAAGGATTCAGCACAAAGGCTGAATTTACGGAACACGATTTCCACAACTGTATAGATTGAGAATAAAGCAGAAACTATAGATAAACAAAGAGGAGACTGAAACATAGTAGCAGAATAAGATACAAAAAGAGTGACACAAAGAGTAGTTCAACTTACATAGGTTACTAAGACATCAAAATGGCAAATAAGTCTAACTGAATCGTGAATATCACAACAAAAATCATATGGCTCGAAGGATAAGTAGAATTTATCATATCAAGGAGGAATCTCAAGGTTGATACACGTGATGTATTCTAACATATCCGAGAATAAGCAATATGTTTACAGAATGATCAAGTTATATAGAATTGCAATCTTGGAAAGGTCCAACGTTAATATACAAACAGCCATGATTTATTATCAAGTGGGTTCCAAAGTTCACATAGACATATACCCATATGACTCATTATCAAGTGGATCCAAAACACACATATACATTGGCCAGGGTGTTAAACGAAATCCTCTTCATTATTTTGGATGAGACCAAAGCTCAAAATCATATCATATTCAAAGCCAAATATCTCAATATTACCTCTCCCAAGCGACTAGTAGCGGCGCCCTTCTGGCAAGAGATAGGCTTTAATACCATTCCCAAGATGCTTAGAGTACAAAGGCAATATAAAGAAATATAGACCAAGATGAAAGATTTTAGAATGAACGAACATGACACTCGTTCAAATATTTCACAAGCGATTAGTGTGGTTAGCAGATACATGACTAATCATGGTAATGAGCATTGACAAGTTGTGAAATGGATTCTTCGATATATGAGAGGTATTGCAGACGTTGGCTTAGTACACGATAGGGCTTCTACCAATAGTAGTAGTGTTGTTTTGTATATTCTGACTATATATGCTGGTGATTTGGATAAGAGGATATCTCTAAGAGGTTATGTCTTCACGTTATTTGGTTGTGCCATCAATTGGAAGGTGATGTTACAGTATGTCGACAGTTACTTTGTCTACTACAGAGGCAAAATATATGGTAGCGACAAAAATAGTGAAGGAAACTTTTTGATTAAAGGATTTGGTCGATTATCTTGGTTTGCAACAAGGGTGATGCTATTGTGTTTTGTGATAGCAAGAGTGCCATACATTTGACTTTTAGTCAAATGTTTCATGAGAGAAACAAACACATTGATGTCATATATCACTTAATTTGTGAGATTGTATCTAAGGGTATCATTGCAGTCATAAATGTTGCTACATTGGATAATCCAACAACTATGATGATTAAGCCGGATCCTTTGAACAAGTTCAAGAATTGCTTGGACTTGGTTGGTGTTTTGGTTGGTGTTTGTAGTTTATGATAGCCCTTAGGGGCTTTGGTGGAGGCGATAGAGGAGTTTCTTTTGTGTTGCTTGATCCAATTCAAGCTAAGGAGGAAATTTGTTATGTTTGGTTTAAATAAGTATACTGATTGCACGTGAGTGCATCACATGGGAATATAACCCATGATTCCTTAGCCGACTAAGCCTTGAATTCAATTTGAATTCTATCCCCGTGTAGGAGATATGCACCAATTGTCAACTTTGGTTATTATATATAGGTGGGTTCTTTGATCAGTTGATTGTGAGCTGCACAGTACAAAGAAAACATAGGTTTCTTCTCCTGTTTTATTTTGAGAGGGGGGAGGGAGAGATCTCTTTGGGTGTATTTGAGATTTGGGCTTTGTGAGCTCGCTTTTATACCATCTTTGTAATCTCCTTATTTTTTCGGTGAAAATTTTTCTTAATCACCCCCTGGATATAGGCCTTAGATTGAACTATGTAAATTTTCATGTTTCCTGTGTGATTGATTTATTCTATTTTCCTAATTCTATTTCGCATAAACCCACTATTTCTCAACAAAATCAACTATTGTATTCAACAAAAAATTGATTCAACTCTAGAAATCAATTGTATCGATTTCTTTAATTTTTCATTCAATGCAAATGGGTTTATTCAATTCTTTTGTTGTCGATTTCATTTATATCAATTTTTATTTTATTTTATTATTATCTTGTTAAAATGCTCGTAATTGAGGCATTTCCAAACCCACACAAGAACATCAGTTTGGCTGGAATCCAGGAAAAGAAATAGAATAGCATTCATTCCATACATAAATGTGATTCACATTTTCAATCACATATATCTCTTAAAGTAAACTTTCAATTTATTTGGATAACTATTTCTATTACATAAAACCATTAACTACCAATGACTTATGATAAGAATAAATTAAATTACAATGATGAAAATAATAACTCTTGGACTAAAAAACATATAGACAGGATATGATATGTATTCCCTTGTGTACTGAAGATGATCAATGAATGATATCCCCTTTAAGCCAACTTGTTTGTATTTGGTGACGTTGTCTCTCGAAGTCTCTTTTCTTTGGAAAGTATTTCTGCAAATCTGTAATGGTAATAAACATTAAAGTTTGATCTTTGGCTGGCACATGCAATCATTTATTATAATAACACAAAAAAGTGTGTGCACACTTGCATGTTAAGAACATTAATTGTACCATACTTTATCAGGGCCTCCTCATTGGTGCCACCATTTTGAATTGGTTGTGCTTGACCTGTCTCCAAATTCACCCTAGATACCGGTTTCTTCAATAGGCTTTCCCCAATATGGACAAGTTCTTCCAAGTTCTCTTTTGTAGAAATATCAACTGAAGACTGTGTCCCAGTCAATGTATCATCCTGAATTTTAAGTGAAATCTTAATTTGCTTCCATTCAAAACCAACGTAGCTCAAAATTAATAAATAAGGATTTTATCTTGCAAGCTTACTTGGATACGAAGATAATTCTCTTCGGAATGAAGAGCTCGGAACACCACAGAGATATGAAAATCAACCATATCTCCACTTGCTTGTGTAAACACGTCGACCAATGGAGTGGAATCATCATGAAGTAACCAACCCAAAGTACCCCATTTGGCTGCCATGTCAGCATCGTACAATTGTTCCTTCTTTGCCGAGCCAGTCCCTAGTGAGATTACTAGAAAGCGATGATAGTCCATTGGCTTAATAGGGAAAAAATTTTGATTGTCTTCAATGACCCGTTTGGTCACTTGGTTTAAAGCAACTAATGCCTGCATGGTGCCAAGATATAAACAAATTAACTTACATAGGTCAATTTACTGTTTTGAAGCTTTTTAACTTAATCAGATATATATATATATATATATATAATTGAGGAGGGTAACTATAAATACCGGATTATTTGCAGCAACACCACCATCAACAAGATTGAATTCTCGAACTTCTCCTTCGTTAATTTGGTTCTTGAAGTGGTAGGCAGGAAGATAAGTCGGAGCAGCGGAAGTGCCGATGCATATGTCGGACAACCGAGCATTCAAGGGACAATCAGTCTTTCCCAACTGCAAGAATTAATGTTATAACTTGGTTTTAGGTATATATGACTTTTGTTAACAAATGCTCCTAGGGCATTCATTAATGTTAGATTATTTGAATTAAATACTCTTATTTTATAGGGAATAGACAAAAAGTATAGTAGGTGCATAGTGCGTAGAAAAAATAGTTCTATACTCTATAAAAATAGAATAAAATATGTATTAAATGTTTTCTTAACGGATATTCTTAATCAGGGCACCCGTCAACGGACCCTATGTTTATAGTTTACCATAACTTTCTTAAGGATATGCTTGCGCCCTCCTTTTCTTTTTTCATGCACTTAAAATTGAGAATGATGATGTCAAAAGGAAGTGCAAAATCCATATGCACATGCAACATGACGTTTGTCAAATACTTGTGAAAAAAGAAGGAACTTTAATCTTTGTTTTTAGTAATTATACATTTATCATTGAAGCTGAATATATAGTAAAACCAATTACTTTTCTTTTTAATTTTCCCAATTAAAAGAGATTGGGTCGAGGTTTATAAAAGTTTGGACGTCATTTTATTTGACAAGTCAAAGTTTTAAAACATTCGAAACAGTACTCCAAGTATAAGTGGAATCATTGGCACTAAACAGTAAAGACTATTAGCGAGAGAGAGAGAAAGAGACCAGCTCATAGGATGAGAAAATGGTTGGCTGCAAATTCTTGATATCAAATGTAGGGATAACAACATTGGTCAAGGTGCTTCCCAGCCGAGTCTCTCCTAATTTCTCATTTACGATCCAATGAAGGTATTTCCCATCATATTTGGGTCCTCTGAATATGTTTTCAATTGATCCAAATATGCTCCTGCAATTGAAAGAGCATTATAAATTTATAATATGATGCTTTATTCAAGCATTAACCAATTGTATCTTTGCTATTGAATTTGAGGAGAGGAGCAATTGATCAAGTATTAAAATTACTTGTTTTGTGGGAAAATTTTAGGGCAGTGGTCGAGATAGAAGGGCTTGATATCCTTAGCAGCAAATACAGGACGATCTTTTGCATCTGGAGCAGTCAACATGGCTGTTACTAGACCACCTGTGCTTGTCCCGGCAATTACATCGAAATAGTCTGCAAGTCTTGCATCCTCACCATCCAGCTCCTGCACCACGAGGTTACACCATTTTTAATTTATAGCAAGTGCTTTTGTATTGGATATTTTTGCGATTATGTACATGTGTGTGTGTGAGAAAATTATTCAGTACTTTTGAAAAACGGTGATGTAATACTCACTTTTCTTACATGATTGTTAGATCCTACCATGAATGTAATCACCCACAATTCATGTCAGAGGTGGGAATATCACGTCATCATAATTCATGAGTACTGAATAATAACTCGTGTGTGTATGTGAGTAATAAATACAGTATATTATACAAGTATGTTAGCTCATGAGAAAAAGATCTCTCCCATTTAAAATGGATTCATTTTATAGTTTAGATTAAATCTTACAAATTGAAAAGTGTAATCTTTCACATCATTTAAAATTGTAAATCACCTGGTAGTTTGTGTAGTGTTAAATCCAAAAAATAAAACCTTAAGAATGAAAAAAGTTTCTAAATACACTCAAATTTTGAAAACTATAATAATACATATATAGATCGAGATATATATATATAGACGTATATATATATATAGGCACTACTAAAAAAAATTAGAGTATACCTGAAGTTTTGATTCAAGGAATTCTAGTATGGTTGCAGGGATGATACCCCTGACACCGCCCCCATCAATGCTTAGAATGGTGATCAAGTTCCCATAAGTTGGGGGTTGAATTCGGAAAGATGATGACTTTGTGTTTTCCATTAGGTGAATTGGAAGTGGAGCACAAATGTGCAAGTTAATTGGAATAAAGAAAGAAAGAAAGAAAGAATAAGTTAATTAATTGGAATAAAAAAAGAAAGAAAGAATATTGCTTAGTTCTTGCAAGGTATATCAAAGAAAGCTTTGGTTTCTGTTCTCAAAATAGATCCAACTAGGACCCTATTTATAGCCTTAGATAAAATCTCTTTCAAGTTCAAGGTCTACAAGTTTACAAGGTCGAAACTGCAGGGAACAATCACTGGGTCAGAGGGTGCATGTTGGAACTATAATCTGCACTTGTAGCTAGTCAGCCCCCGCTTTGAATCTTTCCAAGTCCATTGTCCTAACCCTTAGACTCCATATTTTCATCATCCATTTATTGATGTCAGGACAAATTAGAAAGAACTTTCATGCACGAGAATTGTCTAATGTGTAACTGTCTTGACAAGTCGTGTATATGTTTACGTGAAAAAGACAAATTAATTCCCTGAATAAGCAATGAAATTTGTCATCCCCCTATCTTTTGCTGGATCAATTAATAAACACGCGTTACCTAACACCAGACTTAAATGGACGTACACCATCGCTCTAAAGTCTAAATACGATTATTCAGATTTTATAGAGGGTCAATAAAATAATTGGACGAAATGTTTATGTGCCACTTATGACCTTTTCAAACTTATGTTTCATCTTAAAGAAGGTACCATGGCTTAATTTGAAGGATGCAGCACAAGCTGATGACAGCCATGCACCATGCACCATGCACCTGTGTTCGCATTCCCGAAGGCACCTCTCTTTTTTAAGAGGATTCGCGGCATGTCAAGTCCTAGCACTACAACAAAATACACCTATTACAACAAGAGTTATTACAACAAAAATGATTATTGTGGTAATACACGTACTATTATATCAATTCATTAGATTTCGTTGCAAGAGTTACTTAAAAACTGGTAATTTATTACTTCAAAAATAAGTTGTTGTAATAGGTTGTAAAATATCGTTGCAATAAATCATTATGTAATTTATTGCAATGAAGTTAGTAGTTGAAGTAATAGTTATGAATATTACAACAAGATGTTTTGTTGCAATAGGAAAAATATGATATTATAACAAAACGCTTTGTTGCAATAGGAAAAATATAATATTACAACAAGATATTTTGTTGCAATAGAAAAAATATGATATTATAATAAGATGTTTTGTTGCAATAGGAAAAATATAATAACACATTTGGGCTTTCTAGGAAGGTGAAAATGGAATTGTTGAGCTGTGATATTTAACCAAATACTTTGACATATTAGAGCAGGCCAGCAACTAGGTCGGACTAGATACACACACTTTGACATATTTAACCAAATACTTTGACATATTTTCAAGTCAAAATCTGTAAACGTTTCATCTTTCAACTTGCTGGAAAAAAAAATAAATAAATAAATAAATCTGTAAACGTTTCATCTTTCAACTTGCTGAAAAAAATAAAATTCATATTGGGAGAGATATTGCCCATTAGAGATGGAGGATATTACTCAAAGTTGCGTCAACTAAATAAAAATTCACTCTATTTCCTGAGAGAGAGAGAGAGATCTTCTCTTCTAAATGGCGCGCTTTCAATTGATTGCATTTTCTCTCTTTCTCATTTCCTCTTCACTATTACTCACAGTCGCTCTCTCCAAAACCCTCAAATGTGACGGTAATAACCTCTTCAATCGGATCTGAGTTTATTAGATCCATTTCTCTCACTCTTTCATTTTCAAAAATCATTGAGTGTGAATGTGAATCTGTGTGTTGATTTTGAATGCAATGAAAGGGCTGAACGAAATCAAAGCGTCGCTAGGTTGGAGAGTGGTGTACGCGTGGGTTGGAGACGATCCTTGTGGAGACGGAGATCTTCCGCCTTGGTCCGGTGTCACTTGCTCCACTCAAGGCGATTACAGAGTCGTTACCGAATTGTATGGTTTTGCATCAATCGCATTTCTTCAATTTTTATTCAAATTGATGTTTGAGATTTAAATTGAATTAAAATTTGCAGAGAAGTTTATGCGGTTTCGATCGTTGGACCTTTCCCTATTGCTGTCACCAATCTCTTGGATCTCACTCGGCTGTAAGTTCATTCGGTTTTGTTGTATTTGGATTTCAGTTGCTTCTATTGATCAATAAGGTTTAAGTGTTAGCGAGCAGAGTTTGATGTGAAAACAATTTGTTTGTAATGGAAATGCCAAGACAAATGTTGTTTCAGACAGCGGCTGAAACTCAGGGAGCTACCATACGAGTTTTATTCATGATCTTTGGTGTCATCTTGTCAATTTTCCAAAGAAATAATGACAAACTTATGTTATCCTTTTATATTGGTGAGTTTGGCAGTTTAAATGTCAGTGAAATTTAGATAGCTTGAGCCACAATAGATGATGTCTGTTTTGAATTCTTTTGGTAATTGATAACGTAATAAGTACAAGTTGAATGATACCCACTTTAAAAATTCTATTCACTGGAAAATGTATAACAAGTTGAGAGATTTAGCAGGTGGATTAGTATCTTTGCCAAAAGGATTTAATTTACTCAAGAATCTGTTTTGCTTCCTTTTGTATTGAATGTCAGGCTAAGAACAGCAAGTCAATGAAAAAGGGTCAGGTTAAGTTCTGCAAAGTGGCACCTTCAGTTGCTTTAGAATCCCCAAAGTTTCAAACTGGTTCAAAAACAAATATTCTTCAAGAAGCGGTAAAGACAAAACCTAGATCAGACGAGGTTACATGTTCAATTGATTCTAGGAAGAAACTGTGCCTCTTCAGTTAAGTACCATAGGGAAGCAACACATCGATGACCGTCAGCTTGAAAATCAGAGTTCTTCACAGCCTCAAAGTCCTCCAAAGAAAGGTTTGTTGTCTACTTCGATTTCACACCTCCATGCATGGTAACCATGACATACATACAATTACTACTTAGAAACTTAATGCAAGAAGAAAATACATCTTGGTGTGAATAATGCATATGTCTTTTTTATTGGAAGTGTGGAAAATAGCTGGATAATGAAGTATACACCAAATTCATGATACTGATTAAGAACTGCAATGTGGGACTATAATCCAGAAGTAGTTAATAAGTGGAGAGCTCAAAGGGAAGAATTAGCTCTTTAGTCTTGATCTGAGCTGGTTTCACGATTTAAATGTTTTACTTTTATTTACTCCCATATGCAATGTGGTCTTGGCCAACTGTAGCAACCAAGTGCAGAACACACTTCAAAAATTCACACCATATATAGTAAGAATCGTTCAAATTGAAACTTTAAAGTTTAAACAAGTATAAAAACACACCATATATAGTTAGAATAGTTCAAATCCAACCCTTTGGGGAGAACTTTGCAATTAACTGAAATTAACATGAAATCAATTCAATCTCCCACAAGGAGTAGAAATGGGTTCTGAACCTGATTTGTGAAATGGAATCGTATGAACCTTTTTTCTCCTAGCATTTTGCTTTACAATGTCTTACCGTCATGTAATCTGTCATTCACAGGATGGCTAACCCACTTAATTGCAAAACTTTCATGAGTGCAATAATTTTGTGTTCTGTTAGCACCGTATGTTAATGTTGCTTTCTAAGCCTGTTCTTTTGCCATAATATGTATGTTTAAAATTACCAAGCCAACCATTTAACATTTAGGTGGGGTTGATTCTTCAAGATTATTGATTATATGTTAATGAACTTAGTTAATATGGTTTCATATCAAGGGCAAAGGTAACACATGAGTCATGACTTGTTACAAGTAATATTTCTGTTTTATTCTGTCTTATATAGATGTGTGCAGCAAACAGTAACATTTTTGTTTAAATGATTACATCAGTCAAAGGTGGCCTTTCTGGAGACATGCTTATATCAAACAATCCAGACATTACCGACATTGATGCGGATCACAAGGACCCTCAATTATGTGGTGTCTATGCCCCTGATATATATAGCAATTTACGTGTCGCTGAGGTTTGTGCTTTCGATAGATACCTTTTGTTTTTTATTTTTTGGTATAATACTTAGTGTTCCCTTTTTATCACCCCCACTAATTATATTTGGGACTTTTTGGATTTGTTTGATTTGGTTGTTCTTCTTCAGAGAAGGGGAAGAAGATAAAGAAAATATACTATGAAATATATGACATGCTAAACCAAGGATAATAAGAGAAACTACCTTAAATCAAAACTAATTAATGCAGCTCAGAATGCATAAAATATATGCATCTCCACTTATTGTTATGGTTGCTCAGCTCATTAAATGTATTCTTGATGCCTACTTATGGTTTAATCTTTTGTTTTTACAGCTTGTCCGGAGACCATGTCCTAATTTCATAGAAACAATACAGCGAGATATAACTCAAAGCATGCAGAGGATTCTGGTTGATTGGCTTGTAGAGGTTAGCATAGTGTCATTGCCTGAGGTTAACATGCTTTTGTTAAGTGCACATCCTTAGGTGTAGTTTATGAAGCTATTGACGATGGCTTTTGTATCTCACACTATGGTGAAGACCTTCATTGAAGGGATCCCCATCTTTCTGTAGTATATACTTTAAGGGCAATCTTGGCTACCTAAAACATGTATGTTAGGATTAGCCCTTACAGTTTATATTCAGTTATAAATAATTTGTACTGACCTACACAAATGTGCTACACAGTATGCCATTAATACTCAATGGTCAAACATGGTGGAGAAATGAAAGAATATCCCATCTTTTTTTGGTCCTATGAGTTTGATGTGATTATTTGCAGTTAGTCTTTTAATTATATAAGGGTAATTATTCTTTATCTAATATTCAGGATGGTGTTGGAAGTTGGAACATCAAATTCTAACTTCCATAAGAAACACATTTACTTTATATGGTTGGGTTTAGCCCAACACCTTTTTACCGTTGCTGATTTTAGTCCTAGCCTCTATAATGGTTATTAGTCTGGTACAGAATGAAGCACAGTAGTAGTAATCTCATTTTGTTAACCTTAAAAATAACCCATTGAAAATGTAAGGTGCATTGTACAATATATAAACCTAACAATATGTTGGTTATCAAATTTAAAGAAGGAAATAGTTTTCCTTCAACCCGGTTTGGAGGAATCCTTCTTCATCCCACTAAGTGGCAAGCAAATAGACCATCCACGTGTGTATTTTAAAAAGTCACATAAGCTATTAAAAATGTCATGTGACTAAAAGTACACGTAGATGGTCTATTTGCTTGCCACGTAATGGGTTGGAGTAGGATTCCTCCAAATCGGGTTGCAGGAAAACTTTGTCATAAATGTTATTTTATTGTTTCACTTTTTGAAAGGGGAGCCAAAAAAATTCAAGTGGAATCAAGTAGGTAAATCGGGTACAGATCTTTTCAGGGATTGTATTATAGTATATAGTAAGAAAATCTCCACAAGCTGGCCTAATGAAACCTATTTCACCAGCCATGTCCTGCAGCATTTGGCATTTATCCCTGCATTAAAGATCTTTTTTGATGTAGATGTTACAAATAAGTTGTCTTTGCCAAAGGCTTACTGGCAGCACCACAGCATGGAAACATAAACTAACCCATTTGAGATCAGTATGTGCCCATCTGTTACTCCTAAATTACTTATACAAATACCTTTGTATAATTTCAATAAAAATATCCCTTTTATATACTTTTTATTTTTTATTTATCTTTATGAAGAAATTGTAATCCCTATTATATGCTATGCTTGGCTCATAATTTATTCCTACAATATACAAAAGTTTCTCTATAATTTAATATTAAAGTAATTTTTTATATTTGACAGATTGGGATATGCATGGGGATTCTTTCCCTTAAAAGAGAATGGGGATTCCCATTCATCTGTAAAGCAGTGAAAGATCAGAATGATGGTTTGATGTAACATAGCCCATAGGGCAAGAAAATGGACCTATTCCCCAACCCCACCCCTCCCCCATTGGTTACTCTTTACTAAGAAATTAGAATGTGATAGAAGTAGTACTTTTTAATTGTTTTTAGTTTGGGGAGTTTGTCATTGGAAGAGTAAAAAGCAATATTATTTATATCGACGAAGTGTTTATGAGCTAACTTCAATGCAATTTGTGAAATTGGATGTACGTTTGGATTGGTTTATTTGCTAAAACATGAGTAAAAAGCTTAAACCCAACAGATAATCATGCTACAGATTTTCATAAAATTTGATTCTCAAAATTTTAACCCTATTAAAAAAGAAGCCATTGTGATGACTTCAGGTTTAACTGTCCAGTAATGCTAGTTGGTGTGTTTTTCATCATCTTTCTTTCTTTCTTTTTTCCTTCTTTTCTTTTTTTATTTCTTCTTTCCTTTCTTGGAATATCTATGTACTGATGACTTTAGAGCTAGTCGTTTGTGATGAACTTTTTCTTGGTTGGAATTACAGATGTCCTGATCCTTGTCGTCCTTTATAGGGGAGTTACTAAGGATAAATGGGCCATTGAGTAGCACAGGAACATAACTGTAAACTTAATTGGAGTTGCTCATTGTTGGCACCACTATAACCATAAAACATTCTCACTTTTTCACTTGTACCTTGCAATCTTCCAGTTCCACAGATTGCACTTTCCCACTTCCTATTAACTCAAGTACAATATCCAATAATGAGAAAGTCAGTTTGCAAATTTTCTTCTCCATGAGAAATGAATATTCTTGTACTGATTTTAGTTCCTGAATTACTTTTAGGAAAGCTGAGCTCTTGGAAAGGAAAAGGTAGAAAAAGCTTAGGCAGAAAGCAAAGGAGCAAAAACATGGGGAGAAGGATGATGGTAAAGAGTTCATTGACAATACATCAGAGGCTGTGCCTGTGCCGCAAGCAGAAACTTGCATCCCCTATAGGATTGAACTGTGCTCCAGGCTACAGTTGCGGTATTGTTGATGTAGGGGGCGAAGCCTCATTGATCCCACTTAACCTTGACCTTTCCACTGATGATATTGAATTTAAATTCTTGTTCTCAAATTTCTCAGATATTAATTGGTTCTTATAGCATTAGTTCCAAATTCGTTTTTCCATATTGTTTAGAAAGTCACTCTTTAGCTGATGAAACTAGTGTATAAACCATAGCTAATGTAGTTCTAAATTTCAGTGTGTATGTGTGTGTGTTTTGTTTTTTCTGTACTACTTGTTAATGTCATTTCTGATGTTGAACCAGGGATTGTGCGATTGACTTTGAACCTTGCTCTAAGCTTGAGGACCTAAATTTGGATGTAAGAAGGAATTCCGGAGACGAGGAGAGACATCTTATAAAGAACCTTTTAAGAAGGTACCACAGCAAATCTTTGATAGCAATTCTTCTGTTTCTCTGTTATTTCTGAAGATTTAAGCCACAACTATCGTTCATTTACCTAACTATGAATCAGCAAGATTGTCCTACTTTGTGAACAACAATGGACGGTTTACCTTTTGTTGGTACAATGGTTTTAATATCTAGTACTTTGATAGAAATTGTTGGGTGCTTCCCAATTTTATTAGAACTTCAGCTTATGAGTTAGCTTAATGACCAATCTAAGACCTACACTTATTCACAATTAACATTAATTTCCCATCGTAATTGAAAAAATTGGAGAATATATATATAAAAACTTTCTACATGGATTTGGTTAATTTTTACTATTGATTCATTGTTATTAATTCCAATGATTAGTCTAATGATTAATTGCTGGTTAATTTGTATTACTAATAAGCAATGAGAACCTCTATTACGCGCAAAAATATATTGTCAATCATTTTTTTATATTAAAGAATGGAATCAGAAATACAAGAGCACGCACACCATGTAAACTGACCAGCAGATTTTTGTATGCAAGATTTTGACTACCTCTACAATTTCAGGACTTCAAACCGCAGCTATGTCATTTGAAACCAAAGGAAAACAGTAAGTTACAGCACTAATTGAGTCAAATGAAGGATTGCACTGCACCAGTGGGTTGGTTTTGAATGAAGCCAGGTAAAACCCCTAGCCCTTGTTGAGTGAAAACATTCCTTTTTTGTTTATCTATTGAGTAAAGTTGATGTGGATAGTTTTGTACAAATTTTGATAAGCATGTTATATACACGTTTATATATTGAGTTCTTACAATTTTTTTCTTTTTTATAGGGAGGTAACCAATATCATGGCTTTTGATTGATATATGGATGAAACATGGATTGGAGCTCAAAGAGAATTTTGTGTTTGTTGTAAATCCATGAATTTGTATCCATTAATGACTTAAACTTAGATGGGGGATTATTTTTATACTTATGAATTTTATGTAGAAGTTGTAGTTATTAATATTGTGAAGTGTTATAAATTTTCTATCTTTGTCTAGATTTCTTGATTTTGTGAATGTTGCTCTTTATTTAGTTTTTATATTATTAAACAGGACCAGTGACAAATAGAAATATCAACAATTAATACTGATAAAATTTTTTTTATTGTAACGAAACGGTTGAAGCAATACCTTATCGCAACGAAATAATCGAGGCAATAAAAATGTTATATAACTTTATTGCAACAAAATGGTTGAAGCAATACCTTATCGCAATGAACTAGTTGTGGTAATAAATGAAATTATCGCAACAAAAATCTTGTTGCAATATATGATATTTATTGCAATGACATATTTTGTTGCGAAAACCTATTACCACAGAGTTTATTGCAACGGCTAAAACCTATTACCACAGAGTTTATTGCAACGGCTTGCAACGAAAGTTAGTCGTTGCGATAAAAGTTTATTACAACAAAATGAAAGTTATTGCAACAAAAAATTTCGTTGCAATTAACCTTTTTTCTTGTAGTGTAGTAAGATTCTTCGCTTTGCATCGAATTAAATCAAATGCTCCACCGCTTGTGCGGGCTCCCGACAATTCATTTGAGTTTCATTATGAACTTCTGTACTAACAACATAAAATACACAAAACAAATGCTTTCATTAATAAAAGTCAACTCAATTATCTTAGATCTATCAAAATAAAACTTTATGTATTTTTTAAAAATTTTAAAATCATATAAAATTGCTTATGTACTAAATTCACAAAATTTGGCTTTTAATATACAAAATAAAAGAATATATTAGAATGTTATTTTTTATTTTGTTGCGACACCTAATTTGATATTATTCATGGTTGAAAATACCAAATCCATAGTTATAGAATAAACTATAAAACTAATTACGAGTACACCAACTTTATAAACCAATTGGTAAGCTATCTTTTAATTGTTACTAAGAAAAAAAAAATTATCATCAATTATATTCTAAAATTATTCATGTGTTTATGACGGATTCAAAATTGATATTATAATAATTAAGCAACACAACTACATAAGCTCACTAAATCAATTATTTTTAGTAAATAAGAATTAATTGTAGTATGGAAAATATCTAATAAATAATGATGCTCAAAGTCATATTGTAGATAGCCAAAAAAAAACTCAAACAGTCATTTAGGTGTGGAGTTAAACACAATGACAATACCCAAATTCCAAAGTCCCAAACTTTTAAATTTGGGTTTAAAAAAAAAAAATAAACAACCAAAGTGTTAATTAAACACATAATCATAATCAGAATGGATAATTCATATTTTTATTTTTTTTAGGTGATTTTTTTTTTTTTGTTAATTAGTTAATAAAAATGAAATTTCGTTTTGGAAAGGAGTCATTGGCCGCTTTAATTGTTGGGTTTTTTGGACCATATTTCAATTTCGATCAGGGCCCAAGTGTGAATTTTGTGATCTTATATAATATTATATACTATTAATTAATTGAAAAAAAAGACAGGAGGCCATGGCCCCTTCTGGTCTATAGGCCCATTTCTATGAAGGGTGACCATGCAGTATGATCTTTTTTCTTGCAAACTGTCTTGAGGGCATAAAATCACCATTTCCATACAACTCAACCTTCTGTTAAGATATCCCACATTGGTTAGGTATGAAAGTTGTGTTAGTAGTTCTATATATAAATAGGATACCTCACAACACATTGTAATCATCCAAAATATTGTATACACTGAGGATATAATAAAGATGTAGTTTATTAGGCTTTATTATGTGGACGTAGGCCATTGTGCCGAACCATATGAAACCCTAGCCTCCACTCTTCCCTCTCTCTAAATATTTCCTCTCTCAAAATATTTCCTCTCTCAATAATTATATTATTGAATAGTATATCTCATATTAAAATATTATAATTAAACACTACAATGTGAGTAAATTACAATTTATTATTATTACAATATCTCATATTAATATGTTATCAATTTTTGTATTGATATGCTTAAATAATTGATTATTATAATTTCATATTGGAATATTGTAGTTGATAATACATGTTATTAGTAAATCTTAGCTTATCATTATTAGAATATCTCATATTACACTCCGGTTATATACATTTATTAAAAGTGACATAACGGTTAGCTTTAGAATCTAACAAATGGGGCAAACTTGCAAACCAAACAAAGTGGTGTACAAGTGTTAATGTTTTGGTTTAATGTCCGGGGAAGATATTCTAAGGGGTAGACAAACATTTATCATACTAGAAATAAATCCTTGAGCAACAAAAACTGCCCTACCCATTGTTTCTCTCAAGATTAACAAAAACAAGCATAAAACTGAAGAGTAATCGTGTTACTCATATACTCAGTGATAAATATGTCATTAGAATATATAATATTGAAATATTGTAAAAAATAGAACTTAAACTACGGTGCATGACATGTGTTGAGAATAAAGAGAGAGAGAAAAGAGAGATTGAAAGTGAGCAAAATAACTCTATATGATATATTTAGTGACTAAACTAATACACGGAATTGCCTTTATATAGGCAGAGTAGTGTGTGTAGTACAAGTATGTGTAGTACAAATATATTCGTAAAACCCAGTAAGCCTTAATACATATTAACATCCCCCCTCAAACACAAGGGCCTAAAGCCCAGTAAGCCTATAATAAACTTATAATATATACTAACTTGGTGCGCTCAAAAAATATCATGAATACATAATTGTTGTAAATAGGAGTACTGGTGGGCTGAGGAGCACCCATGTATTAGGAGCCAACGAAGCCAGAGGAGTATTTGCCAAAAAAACTAACAACAGACTCATTTAGCCTTTTGATGGTTATTGACAAAAGAGACAAGAACACAAAACTTAGTCTTTTCACTTTTGCATTCTAAATAATCTAACAAAAAATTATTTCATTTTTAGACCGGCCTATTACTTGGCTTGATTATGATTGACGAGAAAGTTTGCCAAGATCTTTCATCTCAAAATATAAGGAATGTTGTAATCATGGATGGCCGCAGTGTCATTTTGTAATAATCTGTCATTAAAGAAGAATATAATAATCCAGTGTCCGCGTGGCGAATGAAAAGAGCTGAATCATAGGAACTAAGGGTGAAACCTTATTGAGCAACCACAAAACTGAACTTAGCAAACTAGGCCCGATTGCTTAAGACCATAGAAGCACAGCGAAGGTCGTTCACAAATTGATATGAATCAGGGTCAAGGTGGCTGCAAACTTCCTCAAAAGATATATATTAATCCAATAATGAGGTCGTAAAATTATGGGACCAGCTTATGTGATCGCATGTCTTGATATTATTTAAAGTCAACAAAAAAAAAAAAGCATTCGGTTTTACATATCAAAAAATTTGTTGAGAGTTAAAAAGTTTCACATTGGGCAATTAAAACCTTAAATCCCTACATATACGATCTTAAGTCTCTCCACCCATTTCCAATTGATCTAGGTTGGATGCTCCAAACTTAACACAATTGATGCTCCAAAAGTAACACAATTATCAAACGGTTTGCAGGCAAACAAAGATGCCATCGGCGGCGTCTCTACCCCATACCAATTGGTTTTGAGTTTGGATGCTCCAAACTCAACACAATTATCAAACAGTTTGTACGCAAACAAAGATGCCATTGTGCCATGAACTTAACTTTTTTTTTTTTTGATAAGTATTGTGCCATTAACTTAACACAATTAGATGCCCCAAAATTAACACAATTATCAAATAGTTTGTAGGCAAACAAAGATGCCATTGTGCCATTGGGTAGCACCTAAAAGGTTTAGGCCACCTAGAATTTGGACAATTCCACATAGCCTTAATTACATGAAAATGACGGTGCAAAGAAGAATATAATGCCCAATGCATAAATGGTGAACAAATCAAGGTCTTGTAGACTTTGAAACAGAATGAAGAATCACTGTTGGTTTACGTAAAAGAGGGGTATGACTTTTGTGCAATATGATAAAAAAATAAAAAAGAGGAGACAACATCAATCAAACATTAACATCCGAAAGGTTAGAAAACAAAGCGTAACACTTACTTTGCTCATGGAAAAAAAAGCCTTTCTTCAAACAATTATCAAATATTTTGCAAGAAAAAAAGAAAAAGTGTCTTGACAACTTTGATACAGAATGAAGAATCACTACTGGTTTACGTGAAAGAGGGGTACGACTTTTGTGCAATATGATAGAAAATAAAAAAGAGGAAAAAACATCAATCAAACATTAACATCCGGAAGGTTAGAAAACAAAGCATAACACTTACTCTGCTCATGGAAAAAAAAGCCTTTCTTCAAACAATTATCAAATATTTTGCAGGAAAAAAAGAAAAAGTGTCTTGATGACTTTGATACAGAATGAAGAATCACTACTGGTTTACGTGAAAGAGGGGTACGATTTTTGTGCAATATGATAGAAAATAAAAAACAAGAGACAACATCAATCAAACATTAACATCCGGAAGGTTAGAAAACAATTCATAACACTTACTCTGCTGATGGAAAAAAGCCTTTCTTCAAACAATTGTGAAATATTTTGCAGGAAAAAAAGAAAAAGTGTCTTGATGACTTTGATACAGAATGAAGAATCACTACTGGTTTACGTGAAAGAGGGGTACGACTTTTGTGCAATATGATAGAAAATAAAAAAGAGGAGACAATATCAATCAAACATTAACATCCAGACGGTTAGGAAACAATGCAAAACACTTACTCTGCTGATGGAAAAAAGCCTTTCTTCAAACAATTGTCAAATATTTTGCAGGAAAAAAAGAAAAAGTGTCTTGATGACTTTGATACAGAATGAAGAATCACTACGTGGTTACGTGAACGAGGGGAATTGCTCTTTGGTGTTTGACTTAAGTCAACAAGTCAAAGTCTTCATAAAAAAAAAAAAAAAATTTTAGAAAGAATCACTATACTATAATGAGTAAGTAGTCAACATAGTAGTTGTAGATGGATAGCCAGACAAATAATAGTTTGGAAATTAAAGGAATTAGTGAATTTCTTCTTACTAGTCCGTAGTTACTAGCTCTGTATATATAGTTCCTTCCCATATCCATGAGTTCTATAAGGCATCCCAATATGTTTCTTCTTACTAGTCCGTATTCAGCTCTGTATATATAGTTCCTTCCCATATCCATGAGTTCTATAAGGCATCCCAATATGTTTCAGATTCAAGCCTTCATGAAGTACACCAAACGGAGCTAGAACTGCCAACATTCCAGCAAGATACAAGAAAAATTTAGAAAACAAAATAGTATTGCTAATAGGCACACATGAAAATGTTGTGGATGCATGTGGAACTCTGACTTATGAATGACAACCCATTTACAGGAACATTCCATTTTATTTAATAAATCATTCCAAATGGACAGCAATGGTAGTCATTGAAAAGAAATATAGGATGTGATTCCAGTTCCATGGGTGTAGAAAACCCATATGAAAATCATCTCTAATGTACCATGACATAACCCACAGGAAAAAGAGCAAATTTCAAGGAAATAATTATATAGTCTGTGTCCAAAAAAGAGAGGAAAACGCACATCTAATAATGATATATGGAAGTTACAAGAAGTAGACTTTTCTTCCAATGTTGTAACAAAAATTACAAATATATGTATGTGTCTGTAACCACAAAAAGGAAAAAGAAAAAGGAAAAAAAAGGAGGATAAGTTCACATCTATTAATGATAGGTAAATCTCACAACCATGGTTGGTCACAAGGAGCAATAATTTCCTCAATGGAAACATCGGTTTCAGCCAAATGGAAGATTGATTTGACCAATTCAAACACATCACCCAAAAAAAAAAAAAAAAAAACATCATGCTCTTTCATTCAGTGAAAATGAAAAAGAAATACACATGACCATTCATTTTGGATTTCTAAACTATTGTAACAAATTTCAAATAACAAATTTCCAATGATGTTCATGGTCTAGTAACAGTAAGCCTAAATGTACATCAGAAAAAATGAGATGACCAATAACAACTAAATCCAAGAGGCACAAACCATGAAGTTGACTTAAACTAATTCAAGAGTGAGTAAATCATTTTTTCAAACATATGGTTTGCATGTTTCAAAATGGGAATGAAAAAAATATTTTGCAACATGAATCCACCCAAAAATTACACCAAAGGCAAATATTTTCAGATTCCGTGGAGCAAAATCTTACCCGCCCAACCCAACAAGAACTATTTGAGACATGTTTATTTGAATATTATTTTTTAAATACCTTACCCCTTTTGTCCCATTGTAGAGTACTTTATCACATTAACTTATTCTTATCAATTTTTTTTATAACTCTTTTCACTTTTCTATTTTTTCTCATCCGGTTACTTTGTCAAATTACAAATCTCTGTCTCTAAATCCCCTCTCTAGTCTCTCCATTTCATTATTGCCTTGCTCTCTCACTCTTTAAAGTCCCTCTCTTTTAATTTCATTTTCTTCATTTATTTATGTAATGAAAGACCTTGGGATTCTTTTTAATCTTGGGGGCAAATGAGACCTTAAGGCTAGGCTTAAATAGCCTAATCCTAGAAGCGCCCTCATGTTAACTCATAAATCATAATAGATTAAAACAGGTATGTATAGACTATAGTACTATCATCGTAGACTCAAATTTTGAAAGCTAGAATAATAATACAAATATCAATTAAATATATATGTATGTATACATGGCACCACACTCAAAAGTTAAGAGTATACCTGAAGTTTTGATTCAAGGAATTCAAGTACGGTTGCAGGGATGATTCCCCTGACGACACTACCATCAATGCTTAGAATGGTGATCAAGTTCCCATAAGTTGGGGGTTGAATTCCAAAAGATGATAATACTTTTTTTTTTGTTCCCATAATTCGGCGAAACGGAAGTGGAGCACAACTGTGCATGTTAATTGGAACAAAGAGAAAGAATATTGACTTAGTTCTAAGGATGGCAATTTGCATCCGATCCGTGGGTATCCGATTCGCCCCACCCCTAATGGGGCGGGTTTTATCCGATCCGTTGTTATAATGGGGTGGGGGTGGGGGATGTTTTAAAAATCCGTGCAGGTTTGGGGCGAGGGTCGGGGGAGGCATCCCCCACCCCATACCCGACCCGTATATAATAGATTAATAAAAACATGGTTTAGTTTTTTAACCCTACTTAGTTTACCCACATATAAATACTTACAGTAATTAGATTTTCTTGTAAATTGATGATTTTCTTATAAATAATTGATGCAGATAAATAGATTATGAGATTATTAATATTATTTTGGAAATATTAGTAGTGGTATTTTGGAACATTTAGTCATAATATTATTAAGAGATTATTATCTTTTTAAATATTCAAGCGTGGATTGTTGTTTCATGTAAATTGATGTTAGTAAATTGATTAGTGGCAAATTGATTAGCTAGTAAATCGATTGTTGTCATACTAATAGAATTTTTTTTTTTGTTTAATATAATTTAGCCAAAAAGAGTGAAACAAAAAACATTGAAAATTCATATTGGGGCGGGGCAGGGCGGATGGCGGATACTTGCGGGTACCCTGTGGGGTGGGGACGGGGGAAGAAAATTCCCTCGAGAACGAGGTGGGGCGGGGATGAGAGATGGGGCAGGGATAATGGGGCAGGGGCGGGGCATAGGATCCCCGCCCCAAACCCACCCCATTGCCATCCCTTCTTGTATAAGGTAGATCAAAGAAAGCTTTAGTTTCTGTTCTCACAATAGATCGATTAAGAACCTATTTATAGCCTTAGATTAATTGTGATAAAAATCTCCTTCAAGGTCTGCAAGTACACCTTGTTTTCTGGTCGCTAATAAGTTTATCAAGTCGAAACTGCAGGGAACAATATATCAATGGTTAGAGGGTGTATGTTGGAACTTGATATGGACCAGCAACCTTCTAAACCAGCCACGTTACCCACATCTGCATGAAGATGTCTTCATGTGTTGGAAATATTTCTTAATGATGCACAAAATATATAAAGAAACAAGAAAAAAATATTAATCCAAAAATATTAATAAGAAAATTATAACAAGTAACAAAATAAATTTAGAGATAAGTTTAGAACAATCTCACTAAGCTATAGAATCATGCAATGCGTTGTCCTTAAATGTTGATTTGTTCCACTCGGAGTGATTAACTCTGTACAAACGGTTTCCTTGACATTCAACCCTCCAGGATTAGACTATAGCAATAATCTTTAAGTTTAATGCACTTTCAAGCATGAAGATTCAAGAACAACCACCTCAATAATTTTCCTTGCCAACACCAAATGAATAAGAAAATTTCTTTTAAGAAACCAAAGAGAGCTAATGTAAAGAGCTGGTTTTTATTATTATTATTATTATTTTTCTGTCAAAGAGAGAAGTAGAGAAGAAGAGAGTTATTTTTTCTTGTCTAAAAATGGTTTTACTGAAGTTTTTTTTAAAAGCAGCAAAGCTAGGCTTCCTTTAGCAACGGTTCAAAAGGGTCTGAAAGCAAAGCAATAAATTTTGGAGGTTGATGGGATTAGTACAAAGACCATGGCTGACTTTTTAAAAAAAAATTCCCTTCCCAATGCTGAACTTTTTTGTGTTCCAAGGCACTCACACGGGTAAGAAAAGGCAAGGGCAAGAAAGAAACAAAACAAACTTTAAATGTGTGTTTGTAACACACGTATACAACATCATGAAGACATGCTTGAAGGATAAAGTTGATGTTGGAAGTGAGCAATGGTTCATAGAGATAGTACAGGATAGTTGTTAGAAGTTATCTTATATTGGGTGTTACTAATCCAACACTTTTTTATCGAGGGTTATGACCCTCGATAGAGATAAAATATACTTTCTTCGAGGGTTGGGAAGGCCGTCAAAACCTCTTTTTCAACGGTGTTTCCATCGACAGCTTTCGAGGGTCATCTTGACTGTAAAAAAAAAAGTTTTTTCAAAGGTTTTTATTACTTGTTTCGAGGGTTTTGAACCTCGTCAGTTTTTTTTTGTAGTGTCACCAGGTTCTTTGAATTGATATTAGAGCCTACAATGGTGGCCATCCGTTCCATTACCACAAATGAGCATGTGACGATCTCGAAGGTAGGAACACACGCGAAAAAATGCCAACTAGAAAGCAAACAAGAGGAACTCGTGGCCTTGCGTTAGAGCAGTGAAGCAATGGTCAGTGCGATTGCCTAGATTGACCTAGGCCTAGAAGTTATTTGTTAATGAAAAGTTGGTAAAAAACAGGAGCCGACTTCAAAATGAAGTCGGGTTCCAATTAGGGGCCAAGGTTTTGGAGGAGACATACATGCATGCACCATTTTCTTGCCTAAACTTCCCACTATTTTTAAGCGAGGATCTGGCGAAGGTGGATTTAGATGGCAAAGCAAAATTTTCAAGCTCCAGGTGCACAACATCAGAGGAAAAGTTTCTATGGCATCCTTCCATTTACATGAGGATGATCTGTAATGGATTCAATGGTTTGCGAGAACACAACCTAACATTCCATGGGAAGTGTTTATGAGAGCGTTATCTAAGTATGAAGACTTTGGTGAGGCACTTACCAAACCACAACAACCAGAACGTTATGAGAATATCATATTATTTTGGATTTGTTAGCCGCACATGTACAATATTGGCCTAAGTGGGCCTTGATTGATAGTTTTGTTGGAGTGTTATGAGACGAAAAGGGTGGTGGAGAAATTATTCAGAAGTTGACTTTGGTAGGGATGCAAGCATGATGGGACAAGGGCTTGTGTTACAACTGTAATGAAAACCTCACCCAAAACTACATTGCAAGGTACAACATATATTCTATTGGAAACGTGGAAGATCAATTGGAAGAAAGACATCTGATGGAGGCCAATCAAGAAGAAGAAGAAGAAGTGGTTGGGACCCTGAGATATCTTTGGATACTCTTTTTAGAGTGATCTCTTAGGCTATGCGAGTAACTAACATTATATATGGATGAAGGCATCTTGATTAACAGTGGTAGCACACATAGTTTCATGAATTCTAAGCTTGCAAAGAAATTGAAGCGCAACACATTTCCCACCCCAACTTTTCAAGTCAATAGTAGTAGGCTACAATGTGAAGAAATGTTTTAGGCTGTGCCTGTTGAAATCCAAAGGTATTGGTTTCATACGAGTATGTACCATTTAAACTTGCATGGAAGGGTCCAATGTGGTGTTAGGGATGCAATGGTTGCAAAGCCTTGGGCAAGTGCTTCATGACTTGAACAATTTAACCAGGGAATTCTCAGTAAATGAGTAGAAGTCGATCCTACGAGGAGAATCCACTAGCAAGGGGATGCATGGATCTTACAAAACATTCAATGCAAAGATGAATTGATCAATGGTTAGAATCCTATTTGAAGAAGATTGTACACATGGTGAAATGGAAAGAGTGGTTAAAGAAATGTTAAATACAAGAATTATACGACCCAATATTAGTCATGTTAAATACAAGAATTATACGACCCAATGAGTAACAGTGAAAGATCGTTATCCTACGCATGTGATTGACGAATTACTAGATGAGCTTCATGGGGTTGTCAAATTCTCCAAATTGGACCTCAAATCTAGTTTCCATCAAATAAGAGTACAACTAGAGGATATTCATAAGACAAAATTCTACACACATGACAGTCATGGCGAATTTTTATTGATGCTATTTGGTCTCACCAATGCCCCTGCCATTTTTCAATCATTGATAAATGAAATCTTCCAAGCAGCATTGCGGCAATGTATTGGTTTTCTTTCAATATCCTGATGTAGACACCACATTTTTCTACCCTTGTTTAACCCTAAATCGAGGGTAAAATAGACCTTTCAAGTTCATGGAAATAGTGTAATTTTGAACACCAAATTGTCCTACATATAATGCAAATTAAATCTAGACATTCAGGAAGGGTCACAACGATACGTCACAAGTCCAAATCAGACCACTTGATTAAGAGTTATCATTGAATCAAGATTTAATAGTAAAGCTACACATCAAAACCGACCACATGAACATAGCCTTTCAAATTTAATAGGTTCTTAGAAGAATTAATTAATAATGAAATAGGTGTCAAATTTTGGTTTGTTGAAATTCATGTCAACCATGCACATGCACACACAAACGATTGAATTCAAATTTGGGAAGGAATTAGGTTAAAATCAAATTTCAAATGACATTAACTTTTGAAATAAAAAACCTAATTAATTTAGGGTAGCAACTAACTCGAAATGGGTTGGAAATCAAACCCCATAGCTACCAAAATCCCCCTAAAATAATCCAAAAAGGGATGGACCACATATAAGATGCAATTCGCCCATTTCAAATCAGAGGGTTGGGCAACACTCTAACCTGCCTGGGCGGCACATAGAGCCAAAGCAGAGCGCCTCTTTGGCACTTTGATTCCCCTTGGGCAGCATTCTTGAGCCCAGACCTTATTGTATTATTGATTTATTAATTTATTTTGGCTCAAAATCTTGCATTTAAGGTATTCAATAGGAAGTCCTAAGTGTTTGGAGGCTGAAAAACCTAACCCTAGCCTCCCACATACCTCTATAAATACAAATTATTCCCCTACTTGCAAAGGATCAAATTTCACTAAGAGATTCGTTAGAATTTTCACGCTCGCACTATAAACACGAAAGCTTCTGTAGGTTGAGAACCCTCATGATAGGAGAAAGAAATTGTTGTTTTCCCTCTTAATTTCATCAACTTCAACCATCTTTAGAGAATCCAGAAGTGAAAAGAATGGATTCTTGTAATGACTCGATACTCTGTCCTTATGAAAACTCTAGGCCTGACTAACCTCAAAATCATAACAATCAAACATGCTAAATGGAACTTAGATCGAATCCACAAGCAGAGCAAACCTACATCATTCTCAAGCCTGTTTACATCAAAGAAAAAGTCCCAAACACAATTTACTACACCAAAATATAAGTTACCACAATATGACCTTACGGAATTTAGGATACAATCACATTATACAACATAACTAAGATCACAACCTGAATCAACTCTTAGCTTCTATTATCCTCACATTTAGTCCCGAAACTCGTATAAGCTCCTTATGCCTCAAACCCGACAAGTATATATATCTATATAATATATAATAGCAGAAGACATGAGCGTTAAAACCTAGAATGTCTCACATCATGACAAGTGGCATGTCTATCTATCGTTTAAATTTCTGAAGTGATACGTTGTTTAGATTTCCTAAATGGTTTGCATGTCTATCTATCGTTTAAATTTAATTTGAAGTGATACGTTGTTTAAATTTCCTAAGTGTTTTGATTTAATAACTGCCAAACACTTTTAAATAAAAATAGATAATAACAAATTCTTGATAATAAGTCTCCTACTACTAAAAAGATATCTTAATAAAATATCATAATAAAAATCTTTAAAATAAAATAGATAATAACAAATTCTTTAAAATAAGTCTCCTACTACTAAAAGACATCTTAATAAAATATCATATTAAAAATCTTACAATTATGACAATCTCCTAATACTAGAAGACTTCTTAAAGATTATAAAAAAAATTCATACGTTATTTAAATTTCCTAAGTGGTTTTGATACGTCCAGAACATTTGTCCACCCAACCGAAGATATTGGAAGACACTACGCTTTTCCATCACCCAAACAAAGAATAGAGAATGACGATGCTTGGAAGACACTACGCTCTTCCATCGCCCAAACAAAGAATAGAGAATGATGACATTTGTCCTTGCTAAGTGTATCTGAGCTGTTCGCATGATCTATTAATAGAGATTGGTAGGTCAAAAATATCCGTTTACGTGATGGACGAGCCTATACTCTTCCATCGCCCAAACCAAGCATATGGAAGGATGACCTGAACAGTCGTCTAGACAAGTAAAGCCAAAACCACCCACGTGTTCCGTTACTAAAAGGATTTTATATCCGAGTTAATGAAGAAAAATGTTACAAAAAAAAAACAATATCTCAAGATATTGTAACAGCCATCATTAAAGCCCCTCATTCAAGTCCAATAAAGACTGAAATAAAGGAGAGCACAACGGCTACTTACTGGGGGCATCTATATAAACCTCAGAACAGTATGACACAAGGTACGCAGAATACTGGCCAAAACATTCAATCCTATTTGTTGATTATTCTCTGCAAATCACTGACAAAGGCATCGGAGGAACTTTGGCCGGCACCGCACCGGTGTTCCCCTGTTGTTTTATCTTTTTCGTTCTTTCAGGTCTTCCATCCAAGAGGTTATACGTCGGACGACCGTGCTGATCTTGCACATCATCGGTTGCCGGGTCTTCCATCCGAGAGGTTATACGTTGGACGACCGTGTTGATTTTGCAGGTTATACGTCGAACGACTGTGCTAATCTTGCACATCATCGGTTGCCGGGTCTTCCATCCGAGAGGTTATACATCGGACGACCGTGCTGATTTTGCACATCATCAGTTGGCGCCGTCTGTGGGAAGCGATTTGTTGATAGCCATTTCGTTTCTCTCCCAGAAAAACTAAGAACGGTCGGTTCGGATAGCCTCTCTCCCCATGGAAGCAGGAGACACCAGCGGTCAGCACCTGAATGCCTTAGACAGGCAAATGCAGGATTTCACCGCCAACATCCAAGAGTTGGCACGACAAAGTGCCGCTGATCGTAGAGAAATGCAAGAGTTGACCAAACAAAACCAGGAGCTCATAGCCCTCCTTCGGTGGAGAGGAGAAACTTAGATTCCCATTCCTGGCCAGAATGGAGGAGAAAGCCCTCGCAATGAGGAAGGGGGAAACCAGAATCAAGGTCAAAATGATGAAGGAAGCTCAGCCAATCAGAACCGACAGCCCCGGCCCAGTCAAGTAATTGAGCCCACGAAGTCTGCTGCAGATGTCAAGGCAGCGAGGTTGGAAGAAGAATTAAAAGAGATGAAAGAGCAAATGAAAGATATTAAAAGTCAGGTCAAGGCTAAGGCCGCTCGAAACCTCGACATACTCGTCCATCGCTCCGAATCGCCATTCACCAAAAGGGTGGATGACTATCCTTTTCCAACAAAGTTCAAGGTTCCCCAGTTGGAAAACTTTGATGGACTCAGAGACCTACTTGATTACCTGGATTCCTTCAGAACGGTCATGCGGTTACAAGGAGTGTTGGACGAGATTATATGTCGTGCCTTCCCTACAAACCTCAGAGGGTCGGCGAGAGTATGGTTTAATCAATTGGAAATCGGGTCCATTGATACTTTCTCTCAGTTAAGTCGAGCCTTCATCGACAACTTCATAGGAGGATGAAGATCAGCTCGTCCAGCAAATTATCTCCTCAATATACAACAGAAGGAAGGAGAGTCATTGAGGTCTTATGTGCAACGCTTTAATAAGGAGGCGATCCAGATTGATGAGCCTAACGAGTTCGTAGCCCTTACCGCGTTCAATGCCAGGCTCCAAAAGGGCGACTTTCTCTTCCAGCTTTGTAAGGACCCCCCAAGGTCCATGTCGGAGTTAATGTATGAAGTACAGAAATTCATAGATGCAGAAGACGCTTTTGAAGCCCGGGATAAGCTTCCTAGTAAAAAGAGGAAGGAGCCAGAAGAACGACGTTTTGAATCTCCCAAAAACATAGTGTCAAAACCAGACTTCTCAAAAGTTGACCGAAAGAACGTAGGATCTTCTAGTGGGCAAGGTGGACGACCCAAAAGCTTTACACCCTTAAATATGTCCATTGACTAGGTCCTGTTGCAAATACAGGATGACCCCATGCTCAGATGTGACCATTGCCACTAAAGATCCAACCCAGGGAAAGTTAGGGCCCACATGGGAAGGACCGTACAGGGTCGTCAAGTTTCACAGAAGAGGCACTTATCACTTGGAGAAGTTGGACGAGACTGCATTACCTCACCCCTGGAACGCCGAGCATCTGAAGAAGTATTACTAGTAAGGCATCATTCATAGCTATTTCCTTTTACCAATTGCTCAAATTGTTAGAAATTTTCCTTCTAGTATTTCCCTTGTAGTTGCTTTTATTCAAATAAATTGACGAAATACAAAGAAGTTCAAAGCACAGCTACTCCAATCCCTGTAACGTCCCCAAGCATGTGTACAAACGCATATGTATGGACGACCTTAAGCACTTGCACCAAAAACAAGTGTACCCGTCCCTAAGCATGTGTACAAACGCACATGTATGGACGACCTTAAGCACTTGCACCTGAAACAAGTGTACCCGTCCCTAAACAACAAACGTGTATGGATGACCTTAAGCACTTATACCAAAAACAAGTCCCCCCCAAGCATGTGTACAAACGCACATGTATGGACGACCTTAAGCACTTGCACCAAAAACAAGTGTACACGTCCCTAAGCATGTGTACAAACGCACATGAATGGACGACACTTGCACCAAAAACAAGTGTACATGTCTCGAAGCATGTGTACAAACGCACATGTATGGACGACCTTAAGCACTTGCACCGAAAACAAGTGTACACGTCCCGAAGCATGTGTACAAACGCACATGTATGGACGACCTTAAGCACTTGCACCGAAAACAAGTGTACACGTCCCGAAGCATGTGTACAAACGCACATGTATGGACGACCTTAAGCACTTGCACCGAAAACAAGTGTACACGTCCCGAAGCATGTGTACAAACGCACATGTATGGACGACCTTAAGCACTTGCACCGAAAACAAGTGTACACGTCCCGAAGCATGTGTACAAACGCACATGTATGGACGACCTTAAGCACTTGCACCAAAAACAAGTGTCCATGTTCATAAAGCATATGTATAAACGCATGTGTACGGATGACCTTAAGCACTTGCACCAAAAAACAAGTGTAGTGTCCAAAAAGCACGTGTACTAAAAGCATGTGTATGGACGACAATAAGCACTTGTGCCAAAAAGCAAGTGTATTGTCCAAAAAAGCACGTGTATTAGAAGCATGTATACGGACGACAATAAATACTTGTACCAAAAAGCAAGTGTAATGTCCATGAAGCACATGTACTGAAAGCATGTGTACGGACGACCAAAAACACTTGTACCAAAAAGCAAGTGTCCGTAAAACATATGCACTGAAAGCATATGTACGGATGACCAAAAACATTTGTACCAAAAAGCAAGTGTCCATGAAGCACATGTACTAAAAGCATGTGTATGGACGACCAAAAACAAAAAAGCAAGTGTCCATGAAGCACATATACTGAAAGCATGTGTACGGACGACCAAAAACACTTGTACCGAAAAGCAAGTGTCCATGAAGCACATGTACTGAAAGCATGTGTACGGACGACCAAAAACACTTGTACCGAAAAGCAAGTGTCCATGAAGCACATGTACTGAAAGCATGTGTACGGACGACAAAAAATACTTGTACCGAAAAGCAAGTGTCCATGAAGCACATGTACTGAAAGTATGTGTACGAACGACCAAAAACACTTGTACAAGAAGAAGCAAGTGTCCATGAAGCATATGCATCAGAAGCACATGTATGGACAACAATAAATACTTGTACAAGAAGAAGCAAGTGTCCATGAAGCATATGCATTAGAAGCACATGTACGGACGACAAAAAATACTTGTATAAAAAGCAAGTATATACAAAATACATGCATAAGAAGCATGTGTATCACCATCAACTGACGATAAAAAGCACTTGCATAAGAAGCATGTGTATCATCTCGAATGGGCCCCATAAGAAATATATATATATATATATATATATATATATATATATATATATATATATATATATTATTTTAGAAATAGTTCAAGTGGTGGCATCATCGTCTGACTGAGGATCCACCGACGCCGCTGCATCACCCCCCTCTTTTATCAACATCATAGAATCGTCGTCTTCATATGGTTGGAAGACATAAAAATCAAAGTCAAGATACTTTCCTTTCGATTGCTTTCTTAACAGTTCAAAACCAGCAAAGAAGTATGTCGTGTTGTTATCGTCATACGCATCCAATAGCTTAAACCTTTCCACCGCCGCAATCTTGACTGCCTCCATCTGATCGGTCAAGACCTTCATTTGGTCGACAGCTTGTTTGCTCTCTTCCAACGCCTTCTTCAAATCCGCACCCCTGGCAAACTAAACGAAGTGCCGCTTCGCGATACGTGCCCAATGAATGGATAACACGTGTCAAAAAGCAAACTGAGTCGTTGGATCAACAATAAATGCGGTTGTCAAGTTTCATCAACACATTTTCCGAAACCTCTCAATATTCCAATCGTCGTCCAAACATAACCACGTTGGAATAGGGGGCATCTGATACGTCCAGAACATTCGTCCACCCAACCGAAGATATTGGAAGACATTACGTTTTTCCATCACCCAAACAAAGAATAGAGAATGACGATGCTTGGAAGACACTACGCTCTTCCATCGCCCAAACAAAGAATAGAGAATGACAACATTTGTCCTTGCTAAGTGTATCTGAGCTGTTCGCATGATCCATTAATAGAGATTGGTAGGTCAAAAATATCCGTTTACGTGATGGACGAGCCTATCCTCTTCCATCGCCCAAACCAAGCATATGGAAGGACGACCTGAACAGTCGTCCAGACAAGTAAAGCCAAAACCACCCACGTGTTCCGTTACTAAAAGGATTTTATATCCGAGTTAATGAAGAAAACCGTTAAAAAAAAAAAACAATATCTCAAGATATTGTAACAGCCATCATTAAAGCCCCTCATTCAAGTCCAATAAAGACTGAAATAAAGGAGAGCACAACGGCTACTTACTGGGGGCATCTATATAAACCTCAGAACAGTATGACACAAGGTACGCAGAATACTGGCCAAAACATTCAATCCTATTTGTTGATTATTCTCTGCAAATCACTGACAAAGGCATCGGAGGAACTTTGGCCGGCACCCCACTGGTGTTCCCCTGTTGTTTTATCCTTTTTGTTCTTTCAGGTCTTCCATCCGAGAGGTTATACGTCGGACGACCGTGCTGATCTTGCACATCATCGGTTGCCGGGTCTTCCATCCGAGAGGTTATACGTCGGACGACCGTGCTGATTTTGCACATCATCAGGTTTGATTTAATAACTGCCAAACACTTTTAAATAAAAATAGATAATAACAAATTCTCTGTGTTAGGAGTACTCTTTTAGTGAAAATGTATTGATTGGTGAACAACCACTTAAGATATCATTTGGTGAACAGACATACTCCTTGATAGAAGGAAGATAAATAGAGCACGTTAAATTGAAGGTTCCTCATTCTTCCATAATCTGCTTACGTAACATCTAAACAATGGTAATTTGGTACAAGTTTTGTTCTTCTACTTCTTTTTCTTTTTTATTTATTTATTTTTCTATCATGATCTATTTTTATTTTTGTGTTTTTGTACGTTTATATGACTGCAAGGGGATCTAAAAGGCAATTGAACTAAGGTAATATTTTATTTTTGCTTGATTCTAACTTATTTTCTGTTTTATCAATTAAAAATAACTATTTTTTCTCAATTATTATACACTATTTAATTCCTTTTATTTTTCTGTTGTTGGTGCAATTCCATCTATTTGTTATTATCAGTTTTATTTTTTTTTTATTTAACATATTTTCTAAAAAATAATTCTAAATATATATTTTTGATCATATACACATTATGTGTTTATATAAAGTTTTTTCGGTGCTTTGCACGGGTTATATGCTAGTTTGATAATAATGGGGTGAGTTACTACAACTCAATTAATAATAAATCCATGACTTGAACAACACGGGACCAAGGATTCAGCACAAAGGCTGAATTTACGGAACACGATTTCCACAACTGTATAGATTGAGAATAAAGCAGAAACTATAGATAAACAAAGAGGAGACTGAAACATAGTAGCAGAATAAGATACAAAAAGAGTGACACAAAGAGTAGTTCAACTTACATAGGTTACTAAGACATCAAAATGGCAAATAAGTCTAACTGAATCGTGAATATCACAACAAAAATCATATGGCTCAAGGATAAGTAGAATTTATCATATCAAGGAGGAATCTCAAGGTTGATACACGTGATGTATTCTAACATATCCGAGAATAAGCAATATGTTTACAGAATGATCAAGTTATATAGAATTGCAATCTTGGAAAGGTCCAACGTTAATATACAAACAGCCATGATTTATTATCAAGTGGGTTCCAAAGTTCACATAGACATATACCCATATGACTCATTATCAAGTGGATCCAAAACACACATATACATTGGCCAGGGTGTTAAACGAAATCCTCTTCATTATTTTGGATGAGACCAAAGCTCAAAATCATATCATATTCAAAGCCAAATATCTCAATATTACCTCTCCCAAGCGACTAGTAGCGGCGCCCTTCTGGCAAGAGATAGGCTTTAATACCATTCCCAAGATGCTTAGAGTACAAAGGCAATATAAAGAAATATAGACCAAGATGAAAGATTTTAGAATGAACGAACATGACACTCGTTCAAATATTTCACAAGCGATTAGTGTGGTTAGCAGATACATGACTAATCATGGTAATGAGCATTGACAAGTTGTGAAATGGATTCTTCGATATATGAGAGGTATTGCAGACGTTGGCTTAGTACACGACAGGGCTTCTACCAATAGTAGTAGTGTTGTTTTGTATATTCTGACTATATATGCTGGTGATTTGGATAAGAGGATATCTCTAAGAGGTTATGTCTTCACGTTATTTGGTTGTGCCATCAATTGGAAGGCGATGTTACAGTATGTCGACAGTTACTTTGTCTACTACAGAGGCAAAATATATGGTAGCGACAAAAATAGTGAAGGAAACTTTTTGATTAAAGGATTTGGTCGATTATCTTGGTTTGCAACAGGGTGATGCTATTGTGTTTTGTGATAGCAAGAGTGCCATACATTTGACTTTTAGTCAAATGTTTCATGAGAGAAACAAACACATTGATGTCATATATCACTTAATTTGTGAGATTGTATCTAAGGGTATCATTGCAGTCATAAATGTTGCTACATTGGATAATCCAACAACTATGATGATTAAGCCGGATCCTTTGAACAAGTTCAAGAATTGCTTGGACTTGGTTGGTGTTTGTAGTTTATGATAGTGATATGAACCCGCGGAATGGAATCCCTTGAATCCACAATCAATTTGAAAACTCACCAAAGAAAGCCAAGATCAAGTCAATGGATGGAGAATCTAGACCCGTTGAGAACCCGTTTCAAGAACCTAGATTATATTAAAATCTAGACCCAATGAAGAACCTATCTCAAGAACCCAGATTACAAGGAGGAATGCCAGAAAGGTTGTGATTTACCTTTGATAAGTTCAAAAGTTCAATCAAGAACAAGAGGAGAAAACTCAACTCACTATGAAAATTCAATATATTGTCTGCCTTCAAATGAGGCTACAAAGAGTATTTAAACCAAAACCTAATTAAAATCCTAACCAAGCTAGAACTCTTTTTTCCCACAAATACCCCTGCGTGAACAGTAATTCTAGTTCCTAAAAAGTAACTTTCCTAATAAACCCTTGGCCCTAATACAAGGCCTTTCTCAAGCCCACTTATTCTAAACTAATAAAAATAAATCTTTTAATAAATTGAAAGCCTTGAATAGCAATAGGCCCAAACTTCCCTAAGTCATGTCTTCCACAGCTTGTATCAAGTGGATCAAAATTGGTTCTCCTTCTTTCAAACCCACTTTGATTGTTGGGCTCTTGCTAGCTTCATCCCAAGTGGATTGCACCAATCCTTGCATTGCTTCCTTGATCTTCTTGGCTCTTGATCTTGTAATTGGCCCATCTGGAACTTGCAAAGGATCTTTAAGGCTAGGCCCACCTTGGTTCCCATCATTCCCCCTCTCCTCAAAAGGATTCGACCACGAATCTTCACCTACATCAAATGGAGAAAGATCAGAAACATTGAAAGTAGCAGAAACTTTATACTCACCTGGAAGGTCCACTTTATAAGCATTGTCATTAATTTTCTCAAGAATTTGGAAAGGTCCATCTCCTCTAGGATGCAACTTAGTCTTTCGATGGGCTGGGAATCTTTCTTTGCGCATGTGAACCCAAACCCAATCTCCTGGTTCAAAGATGACACGCCTTCGCCCTTTATTGGCTTGGGAAGCAACCCTTTCATTCTTTTGGGCAATTTGAAGCCGTACCCTCTCATGAAGTGACTTCACCAACTCCGCCTTCTTTTGTCCATCCAAGCTACTCCTGCCATCAACAGGTAAAGGCATTAAATCTAAAGGTGTAAGTGGATTAAAGGCCATAAACAATTTCAAAAGGGGAATAAGAAGTAGTAGAATGCATGACCCTATTATATGCAAACTCTATAAATGGCAAACAATCCTCCCAAGTTTTTAAATTCTTATGAACAACAGTGCGTAAAAGCTGAGTTAAAGTCCTATTAACTACTTCAGTCTTGACCATCAGTCTGCGGATGACAAGTAGTGGAAAATAAGAGCTTAGTACCCAATTTACCCCTCAACACCTTCCAAAAGTAGCTAAGGAATTTAACATCCTTATCAGAAACAATACTCCGAGGTATACCATGGAGTCGCACTATCTCCTTGAAAAACAAGTCAGCTATGTTTGTGGCATCATCTGTTTTATGGCATGGAATGAAATGTGTCATCTTACTAAATCTATCCACAACCACAAAAATAGAATCTCTACCCCTTTTTGTCCTAGGTAGCCCCAAAACAAAGTCCATAGATATGTCTACCCATGGCTCACTAGGAACGGGTAAGGGTGTATACAACCCATGTGGCAAAACCTTAGATTTGGCCTTTCTACATGTAATGCACCTGCCACAAATGCGATTCACATCTTTCTTCATCTTAGGCCAAAAGAAATGTTCATGCAAGATGTCTAAAGTTTTCTTGACACCAAAGTGTCCTATTAATCCCCCACCATGTGCCTCACGCACCAATAACTCACGCATTGAACAACTTGGCACACAGAGTTTGCTTTCTTTAAACAAATAACCATCGTGCTTGTAAAACTTACCGAATGCCATCTTATCACATGCCTTATACACATCAAAAAAGTCAGCATCATCAGCATACATGTCTTTCACATATTCAAAGCCAAGCAACTTAGCACTCATAGAAGTAAGAAGTACATACCTCCGGGATAAAGCATCAACAACAATGTTCTCCTTACCTTGTTTGTAACGGATGACATATGGAAAGGTCTCAATGTATTCCAGCCATCTAGCATGCCTTTGATTCAACTTACCTTGACCCTTGAGATGCTTCAATGATTCATGATCGGTGTGGATCACAAATTCCCTAGGCCACAAGTAGTGCTGCCAAGTCTCTAATGCACGAACAAGAGCATAAAGCTCTTTGTCATAAGTAGGATACTTCAGGGACGCCCCACTTAGCTTCTCATTGAAGAAGGCTATGGGCTGCCTATCTTGCATCAAAACAGCTCCAATCCCTATTCCTGAGGCATCACATTCAATCTCAAAAGCTTTGTTAAAATTAGGTAATGCTAACACAGGTGCAGAGCACAACCTGTCTTTAATAGTGGCAAAAGCATTCTCTTGATTAGCTCCCCAATGAAACCCAATATTCTTTTTAATTACCTCAGTGAGTGGTGTAACGAGGGTGCTAAAGTCTTTAACAAAACGCCGATAAAAGCTTCTTACCTCAGTGATGCTCTTTGGCGTTGGCCATTCCTTGATGACCTTGACTTTCTCTTCATCCACCTCAATACTTATTGTAGTAACAACATAACCAAAAAAAACAACTTTTTCCATGCAAAAGTTACATTTCTTGAAATTAGCATACAACTTTTCACATTTTAACACATCAAACACATATCTCAAATGCTCAATATGTTCATTTAAGTCCTTGCTGTATACTAGGATGTCATCAAAGTACACAACCACAAACTTGCCTATGAACGCACGTAGGACATGGTTCATTAATCTCATGAAAGTACTGGGTGCATTAGTAAGGCCAAATGGCATAACCAACCATTCATAAAGCCCATACTTAGTCTTAAAAGCAGTTTTCCATTCATCACCCTCTTTCATTCTAATTTGATGATACCCACTTTTAAGATCAATTTTACTGAAAATACATGAGCCATGCAATTCATCAAGCATATCATCTAATCTAAGAATGGGATGACGATACTTTACCGTGATATTGTTGATCGCCCTGCAATCAACGCACATCCTCCACGTCCCGTCCTTCTTTGGCACTAGTAGCACTGGTACTGCACATGGGCTCATGCTCTCCCTCACGTACCCCTTGTTCATCAAATCCTCAACTTGCCTTTGAAGCTCCTTTGTCTCCTCTGGATTACTCCTATAGGCTGGTCGGTTTGGAATAGCAGCTCCGGGCACAAAATCAATCTGGTGTTCAATGCCTCTAATGGGTGGCAACTCATTTGGCATCTCCTCTGGGAATACATCCTCAAACTCCTGCAACAAAGAAACAACCAAACTAGGAAGAGACTTGTTAGTTTCATCAAGATTAAGATAAGACTCTTTATAGACAAGAAGAATCATAGGGCGATCTGCGAAGAAAGCCTTCTTAACCTCACTCTCTCTTGCATAGAAACTCACTTTTGTCTTTCCTTTTCTCTCTGCAGACTCTCTTTCTTTTTTCTCATTTTCACTCTCACTCTTTCTTTTTTGCTCAATCTCTTTTTCACTCTTTCTTTTTTACTCATTTTCACTCTCAATCTTTCTTTTTTGCTCAATCTCTTTTTCACTCTTTCTTTTTTGATCACTCTCATTTTCACTCTTTCTTTTATGAGCAACCTCACTTTTCAGTTTCAGTTGGTCCTCATAGACCTGGCTGGGAGTTAAAGGAGCAAGCTTGATTGTTTTGCCCCCCTTTACAAAGCTGTACATGTTCTTGAACCCATCATGTGTCACCCTCCTATCATACTGCCACGGCCTCCCCAACAAAATATGGCCAGCATGCATAGGCACAACATCACAAAGCACCTCATCCAGATACTTCCCAATTGAAAAAGTAACTAACACTTGCCTATCCACCCTAACCTCTCCACAATCATTCAACCACTGCAATTTGTATGGTCTAGAGTGTTTTAAGGTTGGTAAATTCAATTTCTCTACCAAAATAGTGCTAGCCACATTAGTACAACTCCCCCCATCAATGATCATACTACATACCTTATTGTTGACGTGGCATCTAGTATGGAAAATGTTCTCTCTCTGTTGCTCTGCATCATCCACCTTAATGTGTGTATTGAGAGCACGCCTGGCAACAAGAGACTCACCTGTCACGGGGTATACCACTCCATCATCATCACTAGCATCAACCAACTCAGGGCATCCCATCACTATCATCCTCACTCTCAGTCATCACCTCCCCATTGTCGCGCATAATCATCACCCGCCTGTTTGGACATTGAGAAGCAATGTGCCCTGAACCCAAACACTTAAAGCATTTAATATCTCTATTCCGTGAAGGTTGAGATTCTACCTTGGGTTTGTTGCTAGTTCCCTCATCTTTTCCCTTAGGTGGTTCGGTCTTTCTCTTTGCTTCAGCTGAATCATTCCTATCCCACTTTGATTTCCAAGTAGTGTTAGAAATTGAAGTGTACCTTGCTGTCCCTTTTCTCTTTAACTGTCTCTCCACCTTCATAGCCATGTGCACCATGTCCTCTATCTCCACATAATGCTGCAATTCAATTACATTGGCTATGTCCCTATTCAAACCACTCAAAAATCTAGCCATGGTGGCCTCCCGATCCTCCTCTACATTAGCCCGAATCATCGCCACCTCCATCTCCTTATGGTAATCCTCCACACTCCTAGACCCCTGTGTAAGATTTTGGAGCTTTTGGTAAAGGTCCCTATAGAAGTGGCTAGGTACAAATCTCCGCCTCATGAGAGCTTTCAACTCTCCCCACGTCTCTACAGGCCTCTCATTATTCCTCCTTCTATTGGTCACTAATTGATCCCACCAAATAATAGCATAATCAGTGAACTCTATTACCGCCAACTTCACTTTCTTCTCTTCAGAGTAATTATGACAATCAAACACGAGGTCTATTTTTTTCTCCCACTCTAGATAAACCTCAGGGTCAGTTCTACCTTGGAAAGATGGTATTTTCATTTTGATGCTCCCAAGGTTTCGATCTAAACCATCCCGACCCCCTCGGTTCCCCTCATGTCCTCTTTCACGCCTAAATCGTCTATGTCTACCCGACCCAACTTCAGATGCTAAGTCTTCCTCATCCTCACCATCTCCTTCATTCTCATAGTCATTTTCAACCCTAGGATCACGTCGCCTCCTATCTCTCCCACCTTGCAGATTTCTAATCACTGCATCTTGAAGATCCATCCTATCCCTCACTTCACCCAACACAAAGTTCAACCGCTCAAACTGTTGTTGCATGGCTTGCAACACAAAGGATGAATTATCTGCCTTCCCTTTTGGTGATGAGTCACTCTTATGAGACATCGTAATGTGCTGCAAAAAAAAAAATGTTAGTGGAAAACCTCACACACTCCCTTACGTGTTTACACTCGAACAATGGCACTCCACTCGTATTTCACTCTTAATTGGCAATTTTTTTTTTTTTTTTTTGATAATAGTCTCACACTCTCTTGCCTTTTACCTCAAGAGTTTTCCCACTCAAGTTCTTTAAGAACTAATTGCACTCAATCATGGTACTTTGTTTTATCCCAACTAGTAATTAGACCCAAGAAACAAGAACAAGAACAAGAACAAGAATAAGAACAAGAACAAGAACAAGAACAAGAACAAGAACAAGAACAAGAACCAGAACCAGAACAAGAACAAGAACAAGAACAAGAAAAGAACAAGAACCAGATCAAATTTTCGGATTTTTTTTTTTCAGCAACGGATTTGATCACAATCAAACGAATAAGCAATTGATGAAACCTGAACAATAACTTAAAAACCCTAGAATAAGGGGATATACGGCAGCCCCTAGAACAAGAGATTTCAGCCAACACAAACTTTAGAACAAGAGGTTTCAGCCAACACAAACTCTTGAACAAGAGGTTTCAACCAACACAAACTCTTGAACAATGAACTTCAGCAGCCACGTTTTTTTTTTTTTTTTTTTTTTTTTTTTTTTTTTTTTTTTTTTTTTTTTAACCCTAGAACAATGATACCCTAGAATCAAATACGCAAGAAAGAAAAAGATAGAATTAGACCTGATTGGAAACCTTGCTCTGATACCAAATGATATGAACCCGCAGGAATGGAATCCCTTGAACCCACAATCAATTTGAAAACTCACCCAAGAAAGCCAAGATCAAGTCAATGGATGGAGAATCTAGACCCGTTGAGAACCCGTTTCAAGAACCTAGATTATATTAAAATCTAGACCCGATGAAGAACCTATCTCAAGAACCCAGATTACAAGGAGGAACGCCACAAAGGTTGTGAGTTACCTTTGATAAGTTCAAAAGTTCAATCAAGAACAAGAGGAGAAAACTCAACTCACTATGAAAATTCAATATATTGTCTTCCTTCAAATGAGGCTACAAAGTGTATTTAAACCAAAACCTAATTAAAATCCTAACCAAGCTAGAACTCTTTTTTCCCACAAATACCCCTGCGTGAACAGTAATTCTAATTCCTAAAAAGTAACTTTCCTAATAAACCCTTGGCCCTAATACAAGGCCTTTCTCAAGCCCACTTATTCTAAACTAATAAAAATAAATCTTTTAATAAATTGAAAGCCTTGAATAGCAATAGGCCCAAACTTCTCTAAGTCATGTCTTCCACAGCTTGTATCAAGTGGATCAAAATTGGTTCTCCTTCTTTCAAACCCACTTTGATTGTTGGGCTCTTGCTAGCTTCATCCCAAGTGGATTGCACCAATCCTTGCATTGCTTCCTTGATCTTCTTGGCTCTTGATCTTATAATTGGCCCATCTGGAACTTGTAAAGGATCTTTAAGGTTAGGCCCACCTTGGTTCCCATCAGATAGCCCTTAGGGGCTTTGGTGGAGGCGATAAAGGAGTTTCTTTTGTGTTGCTTGATCCAATTCAAGCTAAGGAGGAAATTTGTTATGTTTGGTTTAAATAAGTATACCGATTGCACGTGAGTGCATCACATGGGAATATAACCCATGATTCCTTAGCCGACTAAGCCTTGAATTCAATTTGAATTCTATCCCCGTGTAGGAGATGTGCACCAATTGTCAACTTTGGTTATTATATATAGGTGGGTTCTTTGATCAGTTGATTGTGAGCTGCACAGTACAAAGAAAACATAGGTTTCTTCTCCTGTTTTATTTTGAGAGGGGGGAGGGAGAGATCTCTTTGGGTGTATTTGAGATTTGGGCTTTGTCAGCTCGCTTTTATACCACCTTTGTAATCTCCTTATTTTTTCGGTGAAAATTTTTCTTAATCACCCTTTGGATATAGGCCTTAGATTGAACTACGTAAATTTTCATGTTTCCTGTGTGATTGATTTATTCTATTTTCCTAATTCTATTTCGCATAAACCCACTATTTCTCAACAAAATCAACTATTGTATTCAACAAAAAATTGATTCAACTCTAGAAATCAATTGTATCAATTTCTTTAATTTTTCATTCAATGCAAATGGGTTTATTCAATTCTTTTGTTGTCGATTTCATTTATATCAATTTTTATTTTATTTTATTATTATCTTGTTAAAATGCTCGTAATTGAGGCATTTCCAAACCCACACAAGAACATCAGTTTGGCTGGAATCCAGGAAAAGAAATAGAATAGCATTCATTCCATACATAAATGTGATTCACATTTTCAATCACATATATCTCTTAAAGTAAACTTTCAATTTATTTGGATAACTATTTCTATTACATAAAACCATTAACTACCAATGACTTATGATAAGAATAAATTAAATTACAATGATGAAAATAATAACTCTTGGACTAAAAAACATATAGACAGGATATGATATGTATTCCCTTGTGTACTGAAGATGATCAATGAATGATATCCCCTTTAAGCCAACTTGTTTGTATTTGGTGACGTTGTCTCTCGAAGTCTCTTTTCTTTGGAAAGTATTTCTGCAAATCTGTAATGGTAATAAACATTAAAGTTTGATCTTTGGCTGGCACATGCAATCATTTATTATAATAACACAAAAAAGTGTGTGCACACTTGCATGTTAAGAACATTAATTGTACCATACTTTATCAGGGCCTCCTCATTGGTGCCACCATTTTGAATTGGTTGTGCTTGACCTGTCTCCAAATTCACCCTAGATACCGGTTTCTTCAATAGGCTTTCCCCAATATGGACAAGTTCTTCCAAGTTCTCTTTTGTAGAAATATCAACTGAAGACTGTGTCCCAGTCAATGTATCATCCTGAATTTTAAGTGAAATCTTAATTTGCTTCCATTCAAAACCAACGTAGCTCAAAATTAATAAATAAGGATTTTATCTTGCAAGCTTACTTGGATACGAAGATAATTCTCTTCGGAATGAAGAGCTCGGAACACCACAGAGATATGAAAATCAACCATATCTCCACTTGCTTGTGTAAACACGTCGACCAATGGAGTGGAATCATCATGAAGTAACCAACCCAAAGTACCCCATTTGGCTGCCATGTCAGCATCGTACAATTGTTCCTTCTTTGCCGAGCCAGTCCCTAGTGAGATTACTAGAAAGCGATGATAGTCCATTGGCTTAATAGGGAAAAAATTTTGATTGTCTTCAATGACCCGTTTGGTCACTTGGTTTAAAGCAACTAATGCCTGCATGGTGCCAAGATATAAACAAATTAACTTACATAGGTCAATTTACTGTTTTGAAACTTTTTAACTTAATCAGATATACATATATATATATATATATATATAATTGAGGAGGGTAACTATAAATACCGGATTATTTGCAGCAACACCACCATCAACAAGATTGAATTCTCGAACTTCTCCTTCGTTAATTTGGTTCTTGAAGTGGTAGGCAGGAAGATAAGTCGGAGCAGCGGAAGTGCCGATGCATATGTCGGACAACCGAGCATTCAAGGGACAATCAGTCTTTCCCAACTGCAAGAATTAATGTTATAACTTGGTTTTAGGTATATATGACTTTTGTTAACAAATGCTCCTAGGGCATTCCATTAATGTTAGATTATTTGAATTAAATACTCTTATTTTATAGGGAATAGACAAAAAGTATAGTAGGTGCATAGTGCGTAGAAAAAATAGTTCTATACTCTATAAAAATAGAATAAAATATGTATTAAATGTTTTCTTAACGGATATTCTTAATCAGGGCACCCGTCAACGGACCCTATGTTTATAGTTTACCATAACTTTCTTAAGGATATGCTTGCGCCCTCCTTTTCTTTTTTCATGCACTTAAAATTGAGAATGATGATGTCAAAAGGAAGTGCAAAATCCATATGCACATGCAACATGACGTTTGTCAAATACTTGTGAAAAAAGAAGGAACTTTAATCTTTGTTTTTAGTAATTATACATTTATCATTGAAGCTGAATATATAGTAAAACCAATTACTTTTCTTTTTAATTTTCCCAATTAAAAGAGATTGGGTCGAGGTTTATAAAAGTTTGGACGTCATTTTATTTGACAAGTCAAAGTTTTAAAACATTCGAAACAGTACTCCAAGTATAAGTGGAATCATTGGCACTAAACAGTAAAGACTATTAGCGAGAGAGAGAGAAAGAGACCAGCTCATAGGATGAGAAAATGGTTGGCTGCAAATTCTTGATATCAAATGTAGGGATAACAACATTGGTCAAGGTGCTTCCCAGCCGAGTCTCTCCTAATTTCTCATTTACGATCCAATGAAGGTATTTCCCATCATATTTGGGTCCTCTGAATATGTTTTCAATTGATCCAAATATGCTCCTGCAATTGAAAGAGCATTATAAATTTATAATATGATGCTTTATTCAAGCATTAACCAATTGTATCTTTGCTATTGAATTTGAGGAGAGGAGCAATTGATCAAGTATTAAAATTACTTGTTTTGTGGGAAAATTTTAGGGCAGTGGTCGAGATAGAAGGGCTTGATATCCTTAGCAGCAAATACAGGACGATCTTTTGCATCTGGAGCAGTCAACATGGCTGTTACTAGACCACCTGTGCTTGTCCCGGCAATTACATCGAAATAGTCTGCAAGTCTTGCATCCTCACCATCCAGCTCCTGCACCACGAGGTTACACCATTCTTAATTTATAGCAAGTGCTTTTGTATTGGATATTTTTGCGATTATGTACACGTGTGTGTGTGAGAAAATTATTCAGTACTTTTGGAAAAGGGTGACGTAATACTCACTTTTCTTATATGATTGGTAGATCCTACCATGAATGTAATTACCCACAATTCATGTCAGAGGTGGGAATATCACGTCATCATAATTCATGAGTACTAAATAATAACTCGTGTGTGTATGTGAGTAATAAATACAGTATATTATACAAGTATGTTAGCTCATGAGAAAAGGATCTCCCCCATTTAAAATGGATTCATTTCATAGTTTAGATTAAATCTTGCAAATTGAAAAGTGTAATCTTTCACATCATTTAAAATTGTAAATCACATGGTAGTTTGTGTAGTGTTAAATCCAAAAAATAAAACCTTAAGAATGAAAAAAGTTTCTAAATACACTCAAATTTTGAAAACTATAATAATACATATATAGATCGAGATATATATATATATATATATATATATATATATATATATATATATAGACGTGGCACTACTAAAAAAAATTAGAGTATACCTGAAGTTTTGATTCAAGGAATTCTAGTATGGTTGCAGGGATGATACCCCTCACACCGCCCCCATCAATGCTTAGAATGGTGATCAAGTTCCCATAAGTTGGGGGTTGAATTCGGAAAGATGATGACTTTGTGTTTTCCATTAGGTGAATTGGAAGTGGAGCACAAATGTGCAAGTTAATTGGAATAAAGAAAGAAAGAAAGAAAGAATAAGTTAATTAATTGGAATAAAAAAAGAAAGAAAGAATATTGCTTAGTTCTTGCAAGGTATATCAAAGAAAGCTTTGGTTTCTGTTCTCAAAATAGATCCAACTAGGACCCTATTTATAGCCTTAGATAAAATCTCTTTCAAGTTCAAGGTCTACAAGTTTACAAGGTCGAAACTGCAGGGAACAATCACTGGGTCAGAGGGTGCATGTTGGAACTATAATCTGCACTTGTAGCTAGTCAGCCCCCGCTTTGAATCTTTCCAAGTCCATTCTCCTAACCCTTAGACTCCATATTTTCATCATCCATTTATTGATGTCAGGACAAATTAGAAAGAACTTTCATGCACGAGAATTGTCTAATGTGTAACTGTCTTGACAAGTCGTGTATATGTTTACGTGAAAAAGACAAATTAATTCCCTGAATAAGCAATGAAATTTGTCATCCCCCTATCTTTTGCTGGATCAATAAACACGCGTTACCTAACACCAGACTTAAATGGACGTACACCATCGCTCTAAAGTCTAAATACGATTATTCAGATTTTATAGAGGGTCAATAAAATAATTGGACGAAATGTTTATGTGCCACTTATGACCTGTTCAAACTTATGTTTCATCTTAAAGAAGGTACCATGGCTTAATTTGAAGGATGCAGCACGAAGCTGATGACAGACAGCCATGCACCATGCACCTGTGTTCGCATTTCCGAAAGGCACCTCTCTTTTCTAAGAGGATTCGCAACATGTCAAGTCCTGGTAAGATTCTTCGCTTTGTATTGAATTAAATCAAATGCTCCACCGCTTGTGCGGGCCCCCATCAATTCATTTTAGTTTCATTATGAACTTCTGTACTAACAACATAAAAGACACAAAACAATTGCTTTCATTAATAAAAGTCAACTCAATTATCTTAGATCTATCAAAATAAAACTTTATATATTTTTTAAAAATTTTAAAATCATATAAAATTGCTTGTGTACTAAATTCACAAAATTTTGCTTTTAATATACAAAATAAAAGAATATATTAGAATGTTATTTTTTATTTTGTTGCGACACCTAATTTGATATTATTCATGATTGAAAATACCAAATCCATAGTTATAGAATAAACTATAAAACTAATTACGAGTACACCAACTTTATAAACCAATTGGTAAGCTATCTTTTGTAGTCAATACTATCTTTGACACAATTTAAACATATCTAACATTTTTTGAATTATTGATGTCGAATTATATTATGCTCATAATTGTGAATTTCCATTTTTAACAGTAGATTAATTGTTACTAAGAAAAAAAAAAATTATCATCAATTATATTCTAAAATTATTCATGTGTTTATGAAGGATTCGAAATTGATATTATAATAATTAAGCAACACAACTACGTAAGCTCACTAAATCAATTATTTTTAGTAAATAAGAATTAATTTTAGTATGGAAAATATCTAATAAATAATGATGCTTGATATGTCTGCTACAATCGTCCACCTATCGAACGACCCAGATTTCTTCTTCCACCCTGATAAAGCATATGTAAAGACGATACATAACGTCGTCCATACTGAATGCACCCGAGTTGTTCTTATGATCCATTGATATGGGCTTTTATAGCTAAATTAGACCAAAGAACTGTTATCATTTAACGCATTAATAACAATATCTCAAAAATATTGTAACCGCCGTCATAAAAACCCCTCATTCAAGTCAAATAAAGACTGAAATAAAGTAGAGCTCAACGGCTATTTACTGGGGCATCTATATAAACCCTAGAGAAAAAGATACAAAGTATGTGAAACACTAGCCTAAACACTGATACCTACCTGTTCATTATTCTCTGAGAGTTCACTAACAAAAGCATTGGAGAAGCTTTGGCCGGCACCCCACCAGTGCTCTCTTGTTGCTTATATTCTTTTTTGTTTTTCAGGTCTTCCATCGAGAGACGAGGCGTTGGACGACCATGCTGATTTTTGCTCATCATCAGTTGGCGTTGTTTGTGGGAAAAAAAACTTTTTCTGACAGCCATTTTCGCTTCTCTTTCCTTGAGAAAAACTAAGAACGGTCAACTCAGCTAGCCTCTCTCCCCATGGAAGCAGGGAACACCAGCAATTAACACTTGAATGCCTCAAATAAGCAAATACAGGTCCTCATTGCCAACATCCAGGAATTGGCACGACAAAATGCTGCAGACCGACAAGAAAGGAAAGAACTTACTCGACAAAACCAAGAGCTCATAGCCCTCCTTCGCTCAAGAGAAGAGGTTCAAATCCTCAATCCCAGCTAGAATGATGGAGGAAATCTTCGTAATTAAGAAGGGGGAAATCAGAATCAAGATCAGAATGACGAAGGAAGCTCTACCAATCAGAATCGACAGCCCTGTCCAAGTCAAGTGGCGGAGCCCACCAAGTCTGCTGTAGACATCAAGGCTGCGAAGTTAGAAAAAGAATTGAAGGAGATGAAAGAGCAGATGAAGGAGATGAAAAGTCAGGTCAAGGAAAAAGCTACCATCAACCTCGATATGCTCGTTCATCGCTCCAAAACACCTTTCACCAATACAGTAGATGATTATCCTTTTCCAACAAAGTTCAAGGTTCCCCAACTGGAGAATTTTGATGGACTTAGAGATCCACTCGATTACCTAGATTCCTTCAGAACAGTCATGCGACTACAAGGTGTGTCGAACGAGATCATGTGTCATGCCTTTCCTATAAACCTTAGAGGTTCGGCAAGAGTGTGGTTTAATCAATTGGAAACTGGGTCCATTGATACCTTCGCTCAGTTAAGCCGAGCTTTCATTGATAACTTCATAAGAGGACGAAGATCAGCTCGTCCATCGATAACTTCATAGGGGAATCATTAAGATCCTACGTGCAGCATTTTAACAAGGAGGCGGTCCAGATCGATGAACCTAACGAGTTCGTAGCCTTTACGGTGTTCAATGTTGGTCTCCGTAAGGGTGATTTCCTCTTCTAACTTTGTAAGGACCCCCCAAGGTCCATGTTAGAGTTAATGTATAAAGCACAAAAATTCATAAATGCGGAGAACGCTTTCGAAGCTCGGGACGAGTTTCCCAATAAGAAGAGGAAAGAACCAGAGGATTGACAATTCGAATCTTCCAAAAACAGGGTTTCCAAGTTAGATTACTCAAAAGTTGACCAGAAGAATGTAGGATCTTCCAACGGACAAGATGAATGACCTAAAAGCTTTACACCCTTAAACATGTCTATCGACCAAGTTCTTTTGCAAATACAGGACGATCCCACACTCAAGTGGCCTGAGAAATTGCGTTCAAGCCCTGGACGAAGGTCTAAGGATCTTTACTGTCGATTCCACAGAGACCACGGTCACAATACTGAAGACTGTTTTGTCTTAAAGGAGCAGATAGAAGCTCTAATAAGATAAGGGAAGTTAAAGAAGTTCGTCCGCCGAGATAATCAAGAAACTTGACCACCCAGATAGGAGGAAAATAAGAATCGTTTGGAAGATCATCCACGAGACATAATAGGGGAGATACGTACCATCGTGGGGGGTTTGGCCTCAAGAAGGGAATCCCGATCATCCAAAAAAGCTTATGCTCGTCAGGCTCATAATATCTTGGTTACGCAGAGACCGCGAAAAAATGTAAAGTCGGACGACCAAGTGGTTACCTTTAGCGAAAACGATGCAAGAGGAATTCATCAACCACACAACGATGCTCTCGTCATCACGATGACCATCGTAGGTTTCATTACTAGGCGGGTACTAATAGACAACAAAAGTTCGGCTAACATCATCTACCTTTCAGCCTACTAGCACATGAAGATAAACAAAGAACGGTTGAGGCCGATCGATATCCCCCTCATAGGGTTCATAGGGGATAAAGTCAATCCATCAGGGGTGGTCTCCCTCATGATTGAAGCTGGCACATACCCGAAGCAGGTGACAACTTCAGTCGAATTCCTAGTAGTCGATTGCCCGTTAGCCTACAACGTCATTATTGGGCTTCCAACCCTCAACAAATTAAGGGCAGTGAGCTTAACATATCATCTTCTCGTCCGTTTCCCTACGAAACATGGCATAGGGGAACTCTCAAAGGGGATCAAGCAGCAGCAGGGGAGTGTTATTTTGCTTCTCTCGGACCAAAGACAAAACACCAAAACAATGGCGATCGGCGAAGGGCAAAAACTCGTTAAACCCACTGAAAAGCTAGAGGTGATTGTGCTAGATGATGAGAAGCCAGACAAAACCACTAGTATTGGCACGAAAATGAATGGAAGAATAAAGAAAGCCCTCATCAAATTCCTGAGAGGCAACATAGACATCTTTGCCTTGACGCATGAAGACATATCTGGTATTGATCCCTCGATCATCTGTCATAAGCTAAATGTGGATTCGTCCATGCGGCCTATAAAGCAAAAAAGCGAGTGTTTGCTCCAGACAAAAATCAAGCTATTTCTGTCGAGGTTAAGAAACTTCTAACCGCAGGATTCATCAGAGAAGTTTACTACCCAGATTGGCTAGCCAACATAGTGATGGTGAAAAAATCCAACGGCAAGTGGAGAATGTGCGTGGATTTAACAAACCTGAACAAAGCTTGTCCAAAAGACAGTTTCCCCCTACCTCGAATCAACCAATTGTTAGACTCAACGACGGGGCATAAGTTGCTGACATTTATGGATGTCTTTTCAGGTTACAATCAGGTCATGATGGACGAAGATGATCAGGAGAAGACGTCCTTCATCACCAGCAAAGGACTCTTTTGTTACAGAGTCATGTCTTTCGGACTGAAGAATGCAGGGGCAACCTACCAACGATTGATGAACAAGATGTTTCACAACCAAATCGAAGGAAATGTAAAAGTATATATTAACAACATGCTGGTAAAGACGAAGGACGAAGATTAACATCTGGACGATTTGGAAGAGACTTTCAAAACACTCTGCCAATATTGCATGAAGCTAAACCCAAGTAAATGCGTTTTTGACGTCTCCTCAGGAAAGTTCTTAGGATTCATGGTATCCCAAAGAGGAATAGAAGCAAACCCAGATAAAATAAAGGCCATATTGGAGATGACCGCACCAAGGACGATAAAAGAAGTTCAAAACTTGACTGGAAGTGTCGCAACACTTAATCGTTTCGTTTCACGAGCAACGATAAGTGTTTTCCATTCTTCAAAACACTGAAAAGAGCCTTCACCTGGATGGACGAATGTTAGAAATTTTTTAAAGAACTTAAAAAGTATCTGACCTCTCCACCATTGCTTAGCCCCTCCAAACAAGGTGAACATCTCTCATTATACTTGGCAGTCTCCCTAACTGTTGTCAGTTCAGCTTTGATTAGAGAAGAGAATGCCGTGCAATTGCCAGTGTGCTACACTAGCAAAGCCTTCCAAGGAGCAGAAGAAAGGTACCCTGCCATGGAAAAGTTAGCGCTAGCCCTTGTCGTCGCTACCAGAAAACTCCAACCTTACTTCCAGGCACATACTATCATTGTCCTTACCAATCACCCACTCTATAAGGCGATAAGCAAACCTGATGCCACCGGACAACTTATTCAATGGGCCATAGAATTGAGCGAATTCGATATTGAATATCGTCCAAGACAGGCCATTAACGCTCAAGCCCTCACTGACTTCATAGCTGAATTCACTGCGGCAGACGAAGAACCAACACAAGAAGTGGAGCCAGAAGAGATATGGGAAGTCAACATCGACGAATCATCCGTCAAAGGGGCAGAAGGAGTTGGAATTGTCTTCAAGACACCCGAAGGACAACTGTTAAAACATGCTGTCCGACTTCAATATCCCACCACCAACAATGAGACAGAATACGAGGCTCTGCTCACAGGCCTACGTATAGCTTTGGTGTTGGGAGCAACCATGCTAAAGGTTCAGAGCGACTCACAACTTATAGTGGGACATGTCAACGACGAATACGAAGCAAAGGAAGACATGATGGTCAAATACCTTAGTCTCGTCAGAGACATCATGGCTAGATTTAATGAAGTCATCATCGTCCAAATCCCCAAGGAACAAAATATAGAGGCTGACGTCTTGGCAAAATTAGCCTCTTCCTAAGAAGCCATCGACCAGCAGATCGAGGTTCAATATTCCCTAAGCCATAAGGGGGAAGAAATGAACCCTGTTGACATCAATAATTCATGGATGACGCCGATCACGAAATACCTGGAGGATGGGACCTTACCAACAAATGTCGTTGAAACAAAAAAGCTAAAAGTTAGGGCGACCAGGTTCGTCTTAATGCAGGGGATATTGTATAGAAGAGGTTTTTCGCTCCCATACCTACGTTCCCTTGACAAGCTCGAAGCTGAGTATGTGATCAGAGAAGTCCACGAGGGAATTTGCAGAAATCACTCGGGGGCACGTTCCTTAGTCCATAAACTCGTTCAAGCAAGATACTATTAGCCAACGATGCAAAAAGACACAGTCTCCTACACCTGAGCTTGTGATAAATGCCAGAGGTTCGGAAACCTCGTTCATTCACCACCAGAGGTACTCACCCCAATGACGGCCCCTTAGCCTTTTGCTCAATGGGGATTGGATATCATAGGACCTTTTCCAGTCGGACGAAAGCAGATGAAATTCTTGGTGGTAGGGATCGACTACTTCACCAAGTGGGTGGAAGCCGAACCACTCGCGACAATTACTGAAAAGAACGTAAGAGGATTTGTATGGAAGACGATCATATGTAGATTCGGAATCCCCATGGTTTTCGTATTCGACAATGGACGACAGTTCAACAATTCTCCTTTCAGAGAATTTTGCAAAGAACTAGGCATACACAACCATTACTCATCTCCAGGTCATCCTCAGGCCAATGGACAGGTGGAAGTCACAAATCGATCCTTGCTCAAAATGATCAAGATTCGACTTGAGGGGGCAAAGGCACTGTGGCCGAAAGAACTCCCAAATGTCTTATGGGCATACAGGATGACAGCGAGAACCCCTACAAGAGAAACTCCTTTCCGGTTAACATTTGGGACCGAAGCCGTTATTCTAGTAGAAATTGGATTGACCAGCTTCAGAACGAATGGATATGATAAAGACAATAACAGCAGTCAGTTGCGTCTGAATCTGGATTTGTTGGACGAAGCTCGCGACCAAGCCAAAGCAAAAACAAAAGCGTATCAACAAAGGATGGCCTGTTATTATGATCCACGAGTGAAGCATAGGGAATTCAAAGTAGGAGACCTAGTGCTAAGAAAGGTGACCCTTGCCATACCAAAGACCCAACCCAGGGAAAATTTGGGCCCACATGGGAAGGACTGTATAAAGTCATCAAGTTCTACAAGAGAGGCACTTATCACCTCGAGAAGCTAGACGGCACTGCACTTCCACATCCTTGGAATGCTGAACACCTAAAGAAATATTACCAGTAAGGCATTATTTAAATTTCCTTTACATAAGTTGTTCAAATTTATTGGAATCATTTCCATTCAGAATGTTGACGAAATAAAAGAAGGATGGCAAGCGCCACCTTTCTCTTCAATCCAATTTTTGCCTCCAAACAAAATATATCTTATATCTTCAAAGTAGAACTAGCCGCTCAAAACATCCAAATGTTACCATTATCCATATAACAATTTTGAAAATTCGGATATAAAAAATCTGAGTACACATCATACATGGACGACGAAAAATACTTGCACTAAAAGCAAGTGTATACGAAATACGTGCATAAGAAGCATGTGTGTTGTCATTGATTGACGATAAAAAATACTTGCACAAAAAGCAAGTGTATACAAAATACATGCATAGAAAGCATGTGTGTTGTCATTGATCATATACTCAGTGATAAATATGTCATTAGAATATTTAATATTGAAATATGTAAAAAATAGAACTTAAACTACGGTGCATGACATGAATACATAAAACATGTATTTATTTGCCAAAAAAACTTCATTTAGCCTTTTGATGGTTATTGACAAAAGAGACAAGAACACAAAACTTAGTCTTTTCACTTTTGCATTCTAAATAATCTAACAAAAAATAATTTCATTTTTAGATATTCTTTTTCATGCAATAGAACTACTGTGTTTTTTTACAGGGCAACTGATAACGAACAAATTTTGAAACACATGATGGTCGACAAATCATTTTCAAGTTCTATAAGCTCCTCTATCATGTCACCTGATCAGGCCATCATACCACTGAATACCATATCAAATTTATCAAAAAATGTAATAAATAATGAGAAAAATTAATTTTTCATCCTTATGTTTGTCATAATGATTTTTACTAATATAATCATAAAAATGTATGTAGAAAACAAAATTCTTGGTAAATGTGTTTCTTTCCGTCAAGAATTTACAATAAAAATTTTAATATATGGCATGTAACATGTGTCACAAATGTACCAATGTTCAAAAGGAAACCTTTGCATGCATTCATTGTAGGCGTGAAGAAGTGATCTCTGAAGCAAGGTAAAATATTCTTAATGGTCATTAAAACTAAATTTCATTATAGATTATAGATTATGTACTAATTTCTTGAATATTATATTTTAGATTACGTATTGATGTGGAACTCCAAGATTCCACTGGAGCGCAGTCACTGCTTCAATTTTTCGACAAGATGCGGAGAAAATTCTATCATGCAACGCAGTACAGCTGATGGAGTATACTTCCGAGGTGAATCCTTCAATTTTTCATGGTATATATTCCATTGTCAATTTTCCTAACATTTTTTCCCTTCAAACAAGATGAAATTATTGGCCTTGAAAAAATTGCAAAACTCTCAACTGAACATGAATTGCTTGTGCGCAACTAAAATCCTATAACTCTATAAGTATGAGACTCACAATGGAATGATCCTAAAGTTCAACATTACGTCATTCAAGCGCCTTCTGGCCTTGAGGGAAACTAATCTTGTTTACAAAATAAAATCCAGGTATCAAAATATGCTAAATAAGACTAATAAAAACAAATCATCCTAAAGAGAAAAATATAAATAAAAAAATGTCAAATCAAGTTTAGTGAAAGGAAACGATGCAATTTTGATTAAGATCTCAAGTTGATTGCACTATAATTTTTTTTCGGAATATGAATAAACATTTCTTAAATTTAAGTTTGCATTCACTCAAAATAAATGAGATTTTAACCAAAAGAATCTTGTCATGGTTTTGTTCATATTTAAATATTTTATATGTATGTCTCTTTATTTTAAAAATTGTTTTTCTCTTACAGGTGACCAAGTTGCTGTTTTTTGTTGATGAGTAAAACCAAACTATATTTAAAGTTTTACTCATTAATAATTCACGTATGGATTTTGAAATATAGCATAATAATTCTCAATCGTTCTTGTAATTAATACTGGGCTACAACTTGAATGCTGGGATCAATATTGATCCTTTTATATGATTTGTATATATCTTAATGTTATTTAAAAACGTGCAAGTGATGTAGAAAAAAATTGATTATAGCTATTCTCAATATGATGAAAATCACTTTAAAAATCATTGAGTTTAACGCATTTTGATTTTGATAAAATCTCGTTTGCAATATTGCAACCTGTTACAAAGCCAGATTCAGAAATTGATTTCCTTTTGATTCAATGTTATTAACTAAATATATATAAAAATATTTCATGTTGAATTGATTATTTTTGTCTTTTATATTATAAGCTAAGTAAATAAGAATCCACGGGCATTGCACCAAAAATAGTTTATATAAATACATGAGATTCGTCACCAAAAATAGTTTATATAAATACATGAGATTCGTCACCAAAAATAGTTTATATAAATACATGAGATTCGTCAGTCCAAAATACATTTTGAATATATATAGACTAAATTAATTGAGGGCAATGATAGATTCACATCACACATACATCACTTTTTTATACCATTCAAAAATTGTGGACATCAATGTCCATTATTTATTCACATCTTCACACTTTCTAGAAATTGATGTCCTCAATTTGTGGACATTGATGTTCACATTTTGGTGATATGTAATGTAGGTGGTGTGAATTAATATTTACCCTAAGAATTTGGTTGTTGGAGCTCCAAGCATTATTTCTAATAAAAACAATGGATTTCTTCTTTACCAAAGCTGTTTACTTTAAAATCATTAAGCTTAGATTTTAAATTGTTTTTAAAAATTATTATTTCAGGGATCATAATATAGATCATTTTATTTAATAATTAAAATTAAATGAATTTTATACAGTAGAGCTTCTTAATAACTCAATAGATCGAATAATGATTCTATCTTAAATCCTAAAGTGATTATTTTTTGCGAAAAAATAAAATGAGCAAAATGAGGTATATATGTAGTTATTATTGTATTTGTGGCAAGATATGTATCTTTGCATGTGAATTACAATATATATATATATGGCATTGTCTTTACCTTAGCTTGCTCCCTAAGAGCTTGTCCTACGTATGAAATTGTACAGGAGGCCACATTGGGTACACAGAATGGTAATCAAGGCTCTAGTTAAAGTAATCAGTTTGCACGGTCAACGCTCAACAGTGCAGTAGACTAGTCTTCCTTCACGATTTAATATCGTGGCACTGTGAATTTGCCTAAGACCAGGAAACAAAGCCAAACATAATAAAAAAGAAATATAAATAAAGACCGTTCGTGAACTTCGTTTTTGTGATGATATATAGAAGTGACTTTCCACAATTCTTCGTCACCGTCCAGGCTACAAAATGAAAGTATATATGTTCTTTCATGCAATCATGCTTAATTTTGACTTTCCCGAATGCATTTCTTAGACTTCCTACCTTTCTGGTAAAATACCTAACATTTGATTGAAACTTGAACTTTAGACTTGTAAGATAATGGGCTAAAACCTTTGTGAGTTATGATCTAGTGCTAGTACTTTATTCTCCCATGGTGAAGAATTTAAATTTGAATTTACCCTTCTCGATTTGTTGTAAGAGTTAATTAATAATCTTATAGTCTAGTTAGTGACATTTCTTGATCTCCTTTACAAGGAGATTTTTAGAGTTCAAAATCCCTCTACTCAACTATTGTAACAGTTGAATTATCGAAAAAATTTGTGAGGAAAAAATCTCACTATTTCTAAATAGGTTTTGTCAATAACTCAATATTCAACAACTGAGAAAACCCTCTTATGTTAAAGATTAAATGTTAAAATTCAGCATCCACTCCTATTCTTGCTTGGGTCCATTTGGCTACAAATTATTTGGTACTTTCAGTACTTAAAAAAAAAAAAAAAAAAGTTTTTCTCACTGAAAGTACATAAACAAGAAGTAAAAGGTAATAAAAAGCGAAAAACTAAAATGGAGTGAAAAATTCAAATTTGATTTTTTGCGGGCATGGACCCAAACTTATTTTTAACAGAAAAAAATACTTGCTAATTTGACGCATGTGCTGATTGAGTGAATTTTTTTTTTCTTTTTTCTTTTTTTGCTAATAGCTGATTGAGTGAAATAGTTTGTAGAGCGGCGACTCATTTAATGATTTAATTTAACGCACCAAAATATATTTACCTCTTGCTTATATCACCTAATTTGGAAAGGACCAGTATTAATTATCATTCACCTCTCCTTACCTAAACTTATTTATTTAATTATTTTAGAATGATTATCCAATTGCTATTTAAAAAATAAATAAAAACACTTTGAAAGTGATATTATTAATGTGTCAGAAAGTTAAAGGATCGGACGTGTCAATAAACTTTTTTATTTTTCCAAAGTTGAACAAGTTAAAAAGAAAAAACAAATGGATTATTCGTTTTTCACGTTTATTATTTGCTTTTTACGAGTTAGAAGCTTACTCGGGCATCATTTTAGTTGAATTTAGCCATGGATGGGTCCCAGTCCCAGCACTCCAAGAGTCCAAGTTACTGGAACGGGACGGGACGGTCCCATATGTCAAAATTTATATAATGGATGTTTTTTGATAAATTTTGTGTCAGTTGTGGTAGTATGTAATTTGTAATAAAATTAGGTTTATCACAAATATTACTCATGTTACTAGAATTTATACATTTTATTTTTACAATAATAGATACGTTTACCACTACAGACACAATATTTACCATAAAACACAAATATTTTATCAGAATCAATACCAGTCCCGTAACTAAACCTAAGTACGACTCGTTATGCTGGACAAGCAAAATATAGGAAATAGAACAAAGAGGGAATGAACCACCAACAAAATTTTCTCTCTCCAATTAAATATAGCAGGAGGAAAGACAATAAAAAATAACTTCCTCCTATTTTTTCAGATCAATTAAAACTATTAAGATTGAACTATTAGTTGATTTTGCAAAATTTTATAGATTCTATAAAATCAATAATTTTGCTTGATTATAAGGCCAAGAAATATATGATTTTTGATTTTGAATATTTTTCTTTGCAGTCAATTCCTCAATCTAAGCATATGTAAATGTTTATCATGTTTATCATGGATACCATATTTCATAATAGACATTTGTTGATCTTCTGGGAAGTAAGAGTGCCAAACTGCTTCCTAGCTTCCTAGCTTCCTAGCTTGAACAATAATATCAACTTTTATCAAACAAATGAAAAAATAAAAATCAAATAGAGTGCTAGTTGGTCAACTTTGAAGCAGATTCTAATGACTTTTTTTGGGAGCGTGATCCATGATGTGGTTGAAATTTGAATCTATAAATACCCAAACTTTCATCAAACAGAAATCAAGGTCACTTGAGCCTCTAAAAATTTCTAAGTTTTTCGCAGAGGCTCTTAAACTCTCTCTCTCTCTCTCTCTCTCTCTCTCTCTCTCTCTCTCTCTCTCTCTCTCTCTCTCTCTCTCTCTCTCTCTCTCACACACAGACACATACCTTCACCTCAATCCCTCATGGAAGCAACAAACGTACCCCTACATCCTCCAACTTATGGAAACCTAATTACTATTCTCAGTATTGATGGTGGTGGAATCAGAGGGCTTATCCCAGGAACTATTCTTTGTTTCCTAGAGTCTGAACTTCAGGTAGAATAAATATTATTATAATGCTTTCGTGTCAAAAAAAAAAAAAATTGTTAATTTTTCAATTCAAAATGAATATTCCTTGTCCAAATTACACTGAAGTTCCCGTTTGCTGTATACAAAATGCGTGTACCATTCTCATACCGCGTTAGAAACGTGGGGAACACTTAGGTCCCGCCACGAGATCGGTGTTGATTTTGATAAAATTTGTGTGTTTTGTAATAAATGTTATGTCCATATTGATAAATGTGTTTTTATTGTTGTAAAAATAAAATGTGTGAATTCTGGTAGAATTTATGATATTTGTGATAAAATTAACTTTATTACAAATTACACATATTTTACAACACCTGACTAACATTTATCAAAACACACATAACATTTTATCAGAACACACACAAATACTATAATTTTTTACACCTTTGGCGTGACGGTCCCATAACGGGACCTAAGAATTTCCCTAGAAACGCAGTACGAGAATCACTATAGCCAGTTTGCTACACACATAAAAATAAATGATGACGTGTCAATTAAAAACGTAATAGATAGCTTAACTTTAGATAAATTAGAATAACAGAAAATGCATGTAACCGGTCATTATTAGTCTGTTAAGGATCTATAACCGATCCAAATTTTTTGAACTAAGACCTGCTGTGGCTGTTGTTACTTTAATTTTTATTTATTTTTTTGGATATGGTGCAGAAGCTAGATGGTGAAGATGCAAGAATCGCAGATTATTTTGATGTGATTGCAGGAACAAGCACGGGTGGTCTTGTGACTGCCATGCTAAGTAGCCCCAATGAAAAAAACCGGCCACTGTTTGCTGCCAAGGATATCAAGGACTTTTACCTAAACCACAGTCCAAAAATCTTCCCCCAGAACCGGTAAAATTTATTATATTGAATTCATTGAGATTAAAATTCATGTGAAAGGGGAGGGGGGAATGATACAGTTATTTTATTTCATTATTAACCTTACTTATTACTAGTTGTTTTGATTATTAACATGATCTCATATTTAAAATACAGCTTTCCATTGTTTCATCAAGCTACAAAGATTATTGGAGCTCTTTTAGGACCAAAATACAATGGTAAATATCTACATAGCCTTGTTAAGGAAAAGCTTGGAAACACAAGAATGCATCAGACATTGACAAATGTTGTTATTCCAACATTTGACATCAAGCAACTCCAGCCGACTATCTTCTCCAGCTTCAAGGTTAAAATTCCTTCAATTAATTTCATTTTCTCTTGTTTCCTTCACAAAGTTTCACAAGAATGATTAGTCCAGTTAATTAAATTCATGGTGAGACCCACCATTCATGTGGGACGAGGAGTACGACGTTAATATACTCCGGTAGTATTCTATAATTTCTCAAAGCTAAATTAATTCAAATAATTCAAGCGCAGGTGAAGAAAAACCCAAACTTAGATGCTTTACTCTCAGATGTATGCATTGCAACCTCAGCAGCACCAACTTATCTTCCAGCTCATTATTTTCAAACCAAAGACCCCAAAGGGAAAGTGAGAGAATTTAACCTTATAGATGGTGGTATTGCTGCAAATAATCCGGTATATATATATATCAAATTAGTTTCAAATCATTTATAATCGGAGATTCTGTTTAGTAAATTAACTTACTAAATTCCTTCATTTCTAGGCATTGGTTGCTATTAGTGAAGTAACAAAGGAGGTCATTAGAGGCAGTCCTCTTTTTTTTCCTGTAGAACAGATGGATTATGCGCGGTTTCTGGTCATTTCAATAGGAACAGGCACTTCCAAAGATGATGAGAAATACAATGCACATGAGGCTGCTAAATGGGGTATCTTAAGTTGGTTAACTAGTAATGGTTCCACCCCAATAATTGACGCATTTTCTCAGTCAAGTGCGGATATGGTTGATCTCCACCTTTCGGTAGTTTTCCAAGCCCTTCACTCTGAGAAAAGCTACCTTCGAATTCAGGTATTAATCATTCGTGCTCATATTTTTCCATAAAATAATTCATGCCCAAAAAAATTAGTATCTAAAGCTCTTGTTCAACTTTTGTTCACCACATCTGGCTGCAGGAAGACACGTTAACTGGGCATGTATCTTCTGTAGATGTAGCCACAAAGGAGAATTTGGACGATCTTGTTAAAGTTGGTGAAGGATTGCTAAAGAAACCAGTTTCCAGGGTGAATTTGGAAACGGGTCTTTTGGAGCGTTCGGGTCAAGAGACTAATGAAGAGGCTCTTATAAGGTATCTTTGATTTATACAATTTCTCTTGGAAATTTTTCATAGTTATCACCTTAATGTAACGAAAAACATGTTGTCTTGTAGGTTTGCAAAACAACTCTCTCAAGAGAAGCGGCTTCGCCATGCTAGGAAATCTCAATGATATTAAAATTTGCAATTGAAAAAAAAAAAAAAAATTGTGGTGAATTCTTTCATTAGTCTCTAGAAGATTGTTATAAGCTCAAGTCAAGGGCAGAAATAATCCACCTTTAGATTATTTTAATTGTATAAGTCCAACGGGATGAGATAACAATGATACACATGTAAGAATTTGTTATGTTTCATGCTTTGATCAATAAATGTAAGTCGGAAATTCAACTGCTTCCAATCTCATTGATTTTTTATTGCATTTTTCCTTTGATCAAATTGAATGATAAAGATCAATTGTTTGATATTATTATTCCTCATTGGAAAGAGTTGGAGTGAGTAATGAGTACATAAGATATTGGAGCCTCTTCACTCATAGCCAATTGGTTTTGAGGTTAAATGCACCAATAATCTTAACATCATCAAAAAATTTATTTTTAATGTATGGTACAGGGTAAATTACACTACTCTCTCTTGAAATATTGCAGAATGACAATAAACCGTAAACTTGAGTCAAAATAACAGTCTCACCCTTCAGGCTTGAGATAAAACTATCATTAGTCTTTCTATTACTATCATTAACATAATATTCCATTTTTTAAAAGATTTTACCAAACCTCTAACTAGAGGAGAGAGTGAGTCTTTTAAAAAAACACAAAAAAAGAGAATATTTCATTAAGATTAGTAACGGAAAGACTCATGACGGTTTTATGTTAAACCTGAAGGGTGTGACTATCATTTCAGCTCAAGTTTGATGTTTACTGTCATTCTACAATACCTCGAGAAAGGATAATAAGATTTACCCTATGGTAGATTATAAGAACTTCACTTGAAATTTTTTGGAATGAACTCCACCTCAAACTTCAAAAGTTCAAATGAAATGACATTTCTCTGAGGTTTGTATATAGTTACATACTCTCTTACCGCATGACTTTCCTAAAGTGTATTTAATTTAGTATATATATATATTTAAAAGAAGAAACTCATATCTATCATATGTTAAAGATGACTAAGGAAACAAAAAAACCCAAATCAAGAGTATTATACACAAAATAAGATATCCCAAAATGATGGGATACCACATTAATCTCAGAGTTAAAGTGTATTTAATATATATATATTAAATTAATATATATATATATATATATATATATATATATAATATATATTATAATATATATATATTAAATTAAGTGATCGGATCGGGTGGTCGGGTTGGGCGGGTTATCAAAAGCAAGTCACCAACAAACAACAACACCAAAAAATCACCCACAGGAGAAAATCACAATAACACAACAACAACAACAACAAAGAACTCACAGTAGAAAATCACCAACACACATCAACACCAACAAATCACCCACATAAATAAAAAAAATCACAACACATAACAACAACAAATCACCAAATTCACCAACACACAAATCACCACTGAGAGAGGGGAGAAATTTAGTCAGAGAAGAGAGAGATCAAGACTTGTTGGGGGCGGCAGCTTGGTTCGAGAGTGAGATGAGAGAATCTAAGATCATGGGGTGGCGGCGGTGATGAGAGATCAGATTGAAATGGAATGAAAGAGAGATCTGGTTGAGGCGGTGTGCTCAGATCTGGTCGAGGCGGCGTGAGTCTGAGACGGTGTGCTCAGAGTTGGTCGAGGCAGTGAGCTTAGACCTAGTTGAGGCGGTAGTGTGTCGGAACGGGCGGCGTGGCTGCTAAGGTTTGAGGGTGAGGGAGAGGGACTATGAGAGAGAGAGAGAGAGACTAGAGTGGACTCGATGAGGACTGAGGAGGCTGAGGGAAAAAACAAAAAGAAATGGGCGGGCGAGCGGGTGGGTGGGTGGAAAAATGGTTAGGGATTTAGGTTTTTCTTTTTTAATATTATTAATAAATGGTCGGTGGGTCGCGTGGTTATCCGACCCGAAAAAAGGTAAACCATTACCCCCCGAAACCCAAAAAAATCTAAAAAAAAAATTGTATTCAACCGAATAGGTGTTTGCGGGTGGGTGCTCGGATCGGACGATTTTAGCGGATGGGTCGGGTTTAGCAAGTAATTGCCCACCCCTAGGAGGGGGACACCACTGGCTACTTCTAGTGGATAAAAACATAAAAATTAATAACATGCAATCAAGAATATAAAAATAATAATAATAATAATAATTGTGCACTTAAGTTAGTGAAATTAATTAAATATTTGTCAATTTACTCAAGGAATCGGTTTATATTTTTAATAGTTATATTACTCAATTTATATATTTAGTTATATTAATCTTAACAATTTATATTTTCTCTCTTTCTAATCACATGTAACCATCCAAGGGAAACACTAACCAAATCTAGGCTTATACCTAACTAGACAAATTTACGATTATAAACAAAAAGACTACTAGTCAAGTTATAATTGGAATTCCTTATAATTGTTTATAAAGCTCAGATCCACTAAGCATATGTCCAATGTGAGACTCAGCACACATTCACATAACACACATTCATTAGAATTTGAGACATCAAATCACATCAAATGTAATATAATTGAAGCTAATTATCCAAATATTATAACATACAATGAATCATACAAATAATTGCTTACAAAATGATTCAAAATGAACTTGTGTATCCGCACATTGTTGAAAAAATAGACTAGTTTATTGAATTTGAATAGACCCGCCACAAAGTAATATTTGTCCTTCACCTCCCCCCAAACTGGTTTTTTTAAGGATAATAGTTAATACAATTCCTATTTAAACAAACACTTCGAAAGTGATATTATCATTTTGTTAGAAACCTTAAGGATCGGACGGTGTCAATAAAGCAATTGATCGTTTTTTCTGCCATAGTGTGTTATTTCCCATGTACACTCTATGTTCGTCCAGTTGCTTCTCCTTGAGATCAACGAACAGTTCACGATTCCTTGCAATATGTCTTGTGGCAGCAGAATCAACCCACCAAGATGTTGAAGGAGACTCTATGACCAATGCTTTAGTAATGGTCATGGCAATCTCCTTGCTTTTGTTCTTGGGCCTTTTGTTCAGTGGACAGTTGATCTTGTAATGTCCTCTTTCACCACATTGATAACAAGCATCTCGAGGCTTGTTTTCTTGTCTTGGTTTCCTTGTCCATTGCTTCTTAAATCGCTTGTGCTTGAATTTGTACTTGGGCTTGAATTGAGTTGTATGTGAAGATTGTGCCATCATCAAACTACTTGATGCATTATCTCTCTTTCTTCTCTTCATCTTATCTTCCTTGAGCATCAGCAATATAGGGAGTGTTGTCATTGCAAGTTCTTTGCTCATTGCAAGTTCTTTGCTCAAATGCGTCAAGGATGTGACTACATGATCCCATGATGGAGGAAGACTGTTTAGAACAATAATGACTTGTATTTTGTCTAAAAGAGTGTGCCCAACATCTGCAAGTTCTTTTGCAATGAGTTCCAATTGGTTCACATGATCTCCAGCAACGTCACTCTCATTCATCTTGATATTATTGAATTTATCCAACAACAATTGTATTTGAGTGTCGGAACGACACCTATATTTGGTTTCTAAAGCATCTATTATTTCTTTTGCTGTTGGCCTTTCTTCGAATAAAAGAATGATGTTGTCTTTCATGTGGTGCACAATTGAAGCTTTTGCAAGTGCATCATCCTCGTTCCATTTCTTCCTTAATTTTTCAGTGTCTTGGTCATCACTTTGATCGGGCTTTGTTGTAGACAAAGTATATAACATCTTATCATGTGTTAAAAGATAAAATATGTGACATCTCCATGCTCTATAATTAATTCCATTAAGTACAAGGATTCTTGAAGAATCAATGGAATTTTTAGTGACCATTGTTTACACAATTTTGGAGACAATATCACAATACAATAAATACTTTAATACAACTTCGTTAATACAACACCTTTTGTATAACACACCACACTTTTAATTATAGCAAACCACTCCAAACTATAATTTAATAAATAAAACACACCAAACTAAAAAATAAACACACTAGTTATGCTTATGGATAATAGTGCCTTTCCTGATACTTGTAGGGATTCCCACGAGAATATGCTTTATCAGCACGACTTGAATCAGAATGGTAAGGATTTTGACAAAATCCTTGGCTTGATTGAGAACTTTTCCCCCTTTGGAACCTTTTGTAACGAAAATGAGGATTTGGATACCCTCCAGAATAATTCTCCTCACTGTATTGATCGTAACGGCGCTTGAATGACCCAAATCAGGTTTCAGATGGGCTAGAAATTCCCAAATTGGGGTTTCTAGTCCAAACCCAATTAGAAAATGGGTGGTTTGATCCACGGATCAGGTCAGATGCGCGAAATAGGTACAAGATGGATAGGCGTGGGTTGCGCGCCTGGGTCGGATCCCTACTGAGAAGGCGCGGGTCACACCCACGGATTGGGTCTTACTAGAGATGCCAAACACGTGGATTGCGCGGGCCTCCATTGGTTGGGTCGTGCACTGATAGCGCTTGGGCCTGGGCACACAGGTCGCATGTCTCACGAACCAGGTCGAGGCGCGGGTCGCGCTCTTTGCTTGGATCGCCACGTGGGTCAGGGGTAAAAACTGATGCACGGATCGAGTTGTATAGATTGGAGGAGACATGGATTGGGCTTGGACTTGTGGATTTGGCTTGGGTCGAGTTCCATGTAAATTTTTCAAAAATTTGTGAAACTTTTTTACGTGCAGTAAGTCTAATCCGTGGACCTTTGTTGTGCACTGAATTGGCCTAATGTGCGTGTTAAACAAATTGAGCATTCACTGTTGTTTAGATTGAGTAAAACTTTTTTCTTCAATTTTGTTTAAAACTCCTTTACCCCAAACCATGTCTTCTTGCCCAATCTGAGAAAAAATAAATTTTTCTTCCTGTGTGTAGCAGTTTCTTGGAGACTTTGGGCAGTGGTGAAATCTCTTTTACACTTTCACTTTCTTCTTTGTCTTCGTCAAAGTGAGAAGAAAAAATTCCAACACGGTTGTTTTGGTCTTCTTCTTTGTTCAAATTTTGATTTCCAATACTGCTTGAATTTTCAGAAAATCTCTTCCAATATTTTTCTTCTTTGTTGTAGTGATCTTCAAGTCGCTCCAAATCTCCGGTATAGCGCAAACCGCCACTTGAAATAAATTATTAGTAGGAAAAACAATTAAACGATGGTGATTATACCAAGCAATTGTTGTTACTAATCCTAAAACTTATCTGTCAATGGTCTTAGAGATCACTGACAACAAGTTTAAGGAATTCTTCTTTCTCTCTTCTTCCACCATGAAGGCTATGATACCACTGATGGAATAAACAAAGTAAAATAAATTGGTTGATTCCCATAAGGGTGTTTATCACATGAGAAAGAGAATACAACGTTAAGAATAAATTATAATGATTAACAATATTTATAATAGAACTGTCAACAGTTGCAACTCTTATAATTTATCAACTTTCAATAACCGCCAAACGGTTATTAGCAGTTATTTGGATTTCTCTATTCTCAAAGGAAAAGCCAACCATCAAAAAGGCTAGGTTATGTATATGAGTGTCCACACTATTATGGTGTAATCACTCTTATACCTTCAAATCAACCAATAATTAAACACATCCATGCAAATATTCTTAATCATACATTTAAACAACCAAATATAACATGTTAAGATCAAAATCAATATGAAATACACATGGCAGGATTAATGATAAAGCATTTCTATACCAAAAAAAAAAAAAATGGAATCATAATTGAATCTCAGATCGGTGCCAAGGTAACCCTATATCATGTCCCAGGTAGGTTAGATTGGGTCTCAAGGAGACCCGATCAGTACTCTAGTAAAAATTGGAGATCCGATGGCCTGTAATTCGAGAGTTCAGTTATTGACCCTCATAGAAACCAATTCATCCATTGTTTTCAACATTTTCAAAGCTATGATTTTCATCCTAACATGTTCCTAGGTCGTTTTACAATTTATCAATTCCAAAACATGTGAAAACAAAC